>JAODAL010000100.1:0-448227 GCA_025379985.1 Phyllomedusa bahiana
TTTACCCATGACATTTAGTTTAGTTTAGGTACATTTTTTGAGATACTTTTCAGGGACAGTGGGATTTGGTGGAAGGGTCAGTGTTAGGGACAGGGAGAAACCCTTGGTGTGCCTCTGGGCATTGTAGGCCTCTGAGCTGCTTTCTGGGACAAAGGCAGGAAAAAAGAGGCAGAAAGCAAGAGACAGAATGGAAGAGTCAGATATAGTATGCACAGTCATGTACAGTAGCTGTAAGGTGGGCCTCAAGAATCCACTTTTCTGGTGGGCCCCCAAGAGTCAACTCCACTAGCTATAATGTGGCTTCACTGTCAAGTTTTGTCATTTTGTGCCAACAAGAACTGGTACAAGGATGTTGTATGTGGCCATCAGTCACAGTCTTGAATAACCAACTCTATGTTGTATACCACTTTAGAAAGTCTCCACATGAGCCACCTCCTCGGCTCTAATTAGCAGGCAAATCTGAAACAGATGGCAGACTTCTTATTCAATGCAAACTTTTTCTAGTGTCAGGCATCCTTTACATGGGACTGATGTCAAAATCAAAGGGTATTTTACGTGTAATACAGGTCAAGTCGTATATTTGATCAAATGTCCGTGCGGGAAGGTATATATCGGTCAAACAAAAAGGTCTATTAAAATTCGATTGAATGAGCATAGATCTAATATAAGTTTGTATAAAAATAGAGAAAAAGAAAATGAGACTAAGAAATCTTTTGGGGAATCTACCCATTTTTGTGAGGCAAACCACGGAGTGAGTGAACTCCGATGGTGTGTGCTGGAGTATGTTGAAGGTAGGAGTTCAGAAGAGGTTAAAACTCGCTTGTTACAACGTGAAGCCTTTTGGATTAGCAAGATGCAGTCACTAATTCCAAAGGGTCTCAATGAGGTTTACAGTCTTAAAGTATTCTTATAGCTTTGGTAACTGTTGTTTTTAATACTTAAGTTGTTGTATTTGAGCAATAGGAAACGTACACTACACATGCTTGACAAAGGGGGTGTGTCCTCCGAATCGTCGCTCTGAGTGTGCGACTCGCTCTAAGGTCTGGCGTCTCTGGGCTATCCTAACAAAGGAAATCAGATGTGTCGGAAGCTGCTACGCTGAAAATCTTCTAATATAAGTATACCACTTATCCTATTCTATTATACTAATGTTTTTACTATATATCAGTGAATGTTGGATTATGCATTATCGTGGAATAAAAAGTTTGCATTGAATAAGAAGTCTGCCATCTGTTTGAGATTTGAATGTGGCCATCAGGACACTACTGACAGTACTGCTGTCTGTCTGGGGACCAGAAACAAATAATTAAGAAAATGCTGTTTCTGTTGCACATCAAAGTGAAGACCATATATCATTAATTACTTTAGTGAAAGAGACATAACACCACTTCTATCCTCTATTGAGATATGATGTACATGGCCACATTTGAAGGGGAAAAAGCAAAGTCTTTTGCAAGTTCAATGTGGTAGTGGGACTTCTGTTTCCAGCAGGATTCTTTAGTATAAAAGTCAGAAGGGGGCAGAAGTCTTCTGAAGCAATTCAAAATAAATTTGTCTGTGCATGAATGTTGGACATGTAAGGGTATGTGCACACAGGGGATTTTGACGAGGTTTTTGAGACACGCATATAAGGCACGTTTTTAGCTATGTTTTTTGGCACGGTTTTCGGCATGGTTTTATCTTGACCAGCCTACAACACTACAACTTTACAAACCACGCCCGCATTTTGCACGAGCTTTCGAAGTTCTCGTTTGATTCTTATGAGGATTTTCAGTGTTGAAAACGGTTCAAGAATTGGCATGACACTTCTTTTTTAGTGCCCGAACAACATCCAAAGAAGTGTGGAAACGTGCAACAAAACCACGTCCAAAAATGCATAGTGTGAACTACAATGCGGTTTTACATAGGCATTAGGTAAATCTGGGACTCCTAGAGCTGCCTCCAATGTGTTTTGTATATCCAGCAGCTTCAGTGGAATGCTTGTGATAAGTTCAGGAATCTGGTGTGACATCTGATGAAGTTAGCATTTGGTTTGGGGTTTCATGTACTTAGGGGTCTGGTCCAGGGTCTAAAAACATTAAGGGCGACATGCATGAAATTTGCCGCTTACACGCCAAATTTCATGCGATTAAAAGAGGCATAGAATGCACCTGATTTATGAACCTGGTATATAGCGGATCATAAATCAGGCGCATTCCAGCACTCGGGCAACAGTTCAGGATCAGGTATACCACTTTGAAAGTGTTATACCTGTTCCAACTGTAATGCGCCCAGAAATGCCATAGCGAAATCTATAGCTTCGTTACGGTTCTAGTGCACCCCGCCTGAAAATGTATGAACAGTGCTGCTCTATATTGAGCTGAAAAGACGGCAGATATCTGGTTCAACCCCATTCATGCATGTCGCTTTAAATGTATTGTATTGGGTCTCATGAATTTAAAGCTCTGGTCTAGGGTCTGTATTAATTTAGGGTTCTGGACAAAGGTTTGCTCTATTTAGTGGTTTTGTCTGGGGTCTGAAGTATATTTTGGGGTCTGATCTGAGAAAAATGTAGAGTCTATATTAGTTTAGTGGTTTGGTCTGATGGCAGAAATTTTATTGGGATGTGGTCTGAATTAATTTGAATTAATTTGACATTTTGGCCATTTTCTAGTTATATAGCTGATGGGTGTAGTACCATTGTTTGTAATTTTTCCAACCCCATATATTCAATTGCTGGTAGTAACATGACACAATAGAGGTGAAACCAATCAGCAGAGCCTAAAAAGGAAAAAAGTATGGCAGTGTAGACTGAAGCACAAAAAGAGAATCAGCCTGACAGGAGTGAGTATGGCTCGTTTCAGCTCTGTGCGTCTGTGTTTCTCAGCCTTCACATCTTATTATAGTAAAGAAGGAGGACTATGGACCATGGCTACCAACACCCCAAGTGGGACAGAGGGACTGCTGGGTATTAGAGGAGGATCGAGTAAAATTTCTGGGTGTGCCCTTGCTCCAGCCAGCTAATTTTTCATGCATGGCTTGGTTTTAGATTACAGATAGTGATACAGAGCAGTAATTATTAAAGACAAAAAACTTTGATTGTAGGTTGGTGGGGTTTATGTGCCATGGCTCATTTTAATGCTTTTAATTCCTTATCTAACTCTGATAAAAAAAAAAAAATTAGTCATGGAAACATCTTTTAAAGCTGGAATCAAATGTGTTTGTGATAGTTTTTTAGGCAAAGCCAAAATAAGATTCATACGGAATTAGATATATATAGGAAGGACCCATACTTTTCTTTCCAAATGGATGCACTTTTGGCTTAGCCTGCAAAACTTATTAAAAAAAAACTGCATAACTACATCTTCAAAGAGTTAAAGTGAAATAAAAAAAACAAAAAAACAACATACAAGAAAAAAAAAATTCTTCTTTGTATTATCCATCTGACTTTCTTTGTGCTGTAATATCATATCTGGACTTTATGCAACAAGTAATAGAATATTCATGACTATGGAATAATGGTTATATTTATGTGACACAAATTACCCTGACGTTTTACTTGTTTGATGCAAGTGCTAATTTTTCTTTTGCTTTATAAAACGGAAAGATTTTATTGCAGGGTTTCCAAAAAAACAACTGATTACTCCCTCTGATGGATGTTATAGAAATAATTAGCAGGTGAAGAAAGAACTCATTGAGAAATATAATAACCAATGTGCCCACAGCCTGAGCACATGCTTTATACATACAGCATAGTGACAAATAAACGTGTCTTTCTTAGGTTTTCCAAGGATAATTTCATGTTACATAGGGCGTCATTTGAAGCTGGAGACCCTTTTGATTGGGGCAAAATTTTTAGCTACTTACCAAGTAATCACATAATGACTTCACTACTATAGTGCAGAGATGGTCATTTATTCAGCTGACACAAAAGAAAAAGTTCCCGGGAATTTTTCAGGTCTTTGGGGTTTGTTTTTTTGTCATTTTTTTAATAACCCCTCAAAGTTTTTTAGTCTTGTAAAGAAAGGTAACTAGAAGGGGGAGAATCCCCAAAAAATTAATTTCGCCGACTTGCCAATTTTCCAACAAAAAATTTTTTTTCGATCCGAATTATTTCGGGACCAATTAGTTAAAAAAAAAGCTATTTCCAGGCTGACAGACCCTGTGGGGTGTTTTAGAACTTTGCCATGCTTAAATATCGGAGGACTTGGTTTGGTCTTATACAATGTTGTTTTTTAGTATGACACCACATGACTGCCCCCTCTTAGAATCGCTTCACTATAAAACTCCCTGGGCATTTATGGGGCAAAACTGCCCAAAAAAAACCTAAGCGGGAATGCACCTGATAAAGTAATGCAGCGCAGCTGGAAAAAAACAAGCGGGGGGGCAAGATCCTCCATAGTGTCAAAAACACAGTAGTAGGTTCTGGAGCCAGCACGGGTCTCGACAGTAAGGGCCCCACAGCAGGGGTCCCCAGGGCCAAGCTTTTAATTGTCACAAAATATACAAAAACCTGTTCTGTTAAAGCTGATACATGTAGAGGCCCCCCCCCCCCCCCAAAGAGTGGAGGGGGTGTCGGCGTAATTTTTGGTTGACGCTCGATCTTTTTGCCCTTCCTTTCATCCGTCGGTTCCCTTTCAATCGGTCAACCCATCCCTCAGTTTTTTTGGAAAGGCCCAAAAAAAACAGGATTTGACCACAACAAGATCCCATAAATGGGATTTTTTGCCTTCTGTTTCTGTATCCACTCCTGCTTTTAGCTAACAATCTGATCCTTCCCATTCGTTCGAGAGGGGAAAAGAAGGGGAAAACCAAAATAGTTTGGGAACGTCATAATGGTGAGGGGAAAAAGCATTTTTGGGGCCCCAGGGTTTCCCGTGAGCAGGGTACTTGGAAGAATGAGTAGGCCACAGGTGGGGATAATGAAAAATTTTGGGGTGGCAGCAACATCAGGGCCACAAAGTGGCACAATGACATAGTTGGAAAAATGACATCTCAATAGCAGCAGCAAAAGGGCAAGGGTTGGGAAAATGCAAATTCTGGAGGTGGCACCAACAGGGTAGGGCCCCAGAGTGGCACAATGACAAATTCTGGAGGTGGCGCAACATCAGGAGCCCACAAGTGGCCAAGACAATTTTTTGGGAACGTCTCAACAGCAAGCAGCATGAGGTCAGAATGGGCCCCAAGACAAAATTTGGGGGGGGCAAACAGGAGTAGGCCCCCGAGTGCACAATGACAGGTTGGTAGGTCATGGCAGCACCAAAGCGGGAGCATGAGGTCAGACAGTGGGACAATGACATTTTGGGGGTGGCAAAAAAAGAAGTAGGCCACAGATGGCACAATGACAGAGTGTGGAGGTCATGGCACACCACAGCAGCAGCATGGGTCGACAGTACACAATCCATTTGGAGGTGGCAAAAACAGGGGAAAGGGGCCCAGGGCACAAGCAAGTGGGGTTTCCCCGGCAGGAGAAACAGATCAGCTTTCCCCCATTCACAATACAGGTTTGGTGGAGGGCAGGGAGAAAAATGCAATTTTTCAGAGAGTGCCAATGACGGTTCCCCAGCGCTCAGCAGCCAAAAGGGGCGAGAGGGGGCACTTAAAGGGGGTTGGATTTTTCCCCGCAAACCAGCAGAATAGCATGAGGTCAGGAGTGGCACTGACAAATAAGGGGGGGGCAATCAAACCTGGAAAAGATGGTGGGGGGCAATGGGCATCGGCACAGATGTTGGCATCACGGGTGCTTTTAGAAAGTGGCAACAGTGTTTTTAACCAGTCACTAAAGTTTTGGGAGGCTTTGGCTGATTGAACTGGCCCCGGTTTGGGTGTGGGGGAAATCCCGGCCGATCCCCCGCCTGACATCTGCAAATCAGCCTCCAACCAATGACAACGGGGCCCTTGGGGCAAAGGCCCCCGCGCACGACACCCCTCTTTTAAACCTTGGCCGGGAAGGAAGCTTTAACTGAACCCGGCAAGGCGGCCACAATAGTTGGCTGCCAATATTTCAGCGGTTTCTTAGGGGTGGAAAACTGCTGTAAAAATAGGGAATTTTGGTTCAGGGTCTTCTATTTCCTGCGTCTCTTGGCACGCCCCCCCTACACTGAAGGAAAAAAGTTCTAGCACTTTAGATTAGGTTGGGGGACTTTTTGCCTCCATCTCACTGATACTCCCCACGGAACTTTCGAGTAATCTCCTCTCTTCCACTCCATCTCATCCTCCAAGCTGCTCCTGCTCCTCCTCTCCTGTCACCTGGGTAGAAAAATCCACTCATTTCACCCGACCATGCTTCTGCTCCAATGTCCTCCTCCTCCTCCTCCAGTTCAGTCCCCACCGGACTCATGTGGCCGTGAGATGTAGTCGCCACGTCTCCAGTCCCCTGCCCAGACAGATTTTTCAGCATCTGATCCAGGACATGAAGCAGTGGAATAAACGTTATTCTTTCCCGTAGTCCTGGAGACTGAAAATAACGTGGCCCCTCAAAGGGCCCTCAGCAAACGGCAGGTGTTACGCATGAGCTGCCACTGGCTGACATCAAAGTAACACAGGGGAGTACTCCTGTCCACCTGGATCATCAAATAATCGTTAATGGCCTTTCTCTGTTCATACAGTCGGTCCAACATGTGCAGGCTTAAATTTCCAAAGGGGTGGAAAATCGCATAACAGCGTGTGTTGGGGGAGGCCGTTCTGCTGTTTGCAACTCGAGGAGGGTGTTCCTGGCTTTTTTAGGAATGAATGAAGTGCATGCACAGTTTCCTGGCCATTTTGGGGAATGTTCTGAAGATCGGTGGAAGACTTCAGGAACCTTTTCACAACCAGATTGAACACGTGCACCATGCATGGCGCATGGACCATCCCTCCCCGGTGCAGCGCGGACACCATTTTCCTCCCATTGTCCGTCACCAGTTTTGGGCACCAGTGCACAGGAAAGTGGAGCTTGAACAGGTACAAAGGCGGGCAACAAAACTTATAAAAGGACTGGGTGGACTGCAATACCCAGAAAGATTAGCAAGTTTAGGGTTATTTAGTTTAGAGAAAAGACGGCTTCGGGGGGACATAATAAATATGTTTAAATATATTAAGGAACAATATAGAGCTCTCTCTCAAGATTTATTTATACCCAGGGCGGTATCATTTGAACAAGGGGGCATCCTACATCTCGAAAGGGAAAAAAAGTTTCTACCATAAACATAGAAAGAGATTTCTTTACTGTTAGAGCGGTTTAGACTGTGGAACTTTTTTGCCAGAGGAAATTTGTCAAGTGAATTCACTAACAGAGTTCAAGAAGGGCTTGGATGCATTTTTGGAGCGTGATTAATATAACAAGTTTATAGTGACTAGGATTCTGGAGAAGGGTCTGGATACATTTCTAAAATGTAATAAAACAAGTTATAGTGACCAGGATTCTGGCGAAGGGTCTGGATACATTTCTAGATGTAATATAACAACTCATAGTGACTAGGATTCTTGAGAGGAGTTGTTGATCCAGGGATTTATTCCGATTTCCCAGATTGGAGTCAGGAAGGAATTTTTTCCCTAACATGAGGACAATTGGCTTCTACCTCATGGGGGTTTTTGCCTTCCTCTGGATCAACACTTTAACACTTTAGCAACACTTTAGCACAATAGGCTGAACTGGATGGACGTATGTCTTTTTTTCGGCCTGACAAACTATGTAACTATGTAACCATGGTTTCGATTTGCAGTTGGCGCGGAAAAAGCCACACATCGATTTCTTGCTGCATGACGCGGAGCAGTTCCTCCCCTGTGTGACCTCGTTCGCCAAGGCAAGCCAGGTGTAGAACTGCGTGACACCGCTGTTCCCTACACATGTGGTATGATGGAGCAGTACTTGTGGAGGCTGAGATGGTGGTGGTGGTGGAGGAGGAGGATGACATTGGTGCAGGAGCAGCAGTTTGACAACGTGGTGGAGAACGCGGCGTCGCCAGTCCCAGGTGGTGTTGTGGGTGGGCCGGAAGCATATTTAACCAGCGGGCCGTAAAGGACATGTACTGGCCCTGACCATAGTTAAAGCTCCACACATCCGTGCTGCCGTGCACCTTGGAACAAACCGGTAAGCTCAAAGACGGGCCCACCTTCTGTTCTACATATTTGTGAAGGGCTGGTACTGCCTTTTTGGAAAATAAATTACGGCTTGGAACTCTCCACCTCGACTCGGCACAGGCCAATAATTCTCTGAATGGTGCAGAGTCCACCATTTGGAAAGGGAGGGACTGCAGTACCAACAACTTGGACAGGAGCACGGTCAGCTTCTGCACCTTAGGATGGTTGGACGCATACTGTTGTCGCTTTGCAATCGCCTCATTGAACGAATGCTAGCGCCATGAGTAGCGAGGAGCAGGAGCATCTGGACCGGGAGATGATGGCAAAGAGAAACAGCTCCCTTCTGCAGAGGTCGTGGAGCCTTGACTGACTGTAATGGCATGCGTGCCACTGGGCTCTACTGCTGCTGTTGCTGCGGCGGCAGGATGGACCACCACATCTGAGCCACGTTTCTCCCAGGCCACCGGATGGTGACGCTGCATGTGTTGACGAAGGGCCGTGGTTCCAACGTTAGCTCCCTGGCCACGCTTCACTTTCTGCCCACAGATTCTACATATACCCATATTCGGCTCCTCCGGTGTCTTAGCAAAGAACTGCCACACCGCCGAGTATCTGATTTTACCACCAACGCTCCGAGTAACTACTACTGCCGCTGCCTCACTGAGCCCCTGTGCCGCTACTTTCTTGGACCTGCGAAGCGGGTTTTCTACCCCGTGGCCGTTTGGCTTCCGACCTCGCACTGCCGATACCCTGCTGACTCACGGCCACATTACCCACTTGCTGGCTGCACCCCTGCCTGACGCTCAGGCTGACGCCCTCTTCTCCTGACGATGATGAAGCCCTTGCTTCACCCGGCTCCCAAGTGTGGTCGGCTACATCATCATCGATTATTGTTTGATCTTCAATGCTGTCCTCCTCACCGGTCTTGGTATGCAGAGGCTGACCCCTCACAACATGACCTCCCATGCCACTCTCCACATCTATACTTTGCCGCCTACTGCAAGAAGCTGGGGATATTGGCCCAATTTCTTCGCTGCCAAGTAGCTGCTGACTGTCCTCCTGAAATTGTTCATCCTCCCTGTATAGTGGCGCTGATGCCCAAACCACATAGTAGATCTCTGGTTGAGGGAACCGGATGGGACAGTGGCGGGTTGAGGACAGGTGAGGGCCGCTGACCCGCTCCCGGGCCATGCCAACTAAGGGTTGTGTCTGACATTACCACCAACTCTTGGCTGGGGTTGTCAGATGTCATCTGGGAGGAAGTGGATAACCTAGTCAACCAATCAAGAACCCCTGGGTTGCTGGTCAACACACGGCCACTAGATGACAGCGGCAGTTGTGGCCTCACCGAGTGACCCCTGCTGCGACGTTCCCTTAGGGCGCATCCCCACGGCATAGGACAAATACCGGCCAGTTTGCCGGCCGGTATTTGCCCTGTTTTGCGCCCGTCCCTACGGCCACGGGGGGGGGGGGGGGCGGCGTTTAACCCCGATGCGCGGGGAAGGGCCCTCCCCCCTCCCATTGAGAAGCACAGATTCCGTCCGAAAACCGGACCGAAGATTGTGCTTGCTCAATGTTTTGCGGCCAGACCGCCGGCGGCAAAACCACCAGGCGGAAAACCCGTGCAGTGGGGACTGCTGCACGGGTTTTCCATAGAGCACAATTGTGCTCATTTTCGTCCGGTTTTTCAGGCAGTCTGAAAAACCGCAAACCGGCTGAAAAACCTGCCGAAAACCTGTGCCGTGGGGACATGCCCTTACTGTGCTGCGACCTGTGTCTGCCCCAGGAATGTTTATGCCACTGCCACTCGCATGTGAAGAGCCTGCCACCTCTCTGTCTGACATGCTGTTTGTTCTAAAATGTACATACTGTTTAATGCAGATATCCGTATATGATAAATACACACCCTGTATTTGACTCCAAATGAACCCACTAACAAGCTTGAGTAACCCTTGGATATAAATTGTGCTCCACAAATGGGCAGGAAAAATGTACTTGTATGTGCCGTTTAAAAACTCTGTGTATTTTACTGAATAGAAAAGCACAAACAGGCTTAATTACCTTCGGATATGAATTATGCTACAGGCAAAATTTCTTCTTTGACGTTGAAAACACAGTTTCTTTTACTGACTACAACAGCAGAAAAATGCTTAATTAAACCTTGGATCTAAAGTCCGCAAAAGAAATGAGCTGCCAAAAATTACCAGCTATGTAGCGTTTCGTGTGTATTTTACTGACCACAACAGCAGAAAAAGACTTAATTAACCTTTGTATATGGTTTATGCTACAGGCAAAATTTCTTCTTTGGCGTTTAAAAAAATACCTTTCTTTTACTGACTACAATAGCACAAAGACGTTTAAGTAGCCCTTGGATATAAATTGCGCAAAAGACATAAGCAGCCAAAAATTAACTGGTATTTGGATTGTAAAAACGCTGTTTCTTTAACTGAATACAACAGCAACAACAGGCTTAGATAACCCTTGGATATTCAATGTGCTCCAGAACTGAGCAGATAGCATTAAAATGTATATGCAGCTGAATTGGATGCACACTGGACTTCAATTCCAATACTCCACAAAATCAAAATTAGAACGTAAGAGAAGCAGTATCTGAGAAAAGCTGTGACACCCCCCAAAAAATCGCTGTCTAAAAGGTATTTCTTTTGTGTGAGATCTCTAATACTGGAGCTGTAGCAGCTACAACGCGGCACAGAGAGAGGAGTGTGAACTGCCAGCGTCGCGTCCGGACTTATATAGTGCGGTGACGTCACAGAATCCCGCCGATCTCTAATTGGCCTGATCTCTGCACATGTCATTTAGGCTACTCCTTTTTTCCTCCCAGACTTCTTTGCCCCATGTAACGCCATGTGCTCGCAGCCATTTTATCAATTAAAAACACGCTTCGTTCCCGCGAATCACCCCAAACTTCGACTTTGTTCAGAATCGAAGTTTTCCTGAAATTCTAAATGAACTCCACTTCATTAGCATCGATTCGCCCATCTCTAAGAGTAACCTTACATATATTCTTGTAAATATTGTGTCATAACTTTTCATGGGACAACACTGAAGATATCTCATTACTATTTTGCCATAGGCAAACAAACTCCTCTCTCCTCAATAATTAACACTAATACTTAACCTTTATTATTTTACAAAAAACATAACATAAGACATAACCTTCTTAATTACATTAAGATTCCCATTCTATGCTCCACTCTATACAGTAAGTAAATCCAATATATAGTATATAATAGAAAACCTTAGCCTAAGTTAGGAAAAAAAATGGTATTTATGTTAGTTTTATATCTAGGATCACTGATTCTAATATTCAATTGTAATCTCTCTTTTCTATCAACTTCTACCTGAAGTATAACAAGTTCAATCAATAGGTGACCAGAATCCCTACATAGAGTGATTTTCCTATCTCAGTATGAGATCTAACTCAAGCTTTAAAGACTCCTAAGACATGGGCATTAGGTAAATCAAAAGACGAAAGTTAGCAAATCCTCTGCAGCGGACTGTCTAGAGAGGAGCACGGTACCATAAAATTAAAATAATTGGCCTAACCTCCCCTTTTTTCTTTTTTTCTCTAACTTAGGATGAGTAAGGTTTTCTATTATATACTATATATCGGATTTACTTATAGAGTGGAGGATAGCGTGGAAATTTTAATGTAATTAAGATAGGTTATGTTTTATTTTTGTAAAATAATAAAAGTTAAGTATTAGTGTTAATTATTGAGAAGAGGAGTTTAAGTTTGGCAAACTAGTAATGAGATTAAGAAAATAGACACTCGTCTCTTCTCTTATATTTTTTCCCTTGTACATGGTGGTTTGTTACAACACTGAAGATATGACACTCTGATAAAATGTAAAGTAGTCAGTGTACAGCTTGTATAACAGTTTAAATTGTGTGTGACATCAAAATAACTCAAAACACAGCCATCAATGTGTAAACTGCTGGCACCATACTGGTCACTGGAAATACAACATGGCACCTCATGGCAAAGAACTCTGTGAATCTAAAAAAAAGAATAATTTCTCTACATAAAGATGGGTTATGCTATAAGAAGACAGCCAACAACCTGAAACTGAGCTACAGCATAGTGGACAACACCATGCAGTGGTTAAACAAGACCGGTTCCATTTAGAACAGACCTCACCATAGTCAACCAAAGAGGGTGGGTGCACATGCTTGGCATCATATCCAGAGATTGTCTTTTCATAATAGATGTATGAGTGCTACCAACATTGCTGCAGAGGTTTAAGGAGTGGGGGTCAGCTTGCTAGTGCTCAGACCATACACTGCATTGAATTGGTCTGCATAACTGTCATCCCAGAAGGAAGCCTTTTCTAAAGATGATGCACAAGCCCGGCCGTAAACAGTTTGCTGAAAATGAGCAGATTAAGGAAATGGATTACTGGAACCATGTCCTGTGTTCTGATGAGACCAAGATAACCTTATTTGGTTCAAATGGTGTCAAGCATGTATGGTGGCAACCAGGTGAGGATTACAAAGACAAGTGTGTCTTGCCTACAGTCAAGTATGGTGGTGGGAGTGCCATGGTTTGGGGTTGCATGAGTGTTGCCGGCTGTAGGGAGAGTTCATTAAGGGAAACATGAATGCCAACATGTACCATGACATATTGAAGCAGAGCATGATCCATTCACTTTGGAAACTGGGCCACAGGGCAGTATTCCAAAATGATAATGATCCAAACCACACCTCCAATACGACCACTGCCTTGCTAAAGAAAATGAGGGTAAAGGTGCTGGACTGATCAAGCATGTCTCCAGACCTAAACCCTATTGAACATCTGTAGAACATCATTAAATAGAGGGTTGAGAAGCACAAGGTCTCTAACATCCACAGTGATGTTGTCATGGAGGAGTAAAAGAGGTTTCCAGTGACAATCTGTAAGCTCTAGTGAACTCCATGCCCAAGAGAGTTAAGGCAGTGCTGGTAAATAATGGTGACCACACAAAATATTGACACTTTGGGCACAATTTGTCCACTTTCACTTATGATTTACTCCCTTTAGTTGCCAGCGGTTTAGACATTGATGGATGTGTGCTGAGTTAGTTTGAGGACACACCAAATTTGTACTGTAATACAAGCTTTACACTGACTACTTTACATTGTATCAAAGTGTCATATCTTCACTGTCATCCCATGAAAAAATATAATACGATATTTACATATATATACAGAGTATCTCACAAGTGTAAGCACCCTAATTCTGTAAATATTGATTTATTTTTCACACACACTAATATACTATATATATATATTATGTATATATATTATATTATTATATATTATATATATATATATATATATATATATACAGTGCCTTGCGAAAGTATTTAGCCCCCTTGAACTTTTCACCTTTTGCCACATTTCAGGCTTCAAACATAAAGATATAACATTTTAATTTTATGTGAAGAATCAACAAGTGGGACACAATTGTGAAGTAGAACAAAATTTATTGGATATTTTAAACTTTTGTAAACAATTAAAAACTGAAAAGTGGGGCGTGCAAAATTATTTGGCCCCATTAAGTTAATACTTTGTAGCGCCACCTTTTGCTGCAATTACAATTGCAAGTCACTTGGGGTATGTCTCTATCAGTTTTGCACATCGAGATACTGAAATTTTTGCCCATTCTTCCTTGGAAAACAGCTCAAGCTCAGTGAGGTTGGATGGAGAGCGTTTGTGAACAGCAGTTTTCAGCTATTTCCACAGATTCTCGATTGGATTCAGGTCTGGACTGTGACTTGGCAATTCTAACACCTGGATATGCTTATTTGTGAACCATTCCATTGTAGATTTTGTTTATGTTTGGGATCATTGTCTTGTTGGAAGATAAATCTCCATCTCAGTCTCAGGTCTTTTGCAGACTCCAACAGGTTTTCTTCCAGAATGGTCCTGTATTTGGCTTCATCCATCTTCCCATCAATTTTAACCATCTTCCCTGTACCTGCTGAAGAAAAGCCCAAACCATTATGCTGCCACAACCATGTTTGACAGTGGGGATGGTGTGTTCAGGGTGATAAGCTGTGTTGCTTTTACGCCAAACATATAGTTTTGCATTGGGGCCAAAAAGTTCGATTTTGGTTTCATCTGACCAGAGCAAATTCTTCCACATGTTTGGTGTCTGCCAGGTGGCTTGTGGCAAACTTTAAATAAGACTTTTTATGGATATCATTGAGAAATGGCTTTCTTCTTGCCACTCTTCCATAAAGGCCAGATTTGTGCAGTGTATGACTTATTGTTGTCCTATAGAAAGACTCTCCCACCTCAGCTGTAGATCTCTGCAGTTCATCCAGAGTGATCATTGGCTTCTTGGCTGCATCTCTGATCAGTCTTCTCCTTGTTTGAGATGAAAGTTTAGAGGGACGGCCGGGTCTTGGTAGATTAGCAGTGGTCTGATACTCCTCCATTTCAATATGATCGCTTGCACAGTGCTCCTTGGGATTTTTAAAGTTTGGGAAATCTTTTTGTATCCAAATCCTTTAAACTTCTGCACAACAGTATCACAGACCTGCTAGGTGTGTTCCTTGGTCTTCATGATGCTCTCTGCGCTTTAATCAGAACCCTGAGACTATCACAGAGCAGGTGCATTTATATGGAGACTTGATTACACACAGGTGGATTATGTTTATCATCATCAGTCATTTAGGACAACATTGGATCATTCAGAGATCCTCTCTGAACTTCTGGAGTGAGTTTGCTGCACTGAAAGTAAAGGGGCCGAATAATATTGCATTCCCCACTTTTCAGGTTTTTTTTGTTTTTTTTACAAAAGTTTAATATATCCAATAAATTTCTTTTCACTTCCCAATAGTGTCACATTTATTGTTGATTCTTCACAAAAAAATTAAAATTGTATTTCTTTATATTTGAAGCCTGAAATGTGGCAAAATACTTTCGCAAGGCACTGTATGTACATATATATACATTAGTTTATATATATATAATATATATTATAAATATATATATATAATATATATATATATATATATATATATAGTTTAAAACACTCCTGTTTTACCCATTTTACAAATTAAATAAATAAAAATTAAAATTAAATTAGTATCAGCAAATCCATAAAAGTTCGATCTATTACTATATAACCTTATATTTCCCGCACAGTGAATACCATTAAAAAACACCTAGCTTGTTTCCCATGCACGTTTAGCATGTTACCAATAGAGATCGAGATCGAAAATCGAGATTGCACCGATTCCTGATTTTTAAGAAAATCATTTAGATTTTCGAATTCCGATCTCGATCAATCGCAGATTCCCATTAAAGTCAATGGGAGAAGATGATCAGGTTACTTTTTATACCGAGAAAGGGGAGGAGAAGCTGAAATTACCATCCATAACAGTAAACTGGATACGTTGTACAACTTAGTGAAGACAGAAAAAAATTCACAGGCTAAAATAATTCATTCCTTTCAATGGCTAACTGAAAAGATGAGGACTGTGTAGCTATACGAGGTGCAGCGGTAGCAGCTGCTACGGGGTCCCTTTGACACATAAGAAGATGCCGGTATTGGAAATGACACATGGTAACTGGCAGGAGCCCCCTATCACTTTTTTCACCAGGGCCCAAGAACATGTCATATATGTGGTGGCAGCAAGAACATCCCAACGGGGAACATGGAGGTTCAGCTGGCAGGGCTGTAGTTATAGGGGGTGCAGTGGTAGCCAGGGCTGCCGTCAGTCATCTATTAACCATTTCAGGGCCCCATGCAGCTAAATCAAATGGGGCCCCCACCCATTACTAGTTCCTATTTTTAACATATCACTGGGCCCCTTTTTGATTAGGGCCCCTGACAGGAGTACTGCCCTATTGGCACCCCTGGCACCCCTTTTACAGTAGCCTGACCCCCAAAAATGACCTTATGGACACTCAGAATAAAATTAGCAGGAAGAAATGAGTATTTGAAATAAGATTTTTTTTCAATAAGACCTTTACGATTGGTGTCTTTTACAGTGGCCTGACCTCAAAACCAGCAAAAATGACCTTATGGACGCTCAGAATAAAATTAGCAAGAAAAAAATGAGTATTTGAAATCAGATTTTTTTTCAATAGGACCTTTATTGTTGGTGTCTTTTACAGTGGCCTGACCCCAAAACCAGCAAAAATGACCATTAGGATGCTCAGAATAAAATTTGCATGAAGAAATGAGTATTTGGAATAAGATTTTTTTAAATAGTACCTTCACTAACAGTGTCTTCATAGTAGCCTGAACCCAAAACCAGCAAAAATGACCTTATGGACACTCAGAATAAAATTAGCAAGAAGAAATGAGTATTTGAAATAAGATTTTTTTCAAAGGACCATTGATTTTTTTCACATTGTGAAGAAGACGTGCTACAGTTACTAGTCGGTGACATCGGCAACCGGGCAACAAAATCGTCACTGATCCACGCTTGATTCATTTTGATAAATGTCAAACGATCCACATTCTCAGGGAAAAGACAGATACGTTTGTCAGTTATCACCCCGCCAGCTATGCTGAATGTGCGTTCCGAGATCATGCTGGCTGCTGGGCAGGATACAACTTGTATGGCGTGCCGAGCAAGCTTAGGCATTTCATCCAGCTTGGACACCCAGAAGTCGATTGGGTCTGGACCAAGTCTAAAAACATTGGGGTTGAGACACAGGTAGTCATGGACCACGGTCTTAAGGCGGTCTCTGTGTCTGTATGCTGCCCTGCCTCACAGGCATTGGTGAGGTGGTAAAAAATGTTTGTCACATGTCACTTAGTAGGCTTCTGCCTCACTGCCTGCTGCTGCTGATGCTGCTTCTACGGCTACTTGCTATTCTACTGCTGGCACGTTGCTGATGTTGTTCCACCATAACATTAGAACGTGAAGAAGACACAACAGATATCTCGAGTTGGTCAATGAGCACTGTCTCAAATTCCTGCATTCTACTGTCAATTTGTGGGTGGAAGAAAATTGCTGACTTTAGATTTGTAACATGGATCAAGGAGGGTGGCCACCCAGTAACCGCTGTTCATTTTGATTGGCTTGATGCGTGGATCATGTTGCAGTAAATGTAGCATCCAAGCACTCATGTGTGAGATGCTGCTGGGATTTCCCAAGCCTCGGGGTTGAGGGGCATTAAACAGATCTTCCTCCTCCTCCTGAAATCTGTGCCAACCTCTTACCACTGTAGGGAAATTGGTACCGTCGGTGTCCAGCCATGCCTTTTCATCCTCATCAATCTTCCTCATCCTGAGCGTCACCGGAGCCCTGGCTAGCCTCATGAGCTGTACTCTGTGAGCTGAAGTGCCATCCTGCACCTGCCCTGGACCTCGAACCACCTCCTATAGAAGACCTATAGATTTGGGAAACAGTCAGGCCTTCTACATCCTCCTGAGTGTAAGACTCTGTGTTCGCATCTGTATCTGCCTCCTCCTCCATCACTGCTGGGACCTGCTACCGCAGAGTGTCTAACACTTGTTCCAGTAAAAATATGACCACAATGGTCATGCTGACAAGGGCATCATCCTGACTGACCATTTTGGTGGCGTCTTAAAAACTGTGAAGGATGTTGCAGAGATCCTTCACCTGCCTCCACTCTCTATGGCTCAACACCCCGAGGTCCGCACCACTGCTCGTCAGGCATAGTGCATAATGGCATTACGCAGCTGTCACAATCGCTGGAGCATGTGGAGGGTGGAATTCCAGCGTGTTGCCATGTCAACGAAGGGACAGTAGACAGGGAGGCCCAGATGACGCTGCAATGCTGCCAGTCATGCCGAAGCAGGGTGTGAACGCCGGAAGTGTAAGCTAAGACCTCTAGCCTTCCTCAGCAGACAGTCAACACCCGGGCAGCGCTTGAGAAATTTCTGCACAACCAGGTTCATGATGTGTGCCAGGCAAGTCTCTCAATCTTAAGGGCAGCACGGAGATTTTTCCCATTGTCACACACCACCTTGCCTGGCGGCAGGTTTTTAGCACCCAGCCACTGGTCGGTCTCAGTGCGCAGAGTCCTCCACAGCTCTTGACCTATGTGTTGATGGTCTCCAAGACACATTAGTTTGAGAATGGCCTGGGTTCTCTTGGCACGTGATGCTACTTGTGAAGGTTGGGGATCTGGACCCTGCACCATCCCAGCAGTGTGGAAGAGTGTCTGCCAAGCCCGAGACCCACCATCATCATCAGAGGCACTGTCATCCACCCAACTCACCCAGTGAGATGTAACACCCTTGACCGTGCTTACTAGTCCATGTGTCTGTAGTGAAATGGACTTTGGTGGGCACAGATGCAGTCAATGCGCTGGAGATCTTTTCTGCCACATGACTGGCTGTCACGGTTCATGCCCCTGCTATGGACCGACAGCGTTCCCGTGTCTCCTGTGTCCCGGCCACTGCTGCGACATTCCCTGGTGTCCCTGGCTCTTGGCACGCACCTGTCCGGGCTCCTGCCACTCCTGAAGCCTCAACATCTCTGCTTCCTCCAGTTCCCTGGCATCCTGTGCGCACACGTGCTCCCTCTAGGGGCGTGCGCGCGGCACTGCACTCCATTTAAAGAGGCTGTGTTCTGTTTTCTGCCAAGTGACCCCTGACCTCTGGCTACTTAAGGAACTTCCTCCCTGTGCTCTGGTGTCAGTCTGTTGTTGTGTGTTTTCCTGCACAGCGCTTGACCCCTTAGCTGCTGTATTGCTGCTGACTCTTTATACGTTTATTGTTACGTTTATCTGCCACCTGCTGTGTACCGGCCTCTGCACCAGTCTGCTATACGTCCTGTTACCTGGCACCTTGCCTGTCTGCTGCCATCCTGGACTGTGCCATACGTCCACCAATTACACCTGGACTGTGCCATACGTTTTGCAGCTACCCCTGTGATGTCCTGTCTTCGGTCCCGCACCGCCTATCCTGACCTGCATTCCGGCTACCCACTGCGTGTCTCACCATCTGCGCCCGCGGTGGGCCCAGAGGATCCGCCATTCGTGGACATTTCCAGCCATCCTGGTTGGAATTCGTTACACTGGCCAGGGCAGGGACAGCTTTTCTGACAAAGAAATGCCTGCTTGGCATCTTATATTGGAGGAATGCCAGGGCCATGATGTGGCCATCTGTGTCCACCAGGTAGAAAGGCAACATTTCCAAGGTCAAAAGCCTGGCAATGCCGCCATTCAGGCTTTTGGCTCTGCGATGGTTGGAGTGAAAGTGCTTCTTCTGCTCCCACATCTGGTACACAGAAGGCTGGCTGCCAGACTGGCCGCTGTATGGTGTGCAGGTCAAACTGGTGAAAGGAGAAGGGGTAGGCTGTGTCTCTGGTGGTGGCGGTGGGAATCGGCCAACAGTGTCTGGGACTGGGGATGGTGCTTGCTCATGCTGCTCCGTCTCATCGGCAGCAGAGGACTGCTTGGTCTTGGAAGTGGCGGAGAAGGAGGAGGCAGAGGATGGCACAGTGGTTGGAAGCCCAGGACCTGTGTGGCCTTTTTTCTCCAAGTGACTTTCCACATCAATTCATGCTTTACATGCATGTGCCTGTTCATGTTTGTGGTGGTTAAACTCTTTAGATTCTTTCCTCTACTGAAGCATTGATGGCAAATCAGGCATATGACGTCGGACGGCGAATCTGAGGCTTGGTGCAAAAAGAACAGATTGGCGACGCTCTTCATTACTGAGATTCACAGGGAACCGACCAAGCAATGACAGGCCTGAAAGTCCTGAAACTGACGATGTGCTTACTTGTGTGTTGTCCGGAGAACTGGAAGGAGAGCCTTGTCTCGTACCATTAGCTTCATGTCCTACACCCCTACTTGCTCGCTTACCACCTCTAGTTCGCTCCGTGTTCATAAAAATAAATATTAAAAAGGTCAAGATTTGTTCACAGTCTCTTATTGAAGAACTGTACTCCAAAGACAGCAAATCACAAGTGTTCTTAAATCCCTATAATTTCCAACTGGGAAATAGGATTCTAAACAGAATTTTTTCTATGGAATATCTGTGAAATGGGGTCTTATGGAAGAACCCTGACAGATAATCAACAGTGCTCTTAAATGCCTATACTTTACAACTGGCAAATAGGAATAGAAATAGCATTTTTTCTATGGAATATCTGTGAAATGGGGTCTTATGGAAAAATGGTGTCCCCCCAAAACTGCAGCAAGGAACTTTTTGGCACAGAATCAAATTTTCTGCAAGAAACCAGTATATCAAAGCCATTTCTTTTGAGAGCAGATTTCGTAACAGTGACTTATACATCGGCTGTCCCCCCCAAAACTGCAGCAAGGAACTTTTGAGCGGGGAATCAAATTTTCTGCGAGAAACCAGGATATCGAAACCATTTCTTTTGAGAGCAGATTTCCTAACAGTGTCTTGTACACCAGCTGTTCCCCCAAAACTGCAGCAAAGAACTTTTGGGCACAGAATAAATTATTCAGCAAGAAACTAGTATATCACAGCGATTTTATTTGAGAGCAGATTTCCTAACAGCGTCTTGTGCACAAGCTGTCCCCAAAAACAGGATCAATAAACTTTTGGGCAATCAAAATAAAGATGGGAAAGATACAGCAATATCAAAATCCCTAACTATTACTGTCTAGAATTCCCTAATCTTGCTGTACCCCAACCCTAACTAATTGACCTAGCAGCTTTTCCTCTGTGAAATCGCTGGGAAATGGTATCTGCCTGCTTTCAACCAAGCACAGCAGAGAGAGCAGTGTGTTCAGGTCACAGTCTCTAATCATAATGGCGTTCACCAGAAAATACAGTAACATACTTAAAACAGGGTCATGTGATTTTAGCAACCAATGACATCCCTACACTATTACTTGTGACGTTCTTGATCCCCCTCTGTGCTCTGCACTGATTGGCTGGCCGCCCAAAGTACAGGAAGCAGCTTAAAGTCAGTGAAAAAGGTGAGATCACAAGTCTTGATCGCAAGTTTTTTACTCGATTTCTCAAAAAAAAATCGTATCTAATAGAGATCGAGAAAAACTTAAAAATTTATTCAATTTGAACTTTTCTTGATTTAATTGCTCAACACTAGTTACCAATGATGCTTCAGTCCGCAAAAAAACAAGCCCTCATACTTATGGTAAATAGAGAAATAAAAAAGTTATTGGTCTTAGAAAGTGATGCTGTAAAGCAAATAAAAAAAAAAAAAAGAAAAACATCCGAAGAACACAGATAACATGTAATTTATGCTGTACCTCAAAAAATGCATGGCACAGTTTTTACCCCATTTCACCTAACTGAGAAGGGTGCAGCTGAAAGTGCCATGCATCAGGCCAGCACCAGGGATCTACATTTTTCCCAGGTGTCGGGGGGCACCAAAATACCTTGGGCAACATGTATGAACGTTTGTGCTAACAGGCCAGTCCTAAAAAGCTTTAAAGAGTACCTATCACGCCACACAAACACACAAAATATAGTAGTAGATGAAATTATAAGACTTTTTTCCAATACATGTCATTAGCAATGCAGAGGGCTCATGTCATTATTACAGGGGAAGAGATCTTAGTTTCACTTTATTAGTAGAGCTCTTTATGTAGCAGGATTCTTTCTGTTGAGCTATACCACCTGCGCAGGGGGAGCTGAGGACATAGCTGCTACATAGAGTACAACAGGCACCGCACACTGAGGACATAGTGTGACAGGCCTTATAGGCATCTACATTACACTGCTGCTAGTGTTATATCCATCACAAACATAGCAGCCAAGAGAAAATCAGTGTGCAGATGATGTAGACTTCCTGGCTCCCCCCCTGCACAATGGACTCATCCAGCTCAGGAGCAACACAACTGTCACATAGTGATCCATCAAGCTGTCATGTGCCGACTTGGCCCGACTTCAGAGCTGTCTTAAAGGGCCAGCGCTTTTTTAAAAAACTGAATTATAGGTGAAATGCTTTGATTTCCCTAATGAAGCATATTTAGGGAAGTGATTGTATTTTAGTCTCCTGTTATTTCATGAGGTTTCCCTGGAGGTGATAGGTACTCTTTAAGGCAGTGTAGAATGCGCCAGAATGTATGAACCTGTTCTTCTGCAGGTCATATATACAGGTATATTTTAGTGCCACTACGACAACTCAGGCTCAGGCAGACCATCTTAAACTTGGTCTGGTTGTCCTAACTGTTCTGCGCCTAGGTTTGGCGTAAAAAAAATATAAATGTGTCTACTTCTATAAATGTGGTGCAACGCCCTCAGAATGCCCCAAATTTTTGGCGCATTAAAAAGTGTCTTTGGCGCATTACAAAGGAAGTTATCACACCAAAGTTTGGAGTGCGCTTGTTCATATAATCTTTTTGGCTCAAAGTACACCAGAAAACTGTCAAAACCCCATTCATACATGTCGCCCCTTGTTTTGGCACTGGATAATGGCTACCATCATTATCCTCAACCAGTTTTCCACAACCCCTGACTTACATATAGATTTGTATAATGAAACATTTACACCTACTGCACCATCCTATTTTGTATACTAAGGCTCTAATGTATACATGGGTCCATATCACTCAGTGCTTGCCAAAATATATACTTTATGTATATATAACTAGCTATGAACTTTGTACAACTGATCCTCTGACTAAAAGTAGGTGTTCCCAGGTAGATTGGTCTGTTCACAGTGGTGGAACCAAAATCGGCAAGATTCATGATTAGGAAGGTTGCTAAGTTTTGTTTAGGCCCCACTCATATGACGCTTATGAGTTCCATTGATAGTATCTGCTGGGATATCTTGGAAAATTTATTCTGACCGATACCATGGTTGGTCCAATAGAATTGCTCAGCATGGAAGTAGTTAGTTTCCACTCTTTAACGTTATGATGTTGGATTGTGTAGTTCAGTGCTTAGGCCGGGGAGCCCCGTAGTGAAAAGTGCTGCATTTACACATCCACATGTTGGGACACTTAGGTATTTCCACCAGTTACTGAGCTTGACTGGAGAAGTGACTGCTTTTCCTGGTGACTGCTGGTGCTTGATATGACCATGGAAGGGGTGCTATGAGCCCCAATGTCAAGAGCATTTGCTTCAAAGGGCACAAGTCCAGCCTGAAGTCGGAAGGAGCCACAAGTGTGTCACAGCATAGAGAGGGATCTGTGAGCGAAAGAGTGTCCACCAGAACAAATGAGGAGACCCCATACCTGGAGACTGCATGTCTACCAAGAACTGTCAGCAGAAAGAGTGGACTTAAAGAGCTTTTCTCACTAGGAAGATTAGTTTTCAACTCAAACAGTGGTTTCTATGGTAACCTGCATATCTGTTAGCTGAGAGCAGGAGTGAAGTCATCCCATGGATGGATTGACTGAACTGAGCAGTGAGTGAGCTAATTAGACTAAACATGATTAGCTGATGTACACAATAGATACAAGTGCTGTGAGCCCTGAGAAGCAAGGAGTTATCAATAATTGTGTTAAACATAACAATCTCCTGCTCTTTCAGAGCTCCTTCCATGGGATGATGTCACTCCTGCTCTTAGCTAATCAGATAACAGGTATGCAGGTTACCATAGAAAATACTGTTTGTGTTGAAAGTTAATCTTCCTAGTGAGAAACCCATTTAACGTGACGCAGCATAACCACAACCGCAACTGCTCACCACATTGTGGACTGGAAACTGTCCTTGTGTCCGAATGGTGAGAATACTGGGCCAGTAAAGCTTGTCACTTCTTTTTATATAACGGTTGTGAGCAAATTGGGACCAAAAACCTTTTTGTGGACTGTCTCTCCCGGCTGCACCATCCTCTTGTGGAGTGGTCACCATCAGGTCCATTCCTTGTCCCTCCCTATTACATGTTGAGTAACCATACACAGCCTTTGTAGGAATGAAGTGGGTCATAAACATAAGATAACTATTGACTAGATAATCACTGGACTGAAGATAATCTCCACTAATTCCCATAATAACTGATATATTGTTCTTATGAATGGAGGATAAACAGGTGTTCTGGTGCCACTTATCTCTTGTGTAACAACCTATTAAACAGATAAAAGTACATCCGTCCAAACCCAGTTTCCCTTGAGAGGAGATTTTGAAATCAGCTGACAAAAATTCCCAGGTCTGTGACCAGCCTACAGTACAAAAGTCACCCAGAATTTGGATTTCTGCTCTAAAAAACAATAAAATATCTGTACATAGGCTTTTTCTGGTATTTCCATTAGCACAGTTCACTGTACACATTAAAATGACAGTTGAATAAAAAGGTTGTATTAAATGTTATTTACTAGAACCTAAGGAAGAAATAAATCAATCTGGCACAGGTAGTGGAAATTGAGTGAACCAGATATGTTTTAAAGGAATTATCTCATTTTGCTTTTAAACAACTAGCTTCAGGCTTCCATTTTCTATTCAGGCTGTGGGTGGGTATATAGTAGCAGTGATTGGCATATCTACTCTGTTGTTACTATGGAAGCCTGTTACAGTAACATGACTGTAATATGGTAATATAAAGGGTTAAAAGTTTGTCAGTAATAGATAAAAAACGCTTCTTATCTGGAGATAACACAGCAGAGAGTGACATCGCCATCACCATGGTGGGATAGAGCAAAAGGCTACAGTGCTCTAAATATGTCGCTGAGCAGTATGTTCTTGGCCACTGTGCTGAAGCTCAGCAATCTTGGTAATCTTCTTGTAGCCGAGGCCATCTTTATGTAGAGCAAGAATTCTTTTTTTTCAGATTCTCAGAAAGTTCTTTGCCATTAGGTGGCATGTTGAACTCTCAGTGACTAGTATGAAAGAGTGTGAAAGCAATAACACAAAATTTAACACACCTACTCCCCATTCACACATGAGACCTTGGAGCACTGAGGAGTCACATGAC
Organism: Phyllomedusa bahiana; assembly: GCA_025379985.1. Lineage (NCBI taxonomy): Eukaryota > Metazoa > Chordata > Amphibia > Anura > Hylidae > Phyllomedusa > Phyllomedusa bahiana. The sequence continues at coordinate 24,837 of JAODAL010000100.1, forward strand.
ACTGGAGAAGGAAAATGGCAAATTGGGCACAGTATAGGGCCGGACTGGGAATGAAAAGCAGCTCTGGCACAAAACCCCCACCAGCCCACATACAATATCTACGTCCAAAATTTACCTCTGTCATGGACCTCATCACTTTCAAAAATAAACACTTCTAACATAAGCAAGAATGTAAAAGAGGCAAAGAGAAACCCCTAATCACAGGGTCAGGGACAGGTGTGCACTTGCTGTACAATCAAGGACACGTCTACGCTGCCACTACACAAGCGCCGATATAGCCTACAATGATGCCATATAGAGGCCACATAGTGGTTGCATCACATGACTGTAAATACTGCCCTGATCCAATATAGAAGCAGAATAACCCCTGACATTCAGGGACTCACAGGAGATGCCATCTCTGATGGGAGTAGGTCTCGTCCTTTTCTTCTCCATCTGGCCCAAACCTCCATGACATCTTCTCTGATGAGCCGTTCTCTTCCCTCTCTTTCTCCGTTCGGTACAGAATGCAATCACGTCTTCTCCTGACCACTACTCGTCCCTACTCGTCCCTGTAGAATTTACCACACACACACATCTTAGGGCGACATGACCCAACACGCCAACGCCAGTTTTTAGGTCTATTGTGCACCAAAACCACTTTTGATGCCATATTCTTGTTGTAAATTAACTGTCATACACCAAAATTAGGCACATTATACGCCGGGCATGACACTTTGTAATGCGCCTAAATAGGGTGTACTGTGCACCCCTGTCGCACAATGTGCCTATTGAGGCGCATTACATATGTTATGCGCCTCCGTCGGGCAATGCGCCTTGTTAGGTGCATTACATATACTACCAATGATATGCTATGTGCCACGAGTTGCGAAATGGGCCTTTTTTGACGTGATTAGTTTTTTTTAGGCGCAGTGTGCCTTTTTAGCTGCAATGCGCCTTTTAAGGAGCATTAAGTTTTCTATGCAAGGTATACCTGACCCCAGACTTTTGGAAGGATCGGTCTTTTGGGCGCACTTTACACTGATTTAATGCGCCTAAAACTGGCGTGGAAACGCCACTTTTCTGAAATCTCGCCCTTAGTCTCTCACTTTTCCAGCACTTCTCTATCAATTCCCACCTCTGTACAAACTCCCCATCCATATATAATATAGAGGTCAAAACAAATTCTCTCCTCCAGCTCTGCGTAACATGTCTGGTCAAAATGGAGATACAGCAGAAATGTGATGGGATGCCTGCAATGACAGCCCATGGCCGAAGACATCTGGACCAACAAAACCAAACGGTCGCTTAATGCTTGCCGTATCATCTGGTAAATCAGACATTTGCTGTTGTTCCAATTTTTTTCTTGATTTCTGACACTAAACACAATCATGAATTAGGTGAGCAATTTGTATTTTTGCTCCTACCATCCAAAGGCCTGCAGCTTTTAAAGCACCTTCAGTGAAATGCCTCCCTTGGTGCTTCACTTTTTCATGATAATGCCACATCAGCAGGGTAGTAACATGGTGATTGCCAGGAATGATGAGAAGATTTCTTTGCGACATCTCTAGCTTGACCCTGTTTAGGTGACCAACAACCCAAAGCATGCCATGATCATAAATTACTGGTTTGAAATTGACAATGGGGTTGCTCCTTGGAATATACTTTTTCTCACATGTATATTTTATTTCCATGTGAAAAATACAGTACATTCCATATCACATTCAACTCATGTAGGGTTATGTATTCTGCAGAGACAGGCTTATAACACACATGCCATCTACAACATTCATTGTTAGTGTTCTCAGTACCAAAGCACTGTACAATGTGAACTAACCTTGCAATATTGCATACAAGCTTTGGCCATTTGGAGAAGCATGCAAAGCGATGACAACCCAAACCAGACCTATCTTTGGACTTGGTGACAAGGGTAATTACTTCAGGATGAATCTCTGGATCGTTGTCAGGGTCTTGTAGACTGAAGACATCTTGAACAGAAGTTTGTTTACTCTCATTCAGCAGGAACTCTGGACCTGTCAACCAAGAAAAATTTACAAAGGCACTAACAGATGCTGTCCTAGTGACACAATCTGCAGGATTGAGATGAGAAGGAACATAGTGCCATTGCTCCAGTTTAGAGGACGTTCTAATCCTTTCATTGTGGTTATTGACATAAATAGGGAAGTGTTTTGACTGGTTCTATATATAACCTAGAACAACCTTGCTGTCTGTGTAAAACTGAATGTCATCCACACGAATATCTAGTTCACGCTGTATAAAGGCTGCAATCTCTACTACTAGTACAGTTCCACAAAGTTCAAGCCTAGGGATGGTATGCTCAAGCTTAGGAGCTAATTTGTCTTTCCCAAACAAAAATCCAACATGGGCTTTATTGCAAGACTCTATTACCTTCAAGTACACAACAGCTGCTATGGCCTCAGTAGAAGCATCTGAGAAGATGTGAATTTCCTCTCTTTGACTTGTGGCAAGAGATTGTGGAGTGTAGCATTGTGGTAGGTGAATCCTATGTAAGAAATGTAGAAATTCTTTCCAAGGCTCCCACTTCTACTGTTTGTTGTGAGGCAGAAGGGCACCCCAGTCCGCTATAGGCTCTGGGAGCTGTCTTAATAGAAATTTGCCTTGTACAGTCAAGGTCGCTACAAATCTCAGTGGATCATATAGGCTGTGTATTAAGAGAACTCCACACTAAGTAAATGGTTTATCTGTACAATTACCTTGAAAGCCAAAGAAATCAATAAGTTCCAACCTAGACTTCTCTGCACTGGTGGATTGTCTAGGTCTATTTCTCTGAATTCTGTGGCATGATCGCTCAGTTGAAAAGCTTTCATGACATGAGCACTGTTGGAAGCAATTTTATGTAATCTCAAACAACCCTTAGTAATCATACCTGGTGACCTTTTGAGAAGATCAATGGCTTCTTCCACCATGGGCAAGGATTAGATCGTGTCATTCACATAGAAGTCTCTTTAAACAAAGTGTTGGGCATCCTTCCCAAACTCTGACTTACCATTAGAAGCGATGCTCTGTAGGCCATATGTAGCAACAGCAGGTGAAGAACTGTAACTGAAGGCGTGCACTTTCATGCAGTATTCATCCATTTCCTTGCTAGTGTTGTCTCGGTGCCATAGAAACCTGAGGTAATTTCTGTGATCTTGTCGTACGATAAAACAATATAAAATGTGTTCAATATCAGCAGTAATGGTGACTGGCTCCTTTCTGAAATTCATAAGCACTCCTACTAGATTGTTGTCAGGTTTGGCCAGTGAGGAGAACATCATTCAGAGATATGCCACAATGCTTGACACTTGAGTAAAATACCATTCTGATCTGGTTGTAACGGCTATGTAGTGGATCCACTGGACTACCGCAAGCGATGGCAACAACCGCACCAGGGAGCGGAGTCTAAGTAGGTCCCGGTTTTCACCTGAGCCAGCCGTAAAGCAGGATGGACTTGCTGCGGTGGGATTCTACCAAGTCGCTACCCCTGACGCGGCGGGCTTGCGGTGGCGGCCGAGGTGCAGCGAGGTACAGAATCGTAAGCCAAGAATCGTAGTCGTGGGCAGGCAGGAAGGTGAGGGCAGGCGGCAGAGATTCGGAGTTGAGAAACGTAGCAAGAGGACTGGTACACGGTAAGGCAAGAACACACTTAAAGAACACTTTTTCTAGGGCACGAGACAACATAGATCCAGCAAGGAATGACTGTGGAGCGAAACCATAAATAGGGGAAGCGCCCGGCAATTAGCCGATTACGGGGGCGCTGGCCCTTTAAATTTACAAGAGCGTGCGTGCGGCCGGCAGAAGGAGCGGACGTGACAGGATCGAGGTCAGGTGAGTCTCCAGGATGAGCGGACCCACAGCTCGTCCCGCGGCCAGCGGCGCCACCCGACCCCGGCAGGCACCGGGGGGGGGGGGCGGCCACGGGTGCACCCGCAACCCACGGGCCGAGGAGCGGGCCCACTCGCTACAGTACCCCCCCCCCTCCTTAGGTCTCCCGCTCTTCTTAGGCTGAAGGAACTTAAGAATCAGATCTTGGTTCAGGATATTGGACTCCGGTTCCTAGGACCTCTCCTCGGGGCCGAAGCCCCTTCAATCTACAAGAAAGAACCGCTTACCCCTGATGGTCTTCATATCCAAGATGTCCTTCACCTCAAAAACATCAAAGGACTCTAGTACCGGAGACGGAGTAGCGCTCTTCTGAGAGAACCGGTTCAAGACCAGAGGCTTAAGGAGGAAGGCGTGAAAGGCGTTAGGAATTCCGGAGAGATGGAGGTAGGCAGAGCTTGTAGCACACCGGGTTAAGTTGCCGAAGTACTCTGAAAGGACCCAGATACCGCGGACCCAACTTATAGCTGGGGATCTTGAGGCGTATGAATTTTGAATAGAGCCACACTTTATCCCCTGGGAGGAATGTTGGGGAAGATCTCCTCCTCTTGTCAGCTTGGGTCTTCATGCGGGCTGAAGCCTGTAGTAAGGCATGTCGGTTCTCTCGCCAAATGACCCCGATATCCCTGGTTGTCCACAGCGGGAACCTCGGAGGCCGAAGCCAAGGGGAGGGAGGGGGCGTGGATGATGACCATAGACCACAAGGAATGGGGAATGGCCAGTCGAGTCGGAGTCCCGATGGTTATATGAGAACTAGGCCCAGGGAAGCAGTTCGGACCAGTTGTCCTGGCGTCCGGACACAAAGTGCCGTAGATATTCCCCCAAGGTCTGATTTACCCTCTCCACCTGCCCATTTGTCTGGGGATGGTACACGGATGAGAAGTCTAGCTTGATTTGCAAGCGAGAACACAGGGCACGCCAAAACTTGGAGACAAATTGGACTCCTCGATCGGAGACGATGTGGGAGGGTAACCCATGCAGGCGAAAAATGTGATGGAAGAAGTGGGCCGCCAATTGGAGAGCAGAAGGGAGACCAGGAAGTGGCACAAAGTGGGACATCTTTGAGAATCGGTCAGTGACCACCCAGATGACCGAGTTTCCAGAGGAAGAAGGAAGGTCCGTGATGAAGTCCATGCCTATGTGTGTCCATGGAGACTCGGGAACAGGCAGAGGGACTAAGGGGCCTGCAGGCCTATGGTGTGGGACCTTGTTTCAGGCACATGTGATGCAGGAGAGAACGAAGTCCTTGACATCTTGGAGCAGAGTTGGCCACCAATAGTGTCGCGAGATAAGGGCGTAGGATTTCCGTATCCCTGGGTGGCCGGCCAGAAGAGAACTATGCCCCCAACCCAGAATTCTCCTCCTGAGTGCGGGATGCACGTAGGTTTTGCCCGAAGAAACGCTACGGAGATCCACAGAAGCCACATGAACCAGCCGTTCAGGGCCAATGATGAGCTGAGGCACTGGTTCTTCTCCGGTAATGTCAGAAGCACGAGAGAGGGCATCCGCCTTGACATTTTTCTCGGCCGGTCGGAAGTGGATCTTGAAATCAAAACGTGAGAAAAAAAGAGACCACCTGGCCTGGCGAGGATTTAAACGCTGGGCCGTCTGGAGGTATTGGAGATTCTTATGGTCTGTGAAGACGTCAAATGGATGTCGAGCTCCCTCCAACAGATGTCGCCACTCCTCCAGGGCCAATTTTATGGCCAACAGCTCCCGATCTCCAATGGCATAAGTACGTTCTGCTGGTGAGGTCTTAGAAAAAAACCCGCGTGTGACAGTTTTGCCTTTAGTGCCCTTCTGGGTCAGGACCGCCCCTGCTCCTACGGAAGAGGCATCCACCTCTAGGCTAAAGGGTTTCTCCGGATCCGGACGGACCAAAATAGGTGCTGAGGAAAACGCTGTCTTCAATTGGGAGAATGCTTCCTCGGCAGACGGAGGCCAACATTTCGGATTAGCGTTCTTTCGGGTGAGAGCCACGATAGGAGCCACCAGCGTAGAGAAGTGGGGAATGAATTGCCGGTAGTAGTTGGCGAATCCCAGGAAGCGTTGTATCGCCCGAAGACCGACAGGTCGTGGCCACTGCTGGATCGCAGAGAGTTTAGCTGGGTCCATCTGCAGACCTCGATCGGAGACTATGTACCCAAGGAAAGGAAGGCTGGCCTGGTGGAACCGACACTTCTCCAGCTTGGCATACAGTCGATTGTTCCACAGACGTCGCAGAACCTGGCGTACTTGTACCCGATGAGTCTGTATGTCAGGGGAAAAAATCAGGATATCGTCCAGGTATACTATGACGGAAGTGTACAGCAAGTCCCTGAATATGTCATTGACGAACTCCTGAAATACGGCTGGGGCGTTGCATAGCCCAAAGGGCATCACGAGATACTCGAAATGCCCGTCACGCGTGTTGAAGGCCGTTTTCCACTCGTCCCCCTCTCGAATTCTGATGAGGTTATAGGCTCCACGTAGGTCTAATTTGGTAAACACCTTGGCTCCACGGAGACGATCAAAGAGCTCAGATATCAGGGGTAGAGGGTAGCGATTCTTCACTGTGATCTTGTTTAGCCCTCTGTAATCAATACACGGACGAAGAGAACCGTCCTTTTTCTGGACGAAGAAGAATCCAGCACCGGCTGGAGAAGAGGAATTGCGTATGAAACCTTTCATTAAATTCTCCTGAATGTAGGCCGACATGGCCTGAGTCTCGGGCACAGACAGAGGGCAGACCCTACCCCATGGGGGGCTGGTTCCGGGGAGGAGGTCTATGGGACAGTCATACGGCCGATGGGGCGGTAGCTTCTCAGCCTGTTTCTCCGAGAATACATCTCCAAAATCTTGGTACTCCGCTGGCAGACCTTGTAGAGGCTTGACGGACGACTGGGGAGGAGAGATGAACACCGGGCGTGGTGCCACCAAACAGAGATCCTGGCACTCCGATCCCCAACACAGGACTTCGCCTGACTTCCAATCAAGCGTAGGGGCGTGACGTTGCAGCCAGGGTAGCCCCAACAGGATCGCTGAAGAAGCGCGAGGCAGGACATGAAAGGAGATCTTCTCCATGTGCAGGACACAGCGAGACACCCGGGAGGCATGAATGAAGTTCCCGGTGGAGCCGGAGTCCAGGAAGGCAGGAACCCTGAAGAGATAGGCCAGCATCCTCGTCCGCTACTCTCCACTGGCAACATCAGTCGTGGAGAGGAAAGACTGAGAACCTAGGGACGCCTCTCCTACGGCACCTAGGTGCGAGCGTTTCCCGAATGCTGAGGACGCTGCGGACAACACCTACGGAAATGGTCCAGACTGGCGCAGTAGAGGCAAAGGTTCTCCATCCAGCGGCGGGACAGCTCTAACTCCTACAAGTGTGCCCGGTCCAACTGCATGGGTTCTTCGGTGGAAACATGTGGAGGGGGCAGCAGAGATTTCTGGAACACAGGAGCCAGACAAAGTAGATGGCGAGGTTGTGCCGAGTCACGCTCCTGGCGGAGCTCCTGCTGTCTCTCCGTAAAACGCACGTCTATGCGAGTGGCCAGATGGATAAGTTTGCTCAAAGAAGATGGGAGATCTCTAGCTGCAAGTGCGTCCTTTACTCTGCTTGACAGGCCCTTCTTGAATGTGGCGCAGAGAGCGGCGTCATTCCACGACAGCTCGGAGGCTAGGGTGTGGATTTGGACAGCATAATCTCCTACGGAGGAGTCCCCCTGGCGTAGGTCCAATAGCGCAGTCTCCGCAGAAGACGCTCGCGCAGGCTCCTCGAAAACGCTGCGGAATTCAGTGAGGAAAACCTGTAGGTCTGTGGTCACAGGGTCGTTCCGGTCCAAAAGAGGTGTCGCCCAGGCCATGGCCTTTCCGGATAGTAGGCTCACCACGAACGCCACCTTCGACCTTTCAGTGGGAAACTGGTCGGCCATCAGCTCCACGTGCATGGAGCACTGCATGATAAATCCTCTGCAAAGCTTCGAGTCCCCGTCGAACTTGGAAGGTAGAGGAAGGCGAAGCTTCGGGCCCACGGTTGCCAGCGGAACGGCCTTGGGTGTTGGAATCACCGGCGAAGAGGCAGGTTGCTGCTGCTAGGACGCCAGGAGTTGACGCATCATGGCGGACAGCTGACCCAATTGCTGTGCTTGTTGCGCGATCTGCTGCGACTGTTGGATGACAATGGTCGTAAGATCCGCAAGACTTGGCAAGGGCACCTTGGCGGGATCCATGGCTGGATCTAACTGTAACGGCTAGGTAGTGGATCCACTGGACCACCGCAAGCGATGGCAACAACCGTGCCAGGGAGCGGAGTCTAAGTAGGTCCCGGTTTTCACCAGAGCCCGCCGCAAAGTGGGATGGACTTGCTGCGGCGGGATTCTACCAGGTCGCTACCCCTGACGCGGCGGGCTTGCGGTGGCGGCCGAGGTGCAGCGAGGTACAGAATCGTAAGCCAAGAATCGTAGTCGTGGGCAGGCAGGAAGGTCAGGGCAGGCGGCAGAGGTTCGGAGTCGAGAAACGTAGCAAGAGGTCTGGTACACGGCAAGGCAAGAACACACTTAAAGAATGCTTTTTCTAGGGCACAAGGCAACATACATCCAGCAAGGAATAACTGTGGAGCGAAACCATAAATAGGGGAAGCGCCCGGCAATTAACCAATCACCGGGGCGCTGGCCCTTTAAATTTACAAGAACGAGCGTGCTAGCACCCTAGGGAGCGGGCGCGCGTGCCTTGGCCAGCAGAGGGCGCGGATGTGACAGGAACGAGGTCAGGTGAGTCTCCAGGATGAGCGGACCCACAGCTCGTCCCGCGGCCAGCTGCGCCACCCGACCCCGGCATGCACCCGGGGTGGCGGCCATGGGTGTGCCCGCGGCCCGCTGGCCGAGGAGCGGGACAGCCCGCTACACGGGTTAGGTTTTCGTGGATGATGTACTATAAAGGAGGGAAGATACAAACACTCTTCATGTTTTTGCAAAGTTGAAGCTGTTTCTGCATGGTCATGTCTTGCTTCTTAATGTATGTTGTAAAGCAATGAATCTGGATAATGCCTGTGCTTGGTTGTTTGGAAGCCTAATTCTTACAGTACGAAAGGGTAAGGGTGCAACCCAATGGTTAAATACATCATAAACACTTTGTCTTCTATGGACAAGGATAGTTTGTTGTCATCTTGGGTTGTACAAAACACTGATCTTCCGAAATTGTCATAAGGGGTAGAAATGACTTTCAGTGCCTGCATGAAGTTAGAGAACCTTTCTTCACTTCATAATGATGAGAGCATGGCTTAAAGTGAGTTGTGCAACCATTCTTGAGCATGTAGCTTTCACTTGAGATGGATTATGGCTCTTATCTATATATCCATGCGCCCACAAAAACCCAGCCTAAGTCAAGTCTTTGTACATACTGTATGGGGCATCATCTGGACCATTGCATTGTTGACTTACCTTATGGACTCTCAGAATATCTCTCGTGAGTAACAGTAGAATGTCTGCATTCTTGTCCATTGGAGGAATCTGATTAGCTACGTGCTTCAAGTGGAGATGATGATATGCAGCTTCCTGTGTAGGAATTTGTTCGCTTTCATCAGGTATCTGGTTACATTCAATTAACGTTGGTAAGGGTATGTGATGGTTCCCTTTAATTGAGGAGACAACATACCAGTGACTCTTCTGCCAAAAGTCTCTACATGACCAGCGCAGGTGGTAACAGTATACGATGTTGCTTCACCCTTTAAGATCTCAAAGAATTTAGGATTTGTTAAAAACCTGTTGCTTTGTTTGTCTATAATAGCATACACTTTGGTAGTTTTTTCAGATTGACCTTCTGGGTAGACCTTGACCAAGCACACCTTGGCACAGCATTTGGGACCATTCTTTCTGCCCACATATTTCAATGCAGGAAGAGGAGACAGTGGTTGTGGTTGAATCTTGAGCAGGTGGCTCCCGCCATAGATTGCTATGCCATTAGTTGCTGCTTGAGGTTGTGAGTTGTTAGGAGATGAAGAAGGATGCATAGTTGTAACATGTCAATCACTATTACATTCAGCACACTTGATGACAGCCTTACAGTCTTTTGCAATATGGTCTGAAAAACCGCAACACTTGTAACACACTTCAGGCTCCTTGAGAGTATATCTGCACTCTTGCAAAGTCTTTACCCTGAGCCCACGGCATTCTTTTGTAAATAGGGCACATGCAATTAGGGTCCCTTTCTTTAAGGACTGTTGTGTCCTGCCTAGTGATGAGGGATGCTTTCTAGCAGATACTGTTCCTCTTAAAGGGGTTGTCTCACTACAAGAATTGCTTTTTATGTTAAAGTTCTTGCAGAAACAAGTAACTTTGCAATATATGTCTATTAGCAGTGTCCTACCTATTCCTAGATATCCCCTCTTGTATGGGCTGCATCATCTCCTCAGGTCGCTATAGCTACAGACCTGTTTGATCTATCCTGATAGGCTGCCAGCACTGGTTGCTATAGCTACAGACCTGGCTTTTACTGCAGCCTAGTGGAAGCCAGTAAACCCGCCCTGAATTCAAAATGAAACCAAGAAAACAGGACAGAGGTAAGATGAATCAGTGTAGTGAGACAACCCCTTTAAGTCTATACGTTTGCTTGTTGTGTTATCACACCTTGAACATGATAATGAAGCTGGTAGAGTAGATTCTTTGAAGTCAAAGCTGGGATCATTCTTCTTCTGTCCTTGATCCCTGATGAATTTGGAAAAATATGAGAAAGGGGGAAAAGACACATTGGGTGACATTCATGAAATTTGGCATTTACACGCCAAATTTCATGCGATTAAAAAAAGCATAGAATGCGCCTGATTTATGAACCCGCTGTATAGCGGGTCATAAATCGGGCACTTTCCAGCACTTGCACGACAGTTTGGACTCAGGTGTACCACTTTGAAAGTGGTATACCTGTTCTGACTGTAATGCGCCCAGAAATGCCATAGCGAAGCTATAAATCTATAGCTTCGCTACGGTTCTAGTGCACCCCACCTCTCGCATGCCCTCCGAGATCAGGCGCATTACGAAGCGACGCGGGCATGAAGCAATGCGCCCTGGAGTGGTGTGTGGGAGATTTGAAAATGTATGAACGGGGCTGTGCTGGATATCAGGCTGTAAAGACACCAGATATCTGGCACAGCCCGTTCAGACATGTCGCCCATTGTGTTCTCTTTTGTATCTGGAGCCTTGGTCTGCCTATTTTTCTTGCATACCATACAGTATTTTGGACATCACTGTATTGACACCAATGTCAAGGTAACTCAGTCCTGAAAGATGGTCCATTTTAGCCAATTCTAATTCCTTTAGTAGGTCACTCAGATCCTGAAGCTTTCGGTTATCCTTGCTAGTCATCTTGGGGAATGCTTGAAGTCTCTTAAATAAGGCACTTTCCATAGCTTCTGAAATGCCCTAGGTCTGTTCAAGTCTCTCCAGTGCTGCAGTAAGACCTTTCTTTGAGTGGCCTGCATGAACTGCTCTCAATGTCTTTACCCGTTATGCAGTTTCTAGGCTTAACCAGTTGACAAGCAAGTCAAGTTCTACTTTGGCAGTGAAGTTAAGATCATTGATTACTGCTTCAAAGGCCGAATTCCAGGCTGTATGGTTTTCAGCACGGTCATCAAACTTTGAGAGACTAATGTTTATCAGCTCCCTGCGTATCATATATCTGGCAAAATCTGACATGTCTGATCTCCCATCCTTGTTGCTGGATTATGTTGTGGTGTCTCTGGCATATAAGGCTGATATAAATCACGAGACAATGATGTAGCATAAGAACTGAGCTGCAGTTTTGTCTCTGAAGGATCTGTTGGCTGGATGCTGGAAATGACCTTGTCATCGGTGGATCCCAATATCTGTTGCTGTGTGAGTATATCTGTGTGGTAGGTTAATAGTGTCACTGCTACGTGAACCTTAGAAGTTACTGTTTTGAGAGTTAAGTCATTGTGGCTATCAAGAGGTACAGACAATGATTGCTTTAACAAATAGTTGGTGGTCTGGTCAGCTGGGTCTTCCACTTCTCCTGGGATATAGCAGTGTAGATCAGTAACTTTTAGTTTGGCTTAGGCAACTGATTCTTCCTTTTCCATTTGGAGAAATATTAACTGGGCTATTGCCTCTGCCGCCAATTGTGCCATTTCTGCTTTCACATTTTCCTCTTCCATTTCTGTTTCCTTCTTGGCAATTTTTGCTTTTATTTCTGCCTCCTTCTTAGCAAAGGAACTTATAACACTAAGCTTCTTCTGCATCTTCATGGATCTCTATAAGCTTGTCATGTAATGCTGACCTGAAATGAGATGATCTGGAAGATGAAGATGTAGGATTAGCAGAAATTGATTGATTGATGTAACTTAACTTCTTACAAGTGTGCAATGCGGAGTTCTGCCTTATCCTTGGTGTCTTACACTATTTTCTTTGGAGGAGAGTCTCTCTCTCTCAGCAAGCTCTGCTGAAGCATCATCAAAATCAGAGTTATTCAGGAACGCGATGTACTTTACAGACAGTCGCTGGAAGCGATCATAAGCAGCAGATAAATTATTCAAACCTGTGGTTAACTTCACTGTGTCATTGTTATGGCATGGAAGAGCTTCTAAATAGTGTTCAACTCTTTCCCATGTGTCATCTAGATTGTCACAGAACTGGTCTCTGGTTGCTTTAAAGTTTTCTCTAATCTTTTGTGATGGTTTATTCACACGTTTAGACCATACACTTTGTTTTTCAATAAATGTGGACTCTGCTTCCTGTATGTGTGAGTCTTTGGAAACAAGATACATTTGCTTAGGTCCAGCGACAGAAGAATCCACAGAGCCTTTTGTGGACATTCTTTGTTCAGGTGGTCCTGTCTTGTTAAGACAGGACTGCAGCTTAGCTCGCTGTGGTTGAGAAGCAATGTGCTGGTTGAGAAGCCATGTGACTGCCCTAAGCTTGCCTGCAGACTATGTGTAATGTGCAGACACTGCAGATTTACATTTGGTTTGACAATTCTGCCACTAATGTATATTAAAGAAGTCCATGATAAGTGTGAGCAGCAGTCTCTGTACAAGTGAATGGTAGATAGTGAACTCGCTACATTCAATCCCCTAGCTTCTCCAGCTGCATATGGAGATACAATGAGGAAGATGCAATAGATGTGCTTTAGGTAGTTTATTTACAGTACCTTGAAAGTTGACTTATAGATGTCAAAAGAAATTCTCTTCTCCACCTCTGTTTGACATGTCTGGTTAAAATGGAGATACAAGCAGAAATTTAACAGGATGTGACCTTACAGAACAAGAGGAGTAACAGAAAGAAAGAAAAAGGGGAATTACATAATAAATGGCTTACAGCAATATACAATAATGGCCACAGTATAACATATTAAACATAGTAGGCAACAGATACAACATAGAATACAATATATAATAAATGGATCCCAGTAAGCTGGGATAGCACATATTGTATATGTAAATACACAGAAAGGAAGCAACAGCTCTGCAGATGCCAAACGCAGGTAAACACTGAATATATGGATCATTTAATAGGGCATTACTGCTGTAGTGTTTATCTGTGCCTTGGTGGACTGACTATAATCAGTCGCAGGTTTGTTCCACTAGGTGGAGTACAGTGGGATATCTGCTTCAGACATGCCACCAAAGTCCTGATCTCGGGGATGGAGGCAACTAGCTTGTGTCAGTAGCCAAAGCTACTTGCTGACACATGTAGCTAGCATTGCTGCTACGGGCCAAGTATGGGTTGCCTTTCCCAGAACAGTCACAGTGTTGGGTGGGAGACCGTTCCCATGTTCCAGGACAGGCTTTTGGTAGGTCTCTGGAGGTCTGTAAAAAAAATTGTACTGCAGGTGATCTGAGGCGTGTGGTCTGCTAGCTGGCAGTAGAGCAACTTTAGGGAGGCTCTGGCCCCCAGAGGCTTGTAATAAGCCTGAGCCCAGGAGGAGACTGGGTAAAGTGGGAAAGTGTTTTGGGCATCTGAATGCTAGGTCCAGGGTCTATTATTGTGTGCAGTCAGTGGCCTGATGACCTGAGGATTTTGTTTATGTTTTGTTTCTGTACATTTTTCTGTGCCTCAATAAAGCTGGCTGAGGCCAGGTTAAAGAGAATCCTGGTGTTGCAAAGTTGGTGTGCCAATACTGTTTACAAAAGATGACAATTTTGTGAGCTGAATACCCCAGGCTGAACCAAGATGGATGCCGATAGTGAATGAGGTCTCACATATGGTGGAGAATGCAACGGGCACTATTGGCACAACCTGGGCAACTGTTGGCATGATGGAGTGCTTGAAGTGGCATATGTGAAAGAGACATGAGTCTTTCTGCAGTGCAATTTAAAGGGCCGGAAGCCTGACTGTGCACTGTTTGAAAGAGACTGTGTTTGCTGCAGGAAGACTGTTACTGTTGCTCAAAATTGTTTTGCCATGGGGGAGCTGGTGAAGCATATTGCAAAGATGAATGCCTGGCAGCGGTACATGAATGAGCGATGGACACAGCAGTTGGCTAAGCAGCGGGAGCACAACCGAAAGCTCCAAGCACACCTTGTAATGGAACAGGAGGCAATTGAAGCAATTGCCAGCCCTATTCCATGGTCTGGAAGTCCAGAAGAAAAAGTGAAATTGACGGCTGCCAAAAGTTAGCAACCTGAGTGGTGTGCCTACAGGTGGACTACTGCATGAGGGGATGACTGGTGGCTGGAGGCTGTGTTATCCTGCAAAGAATGTATCCACTTCTGGAGAGATGGAGTTGCTGTGGTATATGCATTCTGCCGTTGCCAACGGTAAGGAGCCTCAGCAGCCGGAGCCTGCTACCACCATCCAGCAGCAGGAACCATGTTGGAGGTGCCACACAGCAGCGAGATGTGCTCCTGTCCTCTCAGGAGGATGCCGGAGAGGTTACAGTCTCAAGCCCTGGAGTTCCATATGGTCGGAGCCCTGCCCCTGGGTGACTTAGACAGTCAGCAAGAGAGTTCCATGGTGCACCCAGATGTCATACCCAATGTGGAGACCCGTCATAGGCCTTGTAAGACTGTACCGGTGGGGTTGGTTATGTGCTGGGGGACTGTACATCATGTGCATGATCTATGTGAGGACTTGGCTGGGCTAAACAAAGGTCCAGATATGCTGCCAAGCCAGAAGAGTCCAGAGAGTACTGCCGGGTTGCCTATCGAAAATGCTACTAATGCAAAAAATTTACCTGTAACACATACTGTAACTATGTTACACAGCCTAAGCAAGGGGAGGTTAGCTGTGTCACAAAGTTATCTCCAGTTACCGCCGTGAGTGAACAAGCAGCTGGAGGTGCTGTAGCAGTAGATGAGAGCAGCTCAGGTGCGCCCTTAGGGTATGTTCACACGATGTATTGTGGCATGTACAGTACATGCCGCAGTACATCATGTGTTTTGGGAGCTCGCTCTAATACGCGCGTACTCCCGCGACGCACGGGAGCTGGCAGCCCGCTAGCCCCATAGACATGCATTACTCGTGGCGCGTATTCGCCGCAAATAATTGACATGTCTATTATCTCCCCGCTCATACAATACGATCGTATTGTATGAGCGGGGAGAGGAGGCGTAATCCATAGTTCTCTATGAGAATAACTACCGTAATTATGGGGCGCATGTCCCCGCGTATCAAGCGCAGTACGCCGCGAAATGTGTCCTAAAATAAGCCATGTGAACATATTCTTAGAGTTCATGGAGTAGAAAAGCACAAGTAGCGCAGGTGTTGCATATCCAGTGAT
This sequence comes from Phyllomedusa bahiana, assembly GCA_025379985.1. Taxonomy (NCBI): domain Eukaryota; kingdom Metazoa; phylum Chordata; class Amphibia; order Anura; family Hylidae; genus Phyllomedusa; species Phyllomedusa bahiana. The sequence goes on from JAODAL010000100.1 coordinate 40,425, forward strand.
TAGTAGCAACCTGGAGAGTAATGCTACTGCTACAGATTCTGGTGCAGCTAAGGTGGAAGATAGCTACCAGTTATATTTTGCTCCTTTTGGTCCCAGAGAGATGTTTGCATGTCCTAATGTGTTGCCTAGAAGAAAAAAAGGCAAACCCTGGAATAGATTGCGCTGCTGCTATGTCTGAGACTGGTATAAAGAATGTGAATGTGCTGGTTATTAACCATGGGAAAAAAACACTCTAGGAAGAGTCTCAGTTGCAATTTGGGAATGGAGGCTGTAATGATCAGTGTATTTCAGAGAGGTGGCTCTGCATTGGAGATCTTGATTGTGGCACTGCAGAGGGTGAAGAGAACTGTTGTGCTGTGACCTGTAGTGCAGCTGAGTTCACTTGCTCCAATGGTTGCTGTATTTCCAGTAGTTTTTACTGCAACAGTCACAAAGACTGCAGTGACGGTAGTGATGGAAAATATGAGCTGCCAGACCCAGAAAAAGATAGGGTTTGCTCATGCACTAGTGAGGGGCAAGTGAGCATATTTGAATCCTCACATAGTAAAGAGGTCCCTGGTTCTGAGGCAACTGATACATTTTCTGAGGGTCGACGGTCTGACTTGAGGTGTGTTTGTGACGTTGTGTTCCCCCTAGTGGTATGGAAGGTTAGCTGGATATGGTTTCACAGTTAACACCTATCCACATGGGCACAGGAAGACCGAGATAGTGTGAGAGGACTCCCCACTCACCCACATCCCTGAACGGCTGGGAGAAATCTGTTTACCCGGACAGGTGAAACAGAACTCTGCCAGCCCGGTAGACTGCCACAAGCTCCTTGTTAGCTATAAGCCTCGTTACAGACTTATAACAGGCCAGGAACCAGCCCAGGTAGCAATATATTAAAGACCTAGAAGACGGACACATGAGATCAGCTTGATCGGGACAACAGACCAGCTCAGGATCAAAGTTTATATATTTATGAGCGGACTAGACAAACAATACATACACAGGGAAATAACGATACATATATTGGTCAGAGATGCAAATACAATAAGGTATGTGGATACAGGCAAAAGAAAGCAGCAATATGTGTCTATTTACCTTAGGTTAGTCTTGTGATGGGCACACATGGGGGGTGAATGTGGCCTGTATGCATGCTCCTGGAATGCTGGTGCTTGTACCTGCTTCTAACACTGAAACAGGCCATAGCCTGGCAGGGAAATGGGACAGAGCCAGAACTGGATGGGCCTAAGCTACAACTGGGTACCAAACACTGGGTTGCTGCTCTGTTCCTGGTACCAGCCTATCATTTTTCCTTGCCAGTGTGTCCTACAAGCGAGGGAGTGACAGTTATGTGTGTGGGACGCTTCATATTTAAAAACATGAAACTGGGGTGTGCCTATGATGCATAGTTATTCCATAATGCATTCTGCCATTGCCAACGGTTATTCCATAATTCCTTATGAAACTGCTACATTTCTTTTTATGCCTTGTGTCCCGGAGCACATGTCTACCCTAGCCCTGGCCAGGTGCTAACAAAATTAAATGAGGAACCTTTTGAGGCTCAGACTGCCTGCTGGGTTGGCTTCCTATCTGGGTTGGGAGCAGTCAGGCTTTGCATCTAAATTGAGGGAATTGCCTTTTGCTTAATTGAGTGCTTCTTCAATGACATGTGTTGAGCAATGGAGGAGATTAGGTGAAGTGGGGTGACCTTCATCATATTCCTCACAGATATGGAAGAAAATATTAACAGTATCACGGAGGTGATATGTCCTGTGGTTTGTGGTGACCTACAGGTTGTTGCCATTGGCAGCCAGATATCAGCAGCACCTATGTAAGGGGTTATACATGTGTTAGACTGGTAGCACAGGTAGTTGCCATGAGAAACCAGTGAGTAGGATGTCCTGGTTATTGCAAGGGAACCGTGAATAAGTTCAGGCAGGCATTTTGGGCCTGTGTAGTTAGTAACAGTGGGGTTGGACAGCCAATCAGCAAGCTCAAGGGGTGGAGCTAGGCTGAGAAGAAGGAGGGCCAGCTGGGTCTGAGGGTGATGAAGCTGCAGTTAGTGACAGTTAAGAGAGAGAGTTGACAGTTGTTGGGGCCGGTGTCTAAATGAGCGGAGAGAGTGAGAATTAGGAGGAGGAGAATTGCAGCTGCCATGAGAGGTGGCAGATTTCTATGGCTAGTGTTCTAGATGTCCAATACCCAGAGGACATGTAAATAGTTTGTGTTAAGCAGAAAAAAATGGAAGAGGCTGGGGAAGGTCCCCACTCAGTGTCCGGCAGTGTCCGGAAGAAGACACCGATCCGGGAAGCAGCATAGGAGGTACAGCACGAGTCCTGAGGCATTATAGTTGTGCAAGGTCGTTCCTGGGAGAGTGAAGTGACCCATATACAGTAGATAAAGGTCCTTTGGGGTCAAGCCCATCTCCAGAGAAGAGAACCAGAGAGATACTACTGGAAGGTGGATATAAGGGGAGTCCCTCGGTGTACTGTGAGTGTCTGCTGAAGCTACTGAGTGTTGTGACGCAAAGAAACTGTTCTGAGTGAAAATAGTGTTCAGAGCCAAGATTAAAAGCCTTATTAACCAGAAACAAAACATGCTGTCTATTACCGGTGGTGCACCACACGTCCCACTCCACACCTTTCTCCACAATACAAAAGAACTCTGGTAAGGATGGTTGCTACGGGTAACGGGTGGTAGCAGTTGGGCGCCGCCATAGCCACCCTCTTCTTACACCTACTGGTGTTAAAAATGTGACTGAGTTGCCTAATTTGAAAACAGCAAGTTTGATGTATGAGTGAGAGAACCATAAGGATGATGCCCTGTCTGCTAAGACTGGTATCCCATTTGTAAATGTGTCTGCCATTGACTCCAGCGCAGGGTGTAAACTTGATGGTGTGCAAGAAATAGGAGTGTCCCAGATAGAATCTGAGAGTTCTGTCTTATAGACTAATACACGGCACATTAAGGAAACATCTCCACCCGTTGCTGCAGAGGATCTGCTGTTAAACAGAGCTAATGAGAAGTGTGCACAGGGGAATGTGTTCTCTGACGCTGGTGAGGTGCCGGGTAATGTAAATGTAACTAACACATTTTCTGTAGAGGTTGCAAGTAGTGTTGAGCGATGAAATCGGCAAAAGTTGAAAGCGGGCAGATTTTCACTAAAATCTTGGTTCCGCGATGAAGAGATTATTTCTCTTAAAATCTGATCAATAATCGACTTCGCAGATTACAATCGCGCCATTCTCGGTGCTTCCTATAATTTCAGCGGCCAGCCAATTAGCGCAGAGCATGGGGGGGTGTTGAAGAACGTTACCAGTGTGGTGTGTAGGGATCTCATTGGCTGCTGAAATCACATGACCTCATTTTATCTATGTTACTGCACTCCCTGATCGGTGCCATTAGCTTCCACACAATGAACAGAACGGATAGCTGTCTCTCTGCTCAGCTGTTTTAAAAGCTAATAGAGACTATTTACCAGTGCTTTTACAACTGAAAAGGATCCTTGATAGAGTAGTTAGCTTAGGGTACAGCAAGATTACAGAATTCTAGTTAGTATTAGTTAGAGATTTGAAAACAGCTGCAGTACTCTGAACAGCACAGCTGCATTGCCAGCTGCCAGCACAGAGTTCAGGGTGTCCCTTTCTTGTGGGGTGAACGTCAGCATTTATATTACTCATATTTTTGGTCTCAAACAACGGTAAAATGGCACCCAATTTTATTTCTGCGTTGCTAGCAGCTACCACATTCTGAGTTATAGGTGTCCCTGTGTTGTGGGGTGCACGTCAGAATTTATATTACTCTTATTTCTCGTGTCAAACCACGGTGAAATAGCACCCAATTTAATTTCTGCGTTTCTAGCGGCCACTACATATATGACATGTTCTTGGGCCCTGGTGCAAAAAGTGATAGGAGTCTCCTGCCAGTTACCATTTGCCATTTCCAATACCAGTGTCTTGTTTTGTGTGCTATGGGCCCCGTAGCAGCTGCTACCGCTGTACCTGCTGTGGCTTCGTCATCCTCATGTTTTCAGTTAGCCATTGAACGGAATGGTTTATTTTGATCTGTGAATTTTTTTCTGTTACTCTTGTAGCCTAATTGTCTTGCCTAAGATGTAGCACATATCCAGTTTACTGTTGTGGATGTTAATTCCAGCTTCACCTCACTTGTTTGGGTGTAAAAATGAGCCTGGTGTTCCTCTCCCATAGGCTTTAATGGGAATCGGAGATTAATCACAATCGAAGATCGAACTTCGGGAGATGATTCCACAAAATCTGGAATCAACTCGAATCAGATTATTGGCCGAATCGCTCGTCACTAGTTGTAAGTGGTGACTCTGGAATTAGTAGTTTGCATGCGGTTTGTGGGGAGTTCTTTATTGCCGAGCATATGTGGTTTGTGCCTCCTATAGTGAGATGTAAGCCTGCTGAGATGATCACCACAGGTCAGTTACTGGGTACGGGCTGTGAAGCCTATTGGATTGTGGGTAACACCCATAACCATACAGGGGTAATGTATTATAGGGAGAAAACAGACCGTGAATGTGGTTTCCCTGCTGTTGTGAGTCAGGGGTATGGATGGATGAGTGAGTCCTCGGATATTAAAAATGCACCCAGTCAGGAGGCTAAGATAATCTGCAGGTAGGTCCTAGACTTACCAGTTGTCTGCAGCAACCCTGTGATTATTGGCTCGCAGGTTCTGGATGGCACGGAGGTACAGTGTGCCACAGTGGGAGCTAGAAGAAAGAGAGTAGAAGAGGTAGCTGAGCCCCAAGGTTAGGAGGAGGTTGTGAGAACAACAGGCCCTGTGATGGGGAGAAGTCTGGCTCTCCTGGTGATACTGCTGGTCCAGAGCTACAGGACAATGTGACAGTTGGTGAGAGAGAGAGTGAGTGTGGAAGTGTTATGATGGGCACAGTGGCTGGCCTTCATTAAGCAGCCGGCAAATGGATGAGAAGAGTGTGGTGCCTACCCAGAAAAACAGAAGGTAGCATGAGTTATGAGTGTCCCCAAAGTAGGAGTTTTGAACCTGGAGAAAGGATTGTGCAGGGTCAAAAAGACCTATGGTCTTTATCAAATAGGGGAGGGGATATGTGTCCGGGTTACCATAGTCGTTCAAAGGTTACTGAAACTAGGTGGTGTACAGCGTGATACCTGCTTCAGACATGCCACCAAAGACCTGCTCTCGGTGGGTGAAGGCAACTAGTTTGTGTCAGTAGCCATAGGTAGCTGACACATGTAACTAGCATTGCTGCTATGTGGCCAAGTATGGGTTGCCTTTCCCAGAACGGTCACAGTGTTGGGTGGGAGACTGTTCCCACGTTACAGGACAGGCTTTTTGGCAGGTACCTGGAGGCCTATAAAAAGCCTGGTACTGCAGGTGGTCTGCTTGATGGCAGTCGGAGCAGGAGAGAGACTTTGGCCCCCAGAGGCTTTGAAGAAGCTGAAACCCAGGAAGAGACTGGGTAAAGTGAGAAAGTGTTTTGGGGGTCTGGTGCTAGATCCAGACCACTGATAGATAGGGACTATCATTGTGTGTAGTCAGTGGCCTGAGGATTTTGTTTGTTTTGTTTCTGTACATTTTTTCTGTGCTTCAATAAAGCTGGCTGAGGCCAGGGTAAAGAGAATCCTGGTGTTGAAAAGTTTTTGTGCCAATACTGTTTACGAAAGACGGTGATCCTGCGAGCTGAATGACCCCCGGGCCGAACCAAGATGGCGGCCGAAAGTTAGTGAGGTCTCACAATATATAAGTAATTCATCGAGGAAGTCACATGTTGTGGGCTGCCATAACCAACTAAAGGAAAAAGGAAAGACATATACAAAAAGATGGAACCTCCATAAAGATATTTTATTAGCAAAATGTGAGATAAACATAAGTTGAAGAACCAATACCGCTCCAAGGCTTTATACTGTAACATGTTGATGAACACTGTATGCATGGCAAGATATGAATTTAATAACATAGCCCTTCTAAATTACATCTAAACACCTACAGTCAAGATCAACAACACTGCAACAGTTAGGGTATGTTCACACAGCGTGTTCTGTCCGTGTACCTACGCTTATAGATGCATGTTTGGCTCCGTCTTTCGGACCCAAACACGCGTCTAGCAAATCTCAGAGTCTTTTACAATGCAGTCACACGAGCCGAGTCATAGCTTATGAGCTTCTACTTATGCCTTTCTGATGCGTCTTTCAGATCCGTTCAAAGAATTGACATGTCAATTCTTGATCCGAAAGACACAGCAGACCCCCTTTTACAAAATATATTGTGTCAGCCTGCTGCACCTGAAAAGCATCCAAAGAAGCACCTGTGTGTTGGATGCATTTTGGATCTGACTGATGCAGCGTTTTTGGATGCGATTTTCGGATCCAAAATTGGATCCAAAAACGCTGTGTGAACATATCCTTAGCGGAAAATAAGATATAAAAAAGAAAATACAGGCAGGAATATATCAACTATGTTGATCCAAACATGTAAGTGAAAGAATCTCATTAGCTGGCTTGGTGGGTATATAAGGTGTGTGATAGGCTGTCTGCACAAGTGTCCCTCGTTTTGTAATGGGTAAGAGGTGATTTATCAGAGTTTCAGAAAGGAATGATTATCATTTCTCAGGCCAAGGGTGGTAGTATTTCTGAGACTGCATGTTTTATTAACTGTTGGCATGCTGCTGTGGTGACACTATATTATGAGTGAACAAATGGCAACATTGTAAATCTGTAATGTGGAGATTGCAGAGCACCTCCAGCAAACAGCATGAGAGAGGTGGTTCAGCACTCCATAGGTAAAAAACATTAACTTTATTGTCCCATAGTAGAAAAAATAAAATCAAAGAACAAACATGGTAAAGCTATTGATGCGTTTCGGGTCTACATTGCAGAAAGGACACTTAGTCATAACACTTGCAGAGCACCTACCAAAATTAACCAGAGGGTAACCAGACGTGTGTCTAAAACAACAGTTCAGGGACCCGACAATGGCTCTGAAGCAGAAAGTTACTGTACCTCTGCCAACCAAGCTGCATTGGGAAACATAGCTTTGATTTCCAGGTCGGTAACGGTAGCAAAGGGTTGCCTCCTCTGATGAGTCACAGATGGGTATTGGCATGTCAGGTGTGCAACATCAGAGAAAGACACCCTGCAACCATTGCTGACAGAACATGAGCCGGTGGTGGCACTCTCTGTGCCCACTCATCTATGTGTAATACACTGTCAACGGATTTGGGTAGGAATCCATCCTTGCAGATTACATATACCCAAACAGGCAGACTGTCTTCCCTGAAGTGAATGGGATCTTCCCGTAAGACAATGCAAAATGTCACATGGCTATAAATATCCAACATTGGTTGGAAGAACATGACCAGAACTTCTAGGTACTACCGTAGCTTCTAATTCCCTTGACTTAAAGGGGTTATCTCACTACATCGATTCATCATACCTCAGTCCTGTTTCCTCAGTTTCATTTTTGAATTTACTGGCTGTTGCTGGCTATTTGTGGCCTGTATAGAAAACAATATTTGTTTCTGCACAACCAAAAAACTTTTTTGAAAAAGATGAGTATAGTGCACACTAGTGTGGCAGTAACATACAAATACAATCCAATATCAGCAGCACACTACTAGCACTAAAAAACTATCAAAGAGGACATAGTCATTTTTGGAAAAGCATTTCTGCTACTTAGAATACATGAGGTTCTTAGTTCACATTTTTGATTAAAACTGCTTGTTGTGTTTGTATGTTACTTTCTGGATGAGCAGACCAAATATTTTCTAGACTGTTTGTTTGGAGGAGTGGCTTCCCCCTCTTTGATTTTTTGCACTCCACCCGCCTGCACAGGCTTTTAAATCAATGCAGAGTACCTTGTAGCTGAAACCTTCTCTCCCTGAAGTGTGGAGGTCTAAACAGGCACTAAGAGAGGTAATGTTAGAGTAGGTTCCCACCTGCGTTGAGGTCCCCTTGCTGATTGGGAGCAGGAATTAAGCAGTTTTGATCAAAATGTGTACTAAGAACCTCAACAATTTTTCATGTATTGTAAGTAGCAGAAATGCTTTTCCAAAAATTCCTATGTGCCTTTTGATATTTTTTTAGTGTTAGTAGTGTGTTGCTGATATTGAATTGTATTTCTGGCCTGTAGTGATGAACTGCTGAGGACACCAGGTCTGCAGTTTTAGCAACCAGTACTGGCAGCCTATCAGGAGATAGAACATGTCTGTAGCTATAGCGATCTGAGGAGCTTATGCAGCCCATACAAGAGGGGATATCTAGGAATAGGTAGGACAATGTTAATGGACACATATTACAAAGTGACTTGTTTTTGCAAGATCTTTAACATAAAAAGCAATCCATGTAGTGAGACAAGCAACCCAATTAAGCATCTGTGGGACCACTTCAATGGTGTTGTTAGTTCTTTTAAACCCCTCCACACACACATCCACACCCTACACTGCAATCAGCATGGCTCCAGGTAACTGTGACAACCTGCCAGGCCCTTACTAAGTCGCTCCCAGTCCATCTAGCTTCTGTCTATGCTGCACACAGTAGTTATTCTATTTATTAGCGGATGGACATAATAATGCAAATCCACTGTGTGTATACACATTACAATATTGCCATCTAGTGCCTGTTTGTAAGGCTGCACAGTATTTTCTTTGGTAATACTGTACAATACTGAATTCACTATGAATGATAATATTATAAGTAGATATTAGCATCCTTTTTTGCTGTGTATTGTATGCTTGTCAGAAAATTATTCATTATGTCAAATATTTCTATTTCCTCCTATGTTTCTGGTGTGCCCCTGCAGGATAGTTATGAACCTGTATTTAGAATGAATTACTGTGTGTTCAAAGTGTGAACACAGAATGGGGCACACACGAGCTTGTTACTCTCGTAATGCAGATTTTTGTTGAGCCAGCTGATTGCTGCATATTCTGTGTAGTCCCATGCGGGATATCTTTTACATGCTGCTACTCAACACAGTTCAGAAAATTATCTGGTGAGGAAAGATCTGCCAACTGAGCAAGTAATATGTTGACAAATGGTCCCCAAGGCTACTGAAACAAAGCAATTTTACAGTGTCTGACTATGCGCGCTGAAATGTGCTCACAATCAGCAAAACGCCAATACAATAAAAAGAGTGAGTTTAGCTAGCTGCTGGATTACCGTACATTCAGGATTATTAGATGCTATAATTTCGATGGTGACACAATCCACAAGTGCAATGATTTCATAAAGAAATGAAAGTTGTAAGCAGTGCAAATTACAATCCTGTCTTGCTATGAGCACTGAGGTCATGGTTATAAAAACCCAGAAATTTTACTGTGATCTACGGACAATGTCATGGTGGAGCTACAATGATTAGCTTTTCACATGTATAGAAATGTAAATGAAGACTATTACCAAATACATTGCTGTTTAGATTTTGCTTTGTTCAGGAGATAAAGAAGATTTTATCTACAGCTAGCGTACCCAAGTTTCTCTTTGTTTCCAGCCACTTCTTTCTGTTCTTTCTCTTATCCGATAGATCCAGCTGCTTTTACCGACCATGGTGAGTCACTCCCTGCTGCGGCTCCGGCGACGGGCCCGCAGCGTCCTTCCCGGGCCGGCACTTACCTCACCACGCTCCTGTTTCTGGCCAGGCGCATGCTCCTGTTTCTGGCCAGGCGCACGCTCCTGTGGCTGGCCGGGTGCGCGTTCGCCCCCTAGGGCGCGCTCGCGGTACTGCAGCCAAATTTAAATGGACAGCACGTTGATGATCAGTTTAATCGGGGGCTGATCCTATTTAAGTCCTGCCCCTTCCCAGTAACCTTGCCAAATCGATAGTGCCCTGTGCCTAGAGAGGAAGCGTTCCAGAGTGTCTTGTTCTGACTACCGTGTGCCGTACCTTCTGCCTCCTTCCCTTGACCACGAACCATAGCCACTTGTCCTGACCTTCTGCCTGTCCCCGACTACGAGCCTGCTTCACGATTCTGTACCGCGCAACACCTCAGCTGCCACCGGAAGCAAGTCACGTCAGGGGTAGCGACCTGGTAGTAATTAGCCGCAGCAAGTCCATCCCGCTTTGCGGCGGGCTCTAGTGAAAACCGGACCTACTTAGACTCCGCTCCCTGGCGTGGCTTACACCATCGCTTGTGGTGGTCCAGAAGATCCACTACCACATCCGTTACAGTTCGATTCGGCCATGGATCCTGCCAAGGTGCCTCTACCAAGCGTCTCTGACATCACCACCATTGTGGCTCAGCAATCAAAGCAGATCGCGCAGCAAGAGCAACAGTTGAACCAACTGACTACTATGATGGAGCAGCTTCTGGCCACTCAGCAGCAGCAATCGGCTGCTGTGGCTCAATCAGCAGCAGTCGCTCCGGGGATATCCGCTGGCTCTAAACTCCGCTTGTCCATGCCGACGAAGTTTGACGGGGAACCTAAGGCCTGCAGGGGGTTCATCACCCAGTGTGCCCTCCCCATGGAACTTATGGCTGGCCAGTTCCCATCCGAAAGGTCCAAGGTAGCCTTCATGGTCAGTCTTCTCTCCGGGAAAGCCCTGGCCTGGGCGACTCAACTTTGGGGCCGAGGCGATCCTATCACAGCTGATCTGGCGACATTCTTGCAGGAGTTCCGCGGAGTCTTCGAGGAGCCTGCCCGCGCCTCGTCTGCTGAAACCGCTTTGTTAAACCTACAGCAGGGGAACTCCTCCGTTGGCGACTACGCCATGCAATTTCGCACCTTAGCCTCTGAATTGGCTTGGAATGTTGCAGCGTTGTGCGCCACGTTCAAGAAGGGCCTCTCCGGCCAGATTAAGGATGCCCTCGCCACCCGGGACCCTCCGACGTCGTTAAGTGAGCTCATCCACCTGGCGACCCGCATTGACATCCGTTTCTCTGAGAGACGGGAGGAGCTCCGCCAAGAGCGTGAACCAGCTCAAACACGTCGGCTACCCCGTCTTGTGCCAGTGTTTCAGCGTCCCCCACTGCCTCCTACCCAGCCAGCCATGGAAGAGGCCAAGCAAGGGGACAGTACCCGCCTGACTCCGCAAGAGCTTGCCCGACAACGTGAGGAGAAGTTGTGTCCCTACTGCGGAAGCCCCGAACACTTCTGTAGGGGTTGTCCACTTCTTCCGCAACATCCGGGAAACGCATGTACCTAGGCTTCGTGGAAGAGGCGTCTCTAGGTATGAGTAATCCCTCTCCACGGCTCATGCTGCCAGCTCTGGTCACGTCCAATTCCGGAATCTCGTTCCGAGTGTCAGCCTACGTGGAAGAAAATTTACGAAAGGGTTTCATCCGCAAATCGACTTCTCCGGCGGGTGCCGGATTTTTCTTTGTGGAGAAGAAAGATGGATCCCTGAGACCGTGCATTGACTACCATGGTCTAAATAAGATCACCATCAAGAACCGGTACCCTTTGCCATTGATCATGGAACTCTTTGATCGTCTCCGGGGAGCCAAGGTCTTTTCCAAGTTGGACTTGCGGGGGGCATATAATCTCATCCGGATCCGGGAAGGTGACGAGTGGAAGACGGTCTTCAATGCTCGTGATGGGCACTTCGAGTATCTTGTGATGCCCTTCGGCTTATGCAACGCTCCTGCCGTCTTCCAAGAATTTGTCAATGACCTTTTCAGAGACCTCCTGTATGTCTGTGTAGTGGTCTACTTGGCTGACATCCTGGTATTCTCACCCGATCTGGGATCCCACCAGTCGTATGTGCGCCAGGTCCTGAAACGCCTGCGCGAGAACCATCTTTACGCTAAATTGGAAAAGTGCCTATTCCACCAGACCAGCCTTCCGTTCCTCGGATACATAATCTCTGATAAGGGTCTGCGGATGAACCCACCAAACTCTCTGCCGTCCTACAGTGGCCCCGACCCGTTGGCCTTTGGGCCTTACAACGCTTCTTGGGCTTTGCAAATTATTACCGGCAGTTTATTCCGCATTTTTCGACGTTGATAGCTCCAATTGTGGCTCTCACTAAAAAACATGCCAACCCGAAACTGTGGCCTCCGGCCGCCGAAGAAGCTTTTCCAAGTTGAAGGCAGCATTCGCCTCCGCACCTGTGTTATCCCGGCCTGATACCGAGAAACCCTTCTTTTTAGAAGTCGACGCCTCTTCCATAGGGGCTTTAGCGCTGCTCACCCAAAAGGGGCCCAAGGGCAAGACTCGGACCTGTGGGTTCTTTTCCAGGTCCTTCTCACCGGCAAAGAGGAACTATACCATCGGGGATCGGGAACTTTTAGCCATTAAGCTTGCTCTGGAGGAGTGGCGCCACCTCTTGGAGGGTGCTCGTTTCCCTGTGAATATCTTCACAGACCACAAAAATCTCCTCTATCTCCAGACAGCGCAACGTCTGAACCCTCGTCAAGCGAGATGGTCTCTGTTCTTTGCCCGCTTTAACTACATTATCCATTTCCGACCGGCAGAAAAGAACGTCAAGGCCGATGCCCTTTCTCGTGCCTCCGATGTTAGTGGGGAAGAAGAGGTGGCTCCACAACATATCGTACCTCCGGAACGTCTGATATCTGTGGCTCCCACTAACCTCCAAGGGGTTCCCCCGGGGAAGACGTATGTGCGCCCTGCGCTCCGGTTGAGGGTCCTGAAATGGGGTCACTGGCATAGCTGGACACCCAGGGGTACGGAGGTCTTGTTCCTTGATTTCCCTGTTCTACTGGTGGCCTGGTCTCGCCAACGATGTGAAGGAGGCCTGCACTACCTGTGCCCGCAACAAGTCACCTCGCCTCAAACCTGCGGGACTACTCCAACCTCTGCCTGTGCCTAGCTGTCCTTGGAGCCATATTGCCATGGACTTCATAACCGACTTACCGCCCTCTGAGGAAAATACGGTCATCTGGGTGGTCACTGACCATTTTTCCAAAATGGCTCATTTTGTTCCCTTGCCTGGCCTTCCTTCTGCGCCTCGGCTCGCCAATATTTTTTTCAAACACATCTTCCGTCTGCATGGACTTCCCTTACATATAGTTTCGGATCGGGGAGTTCAGTTCGTCTCGAGATTTTGGCGAGGCCTTTGTTCGCTTCTACAAGTGGAACTGGACTTCTCCTCTGCGTACCACCCACAATCCAATGGGCAAATGGAGAGGGTGAATCAGGTCCTGGGTACCTATCTCAGCCACTTCACTTCTGCCAAGCAAGATGATTGGTCCAGTCTGCTACCTTGGGCGGAATTTTCGTATAATTCCCTGGACTCTGATTCCGCTGGGGCATCTCCCTTCTCCATTGTCTTCGGTCGGCATCCCCGCCCACCCCTTCCACTGCCCTCTGCCTCCTCCGATGTCCCTGCTGTAGATAGTCTGGTCCGCGATCTATCCGCTGTCTGGAGGGAGACGCGCCAGTCCCTGCTTCAGGCCTCTGCCCGTATGAAGAGCCAAGCGTACAAGAAAAGAAGACCCCCTCCTTCCTTTGTCCCTGGGGATAAGGTATGGCTGTCTGCCAGATATATCCGTTTTAAAATCCCTAGCTACAAGCTGGGTCCCCGTATTTTAGGTCCCTTTGAAGTCCTGAGGCGCATTAATCCTGTGGCCTACAAGCTCCGGCTCCCTCCAACCATGCGCATCCCAAACTCCTTCCACGTCTCCCTGCTGAATCTGGTCGTCCTTAACCGGTTTGCCTGGTCTGTGGTTCCCCCATCTCCCATAGCTGACTCCACCAATGTTTTAACCGTCAAGGAAATTTTGGCCATGAAGACGGTTAGGGGGAGATGATTTTTCTTGGTTGATTGGAAGGGGTTTGGGCCTGAGGAGAGGTCTTGGGAGCCGGAGGAGAACATCCTGGACCGGGCTCTTTTGACTAGATTTCTACAGGCCACGAGGAGGGGGAGGCAGAAGGGGGGGTACTGTTACGGGTGCACTCGCTCCCCCCGTGCCTGGCCGCGGGCGCACCCGCACCCCTGCTGCGGCTCCGGCGACGGGCAATGCCGCAGCTCCGTCCCCGCAGCCCGCAGCGTCCTTCCCGGGCCGGCACTTACCTCACCACGCTCCTGTTTCTGGCCAGGCGCGCGCTCCTGTGGCTGGCCGGACGCACACGCTGTACTGCAGCCAAATTTAAAGGGACAGTGCGCCGATGATTGGTTTCATCGGGCGCTGATCCTATTTAAGTCCTGCCCCTTCCCAGTAACCTTGCCGAATTGATAGTGCCCTGTGCCTAGAGAGGAAGCGTTCCAGAGTGTCTTGTTCTGACTACCGTGTACCGTACCTTCTGCCTCCGTCCCTTGACCACAAACCATAGCCGCCTGTCCTGACCTTCTGCCTGTCCCCGACTACAAGCCTGTCTTAAGGACTCTGTACCGCGCTACACCTCGGCTGCCTCCGCAAGCAAGTCACGTCAGGGGTAGCGACCTGGTAGTAATCCGCCGCAGCAAGTCCATCCCACTTTGCGGCGGGCTCTAGTGAAAACCGGACCTACTTAGACTCCGCTCCCTGGCGTGGCTTACACCATCGCTTGTGGTGGTCCAGAGGATCCACTACCACATCCGTTACAATTATAAACCTCTTGAACTCATATCACTGTAACGAGCTCAGCTGGAAATAGCAAAGCTGACATGCCAATTCCTAGTGTAGACCCACCCACAGCCTGAACTAGACATGCAAGTCTGAAGCTGGTTTTATGATGAGATGATGAGAACACCCCTTTAATTAAAAGAGCCTCATAATTGGTTGTATCTGTTCATATACTGTCCGCTTATATAGTGTGATTAGCTAAGGATTGTCATCTCTCTTTTTTGTAGTGGATCATTTCTACAGTACAAGATATACACTTTCTGTAAATGTCCCATCTCCTTCCTGCATTCAAATCTATTATGGATCAATACTGAACATATTGGTAATATAGGGAAATACGGTATATATTTGCCTCCAATTCTACACAAAGCAATGGTAGGAAGCAAATTTTCCAGAACAATTTCCCTATGTAGCATGACAGATACCTACAGTGCAGCACTATAGTACATTTGTGCTGGTATTTGTGCCTTGAGCCACATTTATTATGTTTAATACACTTTCTGTATCTGACTCAACAAGGGAAGTGATTCAGCAGGAAATGAGCTTGACCTGAGATGTGACACCATTTGCTAAAAATTGCATACCTCCCATCCGTGCCGATTTCAGCAGGGCGTTCCCAATTTGGGAACAATATCCCACCATCCTCAGACAGCTGGTGGGAGTCCCAACTTACCTCCCAACCATCCTGGATACCTCTGGACAGTCCCGGGACTACACTGTTCATTCCACTGTTTGCATGTCTGCGGACTCTCGCCGTTAGAGCCAGCAAGTGTATCAGTGCAGTGGGTGCCTGAGGTGGGTGATGTTACCCAGCTTTCCCAGGTACTGGATAGTCTACACAGCGTCCAGGAAAGCTAAGTAGCACCCATCCCCAAAGCAGACACCCAGTTTTTCTGGGTGCCTGCTGTGAGGATTTCACTAAGCTTTTCTGTATGCTGAATAACCTATCCCGTATCCAGGAAAGCTGGGTGATGCCCCAACCCCATAGCAGGAACCCAGACTTTTTATGGTACTAAAACACAATGAAAAACCTACATTTAGTTCCAGAACCATATTAACCTGCAGAATTCAGATAACAGGTCACAAATAAAGGTGAACGCTGTAAAAACAAAACCCTTCCAAACATAGCGCAAGGTTTTTTTTTTCCCATTTTGCCACACCTAGAATTTTTTGGGGGGTTTTCCAATATAATCTATGGTATGTGGAATGAAAGTAAATCGTGTCCTGCAAAATAAAAGCCCTCATATATCTACAGTGGGGAAACTAGGGGCGACATGTATGAATTCGAATGCGTTCTTTTTTTTAACTTGGCGCACAAAGCTCTATGTAATGCGCCAAAAATCTGTCGTATTCTACACTCTCAGAATCTCATAATCCGAGCATTGAAACATTAAGAGCGCAACATGTATGAATTCGAATGCATACTTTTTTCTTATTTGGCGCCGACACCACAATTCTAAATAGATATAGAAGAGTGTAGAATACGACAGATTTTTGCCGCATTACATAGAGCTTAGTGCGCCAAGTTTGGCGCATTACACTCTATGCCCATAAAAACTTTGGCGCATTAAGCTTTATGTAATGCGCCAAAAATCTTCATACTGTCGTTTTCTACACTCTTCTATATCTATTTAGAACTGGAGTGTCGGTGCCAAGTAAAAAAAAAGTACGCAATCGAATTCATACATGTCGCCCTAAGTATTTGATACACCGGTGATTTTGCAAGCTTTTCCACCTACAAAGAATGGAGAGGTCTGTGATTTTATCATAGGTGCACTTCAGCTGTGAGAGACAGAATCTAAAAAAAAAATCCAGAAAATCCCATTCTATGATATTATAATAATAATAATAATAATGAATTTGCATTTTATTGCATGAAATAATAATTTGATCACCAACCAACCAGCAAGAATTCGGGCTCACACAGTGAGTGTTAGTTTTTCTTTAAGGGTGCTTCCACACAGTGCGTTTTTTCAATGCATTTTTTTGTGCGGGAAGGCACAGCAATTAATGCTGTACATTACTGCACACAAATCACTGCAAAAATCGCAGTAAAATCGTGATTTTTTTACCACGATTTTTGCCGCGATTTTTGTGCAGCAATGTACAGCATTAATTGCTGTGCCTTCCTGCACAAAAAACGCAATGAAAAAACGCATAAAAAATACACTGTGTGAAAGCACTCTAAAGGGCCGTTCACACGGCTTATTTTGGGCACGGATTGCAGCCGTATTGCGCGCCGTACTGCACTGCAATACGGCTGGAATCCATCCCAGCCATTACGGTAATCCACAGTTCTCATAGAGAACTATGGATTCCGTCTCTCCTACCCGCTCGGCGAATTCGCCGAGCGGGGAGAAATTGACATGTTCATTATCCTGGCGGTATACGCGCCGTGGATAATGAAAGTCTATGGGGCCGGCGGGCAGCGCCCCTGCCCCTTATTCAAGCAGTATTGCGGGCAGAATCCATCTCGCAATTACGGCTTGAATAAGCCGTGTGAACCGGCCCTAAGTATCCCTCGTACTCTACACTCATTACCCGTATTAATTACACCTGTTTTAACTCATTACCTGTATACAAGACACCTGTCCACACACTCAATCAATCACACTGCGACCTCTTCACGATGGCCAAGACCAAAGAGCTGTGTAAGGACACCAGGGACAAAATTGTAGACCTGTATTCGGCTGGGATGGGCTACAGGACAGTAGGCAAGCAGCTTGGTGAGAAGACAACAACTGTTGGCACAATTATCAGAAATTGGAAGAAACACAGGGTGACTGTCAGTCTTCCTCAGTCTGGGGCTTCATGTAAGATCTCGCCTCGTGGGGTAAGGATGATTGTGAGAAACATCAGGAATCATCCCAGAACTACATAGGAGGAGCTGGACAATGCCCTGAATAGAGCAAGGACCACAGTCTCAAGGATTACAGTCAGTAACACACTATGCTGTCATGGAATAAAATCCTGCAGGCCATGCAAGAACATGTCCAGGCCCATTTCAAGTCCGCCAGTGAATATCTTGATGATCCAGAGGAGGCATGGGAGAAGGTCATGTGGTCAGTTGAGACCAAAATAGAACTTTTTGGTATCAACTCCACTTGCTATATTTGAAGGAAGAAGAAGGATGAGCACAACCCTAAGAACAGCATCCCAACCGTGAAGCATGGGGGTGGAAACATCATACTTTCAGGGGTTACTTTTCTGCAAAGGGGACAGGATGACTGCACCATATTGAAGGAAGGATGGATTGGGCCATGTATCGCCAGATTTTAGCCAACAACCTCCTTCCCTCAGTAAGAGCATTGAAGATGGGTCATGGCTAGGTCTTCCAGCAGGAGAATGACCCAAAACACACAGCCAGGGCAACTAAGGAATGGCTCTGTAAAGAAGCATTTTAAGATCCTAGAGTTGCTTGGCCTGTCTCCAGACCTGAACCCAATTGAAAATCTTTGGAGGGAGCTGAAACTCAATGTTGCTCAGTGACAGCCCCCAAACCTGCTAGATTTGGAGAAGATCTGTATGGAGTAGTGGGCTGAAACTCCTGTGTGTAAGCGGGTGATTGAGTGGCGATCAAGAAATTAATTACAATAAGGCAATATATATAAAAAATGAAAGGTTTATTACATAAATAGAGAAATAGAATGATACTTAGATGCAGTTATAGATGTTATCGGTGCATAGTTCGTACAAGGTGAAAATGGGGAGCCCCTGCAGTACCTCAAAGTACAACCCATCTCGCTCGATGACACGGGTGCTGGGCGCATGCCATGCCCCAGCCAAGGCTATACTCTCAATGGCACAGCAAGCCTTTTTATACTAGTCAGAGCTGTCTCCCTTAACACTCAGGATGCCCAAACATAGCATCCCTTAAGTCTTAAGTGGTCTAGTCAGCATTACAACAGACTTCATAATTATCTGATCATCCATACATGGTAGGGTGTAATAATACTTGAGCATTATGTAATAGTATCAGCTATGATCAGTACAGTGGGGGGAGAAGAATGTACTTTCTTTTGAACTACTGAATGGCAAAGCAGGGATCACCAAGGTCAAACACTGTGAGCAGAAATAGACCATAATGACATGACAGCTGTCCTCACACGCAGCAAATACAGTGATTATTCTTGATACAAATATATATATGTCTTATATAGACTGGATACAAGGTATCATAAGATACATATTTCTATATCACATCTTATAAGACACATTGTATAATTTACATCCTATTATACTGTGCAAACTTGGTCAAGAACTACAGGAAATGCCTGACCTCTGTAATTGCAAACCAAGGTTTCTTTACCAAATATTAAAGGGGTTTTTTTCATCACCAGCTTTCGCAGACTTAAGCTGTTTCTGTCTCCTAAAGCTTCAAATCCAGGGGCATGTCTCTTTCCCACCAGGTGGGTTTCTCCTCCCAGTAGGTGTGTCTTCCCTCCCTGAGGAGTGGTGACATTATCGTTCTGTGTGAGCAGTGTAAGGGAGAGGATGTCACACCTCTGCAGACCTCCTGCAATGGTCAGTTCTCATGCCTGCAGAGCTGTCACTTCCCTCCTCAAGCTCCTTGTAACCAGAACACCTGTATCAGTGTAAACAGTTATACAGACAGCCTGAAATGATGAAACAAATGTGAGAAATGCACTCTGCTCCCCCCCCTCTGTTATCGGGCAGGAGGTAGAGTGGAACAGACTGTATAAGACTGTGTTATATGGGGTAGAGAGTGAATCTAGCAGCTAGAGACTCAGTAATTGCCCAGATCCTTCACATAGAGCCATCACTGGGAGATGACCATAGAGGGGAGCTGAGACAGCCTTTATTGTACAGACACAGGCAGCACCTTCACAGAAAGCTGAGACAGCTAGTTTCACTTTCTTTTTCCACAGCTCAGAGGGGAGTAAGCACAAAGTGCAGGCAGCCAATCACATCATAAGGGGTGTGTCCCATCCAGGGGGCATTTCCCAACAGGCTGAACTAAGTATCAGCCAATCACAGCAAAGGGGGCATGACCCGACCTCAGGCTGCTGATTTAGCGCTAGACACTCACAGATTAGCTCATAGCTGCTATACTAAATGATTTAGGTAATGCAAATTAATTGCAAAATTGCTTATTTTTTACTGTCCCCATCATTACAGATATGATCTTTGTAGCGAGAAAACCCTTTTAAGTTCTGTTCTTCTATTGTATCAAATACTTATTTCATGCACTATATCTAGATGGAAAAATAAAAAAATTATGGCTCTCAGAAGGGGAGGAGGAAAAAAAACCATAGAGCCATATTATTGTGACTGGTTTTTTTTAAAAAAACATTGTTCCATATTCCATTCCTCACACCCTATTCACATAGTCCAAGTGACATGAGCTGCTGACCTAATATTTTGCTACCATGCTATCTGAAGTGTGCCTTACCTTACACACAATGAGGCAGATTTATCAATAGTGTCTTACTCTTAGACAACGTAAAGTTAGACTAGACAGTCTTGAAATGCGCCCCATTTATCATAGTGTTGATAAATAAATCATTTTTGGTGCATTTAACCCATGCCCCCTTTCCCACGACACCACGTCTCTTTTAAGATAGCACTCCCCCTTTGTCGGACGAGGCGCAGAAGTGCCTGAAATTATCTAAAAACACATAGTAAATGTGGCGAAATGCTTGTAAGACATTATTTGTGGCGCAAATTGAGCCAGAATTCTGGTGCAACTACCTTGAAAAATCCTCCAATACCTCCATTTTATATCACACTATTATATTGTTAATACTGCACAAAGTTTTCCATGGATCCTCTAAGTGTTACCCTAGAGGTATGGTTTCTAATATATCGTGCTGTACAGAACACACATACAGTGGCATACAGAAAACGTCAATGTACTGTATATGTTATGGAGATATATCTATGGAGGCTTTGTTACTTGTTATCACATAATCTGTCTGTTTGTTTAGCTTTCTAAAGCCATTCTAACTCCTTCAAACTAACCACTAATTTAACCTCCAGTCCTAGGAAAACCTCCATTACAAGCAATCTGAGTAAGAGCATCATACACATCATACGCTTTACAATGCCGCCATCTTGTGGAAAAGATAAAAAACTACATTGAAAATTTTGCTTCTGAAATGTTTTCAACTTTTGATCCTAGATGATTTGTGCTTCCCATAATCTCATTATTAAGTCACTATCACATGGTTAAATAAATCTTAAAAGCTCAAACTTGAAATCTGTAGACATGACAGGCAATCCTACTGAGGCAGTACTAGCAGCCATATCCTACATCAATTTCAGCAGTTTTATTTTCCACTTTTGTCATTTTAAAAGTTCAGGATTATAGTAAATGAATAAAATAGTGTGACTCTCCAACACATATAACCCCCCGTCATGACCCTCCTGACATAAATCTTAATATTTTGGAGATTTTTGCTCCAATAGATAAGTGTTTGAGGTTCAAAGTGAAATGAGCTTCTCTTCCAGGTGAACGGCACCATTAATTGTGATAAATCATGCTGGATCACTACGGTGGTCTAAAGACTTACAATAGCTTCAAATTACAGCATTTTATAAGCTTACTATAGCCTTTGAGTTGCAACTTGAAACTACATTCAGCTCACAATGCAGCATACTGTATGTGATTGATAGGAGGATCCAGCCAGCGAGAGGGCACATCCCACTGGGAAAACACTTGTGACACTTGTGATTACTGAGGTGCACTGTCTAGTAGCGCCTCTCTGCATTATACTACACTGCCATACTTTCTATACTCTCGGCCTGAACAACATATGGACCAAAGCCCACCAAGGAATTTCTGGTGGTCTGCAAGGACCTGTAAATGGGTGTGGTTTATGCAAACCCCACTCCCAACAGCGCAGTATTACCTGCATTTAGAGTACCATGCAGTTTAGGAATTATCTGAGGACATTCCCAGGTGTTCTTGGAGGGGTTGTCCCAGGTAGTTCGGCCGCCACATCCTGCAATGTTGTGCAGGTTTGCTGTGCTATGTTCAAGTCAGACTGGGGCCCACCAGTAAATCTGATACTTGGGGCATACCAGTGGCGTTGATTCTTGGGGCATACCAGTGGAGCTGATTCTTGGGACACACCAGTGGAGTTAATCCTTGGGGCACACCAGTGGAGTTGGTTCTTTGGGCACACCAGTGGCGTTGATTCTTGTGGCTCACCAGTAGAGTTGATTCTTGGGGCCACCAGTGGCATTGATTCTTGGGGCCACCAGCGGAGTTGATTCTTGGGGCATACCAGTGGAGATGATTCTTGTGGCTCACAAGTGGAAATGATACCTCTTTCTCTCTGCCTGCTACTTTTTCTCTTCCTTTCTCACTGAAAGGGCCCCTCACCATGCCCAGAGACCCATCGGGGGTTCCTCCTACTCTCCTTGGGCCACTACTTGTACTCTCTACTTGTACTCAGAGAAAAGTCCAATTAGGTCGACACAGAAACAAAGAATGGAATTAAAACAACATCCTTTATTCCATATAAGCAATATAAGCAGAGTCACATTGTGGGAAAGACAGAATTCCTACTGACGCGTTTCGAGCAAATGAACGTTGTTAGTCATAGCTAATATGCTTTTACTGCTAATATGGAATAAAGGTTGTAGTTTCCCCCCTTTATTTCTGTGCCGACCTAATTGGAATTTTTTCTGTTTACACTTGCGCTTCTTGGAGCATGGTACGTGCAATGAAGTTGGGTGATGTTTACACCATTATTGTGAGCTGGCTATATCTTTTCTGTTTGTGTTCTCTACTTGTACTACATTTATTACACTGCTCTCTAACTGTACTACATGTACTTACCTGTTCTCTCCCTGTACTGCATGTACTGTACTGTAATGTACTACTCGATGCCTGTTCGATATGTACTGTACTGCTCTTGACTTATAATACATGTACTGTACTGCCCTATACCTGTATTACGTGTACTGTACTACTCGTCACCTTTTCTATATGTACTTTAATACTCTCTAGCCGTACTACAGGTACTGTGCTGCTCTCTACCTTTATTACATGTACTGTACTGATCTCTATCTGTACCACATGTACTTTATTGTTCTCTACTTGTTTTACATGTATTTCACTGCTCTCTGCCATTACTACATGTGCTGTACTGTTCTCTACATGGATTACTTTTAATGTACTATTCTCTATTTTCTTACATTTATTGTCATGCTCTCTACCTACATTACATGGACTGTACTATTCTTCACCTCTACTTCATCTACTATACTACACTCTATCTGTACCACATGTGCTATACTGCTCTCTATCTGTACGATTTGTACTATGCTACTATATCTGTATTGCGTGTACTCTACTGCTCTCTACCTGTATTACATGCAGTGTACTGCTCTATGCTTGTATTACATGTACTGTACTGTTCTTACCTTTATTACATGCACTTTCCTGGTTTTTTTTCATCTGTATTCCATGTACTGCACTGCTCTGTGCATGTATTATATGTAATGTACTGTTGTCTACCTGTACTACATGTACTGCACTACATAGTACCTGTACTACAAGTATTGTACTACTCGTCACCTCTGCTACATATTCTGTACTACTCTCTACTTGTAATACATGTACCTGTACCAAATGTACTATGCTACTCTTTTCCTGTACTACATGTACTGCACTTCTCTATACCTGTATTGCATGTACTGTGATGTTCTCTACCTGTACTACATATACTGTACTGTATTCTACCTGTATTGCAAGTATAGTACTGTTCTTTACCTGTGCTACATACACTGTACTGATCTCTACCTGTACTACATGTACTGCACTACCCTCTACTTGTACAGCATGTACAAAACTACTTGTGAGAAGGCTCAAGGTGCCATTTTGGATGGCCGATATCTGTCACCGAGGTTTTTAGTCTTGGTGAAGAAAACCTGGTAACCGTTCGTCGGTATTGGTATGGTACTGACATTTTTGTGGTGCCAGTAGTATGACTGCTGAAAAGCAGTTAATCTAGGCCAGGCTTTTATTGAAGCAGTCTAAGAGTTGGGTGAGAGGACTGCTCCCATGTATCCAGGCCATGTTTTGCCAGGCCTACTTAAGGCAGGAAGTTTAGGGAATCAATGGGGTATGGTTCCCAGTCAGTTTGGTTTGGCTAACTGAGGGAAAGGTGGAAAGTCTGTGCTCCAACATACAGTCTCCCCATTCCCCTGTACCAGTACCTCTACCTGTACTACATGTACTGTATTGCTCTTTACCTGTAATACCTACACTGTACTGATCTCTACCTGTTCTACACTGCTCTCTACCTGTACTACATGTACTAAACTGCTTTATATCTGTTCTACATGTACTGTACTACTCTCTACCTGTACTACGTGTGCTATATTGCTCTCTGCCTGTACGATATGTACTATGCTACTCTTTACTTGTACTGCATTTACTGTACTGCTCTATACCTGTATTGCATGCACTGTACTGCTCTCTACCTGTACTACATGCATTGTACTGCTCTCTACCTGTACTACATGCATTGCACTGCTCTCTACCTGTACTACATGCATTGCACTGCTCTCTACCTGTACTACATGCATTGCACTGCTCTCTTCCTTTATAATATATGCTGTACTGTTCTCTTACTACCTGTACTACATGTACTGAACTGCTCTATACCTGTGCTATATGTACTGTTCTACTCTTCTCATCCACATCTTGATTTTTACTACCTCTTCTTTAGTTCTCTCTTCCTGTATTACATCTACTGTAGTACTCTCTACTTGTATTACATGTGCTGTACTACTCTCTACTATGTACTGTATTGTTCTCAACCTGTATATCATGCACTGTACCACTCTCTACTTGTACTACATCTACTGCTTTTTATACATGCTTTGCATTGCTGTACTGCTCTATACCTGTAATACAAAAGTGCTGTACTGCTCTATACCTGTTATACATAAGTTGTACTTCTCTGTACCTGTATTACATGTATTGTACTGTTCTACCTGTATTACAGTAACTGTGCTGTACTCTATACATGTCTTACGTTGGCTGTACTGCTCTCTATGTGAATAACATATGTTATATTGCTCTCTACCTGCATTACATGTACTGTCCTGCTCTCTACCTATATGTACATATGTATTGTACTGCTCTCTTTACATGTTTTACATTGACTGTACTGCTGTATACCTCTATTACATGTGCTGTATTGCTCTCCCGATGCAAACCTCATCGAATGTTACTATGTTTTACCATAACACTGGTAACCTATATTAGATTATAAGTCTGTGTGCAATAAAAAGCAAAGATAATAATGCAGTTATAAGTGAATGTGCGCGTGACAGATGGGGACTGTCAAAATCATTATGTCAGGTGGGTCCAAGAAACCTTAACCATTATCACTTGCATATTATGAGGAATAAGATAAAAGTTCATTGAGAAATCTTGGCCTGCTGATGTCTGGTTATCTGATCAGTCATTGTGTTCAGCAATACTACACAATGCTGTCTTTACTGTACATATTACAGATACCACGGGTATTCTGAGTCATTGAATAAAGCCTGAAAGTTACCATCATGTGACATTTTAACCTTTGCAGCCAATGTTTTAACGTTGCTTCTCAATGTAATATCTTAAAAGACAAGTGTGTAGCAGCTGCTGGTTGTATATTCTTTAATTACTTTAACGTGCTCAGAACTGACACATTTTGTTTCACGTTTATCAATTCCTGTCTGTTTGCTGTTTTGGGTTTGACCTAGACTGTTTCCTGACTTTGCCTTGGGATCATTATGTGTCCTGAACTCTGAACAAAGACTTTGGGTTAAAAGGGGTTTTCTCATAAGCAACTTTCCGCTCACTCTGTCTCCTGAGGCTGTGGGTGGTTTTATAGCAGTGATGAGCATATTCAGCTTCTAACTGAGCCGCTACCCTGACAAGTATGGGAGAGCTAATCCAAATTAAACAAAAGTTACAGGTGCTGTGAGGAACTAATAAAATGGTTTTATATGTAACCAGATACTAATCCTGTTAGAGATAGTTTTTCTTTAGAGCTCAGTCCTGTCCTTCTGACTCTGGGGTGATGTCACTCACTGCTCTCTCAGCTAATCAGATACAGAGTTATGGACTGAAATGCAGGTAACCATAGAAACCTGTCTGCCTTAAAGAGAAAATAAAATGTATATTAACTTCATTTTTAAAGCTAATCTTTGTATAAATAAAACCCCTTTTTTTTACTATTTGTTATTATTCAGAGGATTCAAATTGAGATCCGCTGCACTGAGTCCATCCTCTCATGAGGGGTGTTTTAAGGTGAAAATAGCAAAATCCCATAAAATCTAATAGTGGTTTAGCATGTCCATTGTCCTTTACCAAGACCTGTCACTGACAGTAACCTTGTTTCTTACTTTATTTGTCAATAATTTCTCATCACTTAAACTTTACTCAGGACAGTTTTAGTTATTGAACACTTTGTTCCTCTTATGTATTTTTTCCAAAATCAATGATTAACAGGCTAATAGCATTAATAGGAGAAGTAATGAATGTAATATCCTGACAAGTACAAGCTTAATGTGAAACTTTATGGCTCTGCATCAACTCATAAAGATATGGTCTTAATTAAGGTGCTTGGTAATTGTTTTATATGTTTCTTTCACAGTTCATTTTCTCATATCAACTATTTTAAAATATTGGTAAAGACCAATTTATTGTGGATGTCCCTTTAACTACATGAACAGTTCTTAAAGGTATTTTTCTCTTTTCCATCTTAGAATACGGACAATGGGAGACATATATATGATCGGGTTTTTCACCCTTTCCTGGCGTCAAATGCGCCAAAGTGAGTCGGCTACAATGTCTAATGCGCCAATGAATGTATTAGGCGCATTGTTTGTAAGACTTAACACTTTTTAATGTGCCTAACATGAGGGGACGTTCTGGGGGCGTGTTACATTACACTCGTAATATTAGACACATATATGAATGTGGTTCAGTAAAACTAGGTGTGTTACTGCTCGACTTGTTTTAACGTGGTCTGACTGAGCTGAGGAGTTGAAGTGGAGCTAGATTTGCTGTTAGGGAAAAAAAAATGTCCAATATTCCTCAACTTACACCAGTACAATAATTAAACGTAATTTATGATAATTATCAAACTATATAAAATTACATTATTTAAATTTAATAAAAAATGTTATCATATAAAATTAATATAAAAATATATAATATCCCAAAAATATAAAAATATTTCCTATAAAATGCATTTAAATTTAATAAAATCTAAAACTAATTATACATTAAATAACCCAATGATGGTGTTGTTCAGATTTTACAATTTTTAATTTTAACTACATTAAATTTGAAATTTATTTTTGCTGTTCTCACCCTTTGTTCTACATACAGCAAGAGCTAGGACACCCCAGGTATTGCTGGGACCTGTGGTTAACCAAGCAAGATCAGTACCATAGTTTCTATTCACTGACATGCCATTCTAATGACTTTTCTTTTATTTCCAGCCTGTCTATAGCCTTTATACATGTTAGGTGCATTACTAATGCACCTAAGTTTTGTAATGCGTCTAACACATAGGCGAGGTGCAATGAACTTCATACATTCAGGCGCATTATACACTGAAAACAAGACTCAACAATTCACTTCAAAGTGCCTTCCTTCATACATGTCTCCCTATGTGTTCTTGTGATACCTAAAAGTGCAGTATGTGATTGGGATAAGATTTTTCCTGTCAATCAAATAGCAAATTTCCACAGAGATTCAATTAGTTGCAAAGATTCACCTAGGCTGTTATATTATTGTGTGAAAGTGGTGAAGTTTATTCCACTGTAGATTTAGGTACCTGTCTCAAACTTAAAGGGGTTGTGTCACCATACAGTGATATTAGTTTAAAAAATTTATAATCTGTAGTACACAAAATTACAGAGCTCAAAGGGTTTAAACTTGTCATTAACTTAGGTAAATAAAGTTACTGTGCTAGAAATAAGACACGGCGGGAAGAGACTCAGCATGGTTGGATGACAGCTTTTGGAGCAATCCAATAAGAGATAGTAGAGAGAGGTGATCGCAACCTAGACAATCTTGTGTACACTAGCTGTAGATAGAATCTTCTTTTTCTCCTGAAAAAAACTAAATCAAAACAACAATGTATATGGTAATAGTCTTTATTTCTCTGCATGCTAAAAGCTAATCATTGTGGTGAGAAAACCCCTTCAAAGAAAGCTCTTGACTTCTTCCTTAAATACCATGTAGGACTGAAAATAGGGAGAATAGAGGTAGGAAAAATATCAACAATAGGGCCATAAGTCACAGTGTGGAAGGTTAGAAGAAAGTTAACTTGTCTGGTCCATCCAAAGTCCTCTGAAGAGTCCGATATAAAACACCAGGTATCTTATTTGCCACGTGAGGTTGAGGAGTCTTTATCGCAATGTGTATTAAGTCTCAGAAATGTATTCATACAACATGTTTATGTACCGAGAGGCTTCTGGTGGCCAGTAGTTCTCCAGGAGCAAAACAGAAACATTGACAAGAATCTGAAGAACTAAGCATATGCTAAATAGTTGCAGGTCAAAGTTATGTATGCTATAGCCAAGATAATTGTCTATAAAATGATGGTAGTCTCATGTTCAAAGCTTTAGTGGATGGTAAGATATGGAGCCTGAAAGTCAAAAGTTCAAAACATTGTTACCCTTTTGCTTGTCATCGTAAAATATATTTATTGGATACAACTTTAGAGCACAAAAAACATTAAAAAAAATTGTAAATATGCAAAATGCTGCAGTAACTGTTAAAAAATAGTTTTCAACAAAAACGTTCTGAATAACATTTGTGGAGTCTATGAATTTGTTCTGAGAGATTGTATTACCTTTGTAGATTACCTCACATCTGATCTCATTATTTCCAGGCTAGGGAACGAACACTCTACACTAACTTGTGTTGGTGGCAAAGCAGTAACCACATGGGCAACATCTCTAACAATATCAGAGTACAAAGGAATTGCCTCATGCACAGTCAGTTCTGATGAACGGCTGAAATCTTCTACTTTGAAAGCAAGTACAAAATTTTGCTGAAATTTTATTAATCTGTTTGCTATGGGAGCGGAATCTTTTCCCCTGTGGTAACACTTTGCCTGCTCCATGTCATCCAAATATTCATGTCATTAAACTCCTCATCTGATGAGGCTGAAGATTTGGGAGCAGTAGCAGTGGCAAGACCCAATTCCTCTTGCTCTTGGCACTGCATTGAATTAACCATACCACTTTATTATATATATTTTCAGTCGGAGTCGGTCCATTTTATAATGACTCTGACTCCTGCCAAATGGGCACCGACTACGACTCCACAGCCCTGATGACTAGTGTTGATCGAACTGTTCTAGAAAAGTTAAGTTCTAGTAGAATTTTTAGAACTCGAACCGAACATTTTACTGTTCGTTCGAGTAGAGTTCAAGTTCTAGTTTGACACGCCATTTTCAGTTTAGTTTTCAGCGGCTTTCTGCACTTTTGGCGGCCATCCAATCATCTTTCTGCACTTTTGGCACCCATCTTATCACTGCAGAGCAGAGAGAAGTGTCAAAAACGTCATCGCTGAGGTGTAGGTCTCTCATTGGCTGCTAAAATCACATGACCATGTTATATATTTTTTTACTGTATTGCCTTGTGAACACCATTTTCAGCTCACTCTCTGTACTGTACAGACTGCTCTTAGTTAGATAGCAGTTTGGTATTGCTGGCTGTATCTTTCCCACACCCAGAAGCTGTTATTTGGTAACATTTGCAGGCTCACATAACGCCTAACTCTCATATACATGGATATATATATATATATATTTATATATATATATATATATATATATATATATATATATATATATATATATATATATATATATATATATATATATATATTATACAGAGTGCTTGGATTTGCTAAATCATACTCAGTGCCCAAAATTTCAATTTCTGCAATTTTGGGGATTCAGTAATTGTATAACACACCTTCTCCAAATCTCCTATGTGCCAAAGGAGCTTTTGGGCCCCCTCAGGATGCAGGGTCCCAAAGCAGCTGCTACTGCTGCATCTCCTATAGCTATGCCCCTGCTTGCAGGCTGTCCTTATCTTTTCAGTTAGCCATTGAAAGGAATGAAGTATTTTAGCCTCTCAATTTTTTTCTGTCACTCTTACAGCCAAATTCTTCACTAAGTTGTTCCACATATCTAGTTTACTGTTATGGATGGTAATTCCAGCTTCTCCTCACCTGTATAGGTATAAAAAATTAACTAGAACATCTTCTCCCATTGACTTTAATGGGGTTCTAGTTCGAATAGAACCTCGAACCGAACACATTAAAGTTTGAGGTTCTAATCGAACTAGAACTTTTTACTGCTCGCTCATCTCTACTGATTACCACTTACTACTTTCGACATCAACAATGTGAAGCTCATTAAGGAAGTCAAGTGTGGTGAGCTGGCTTGGTGGACATAAAGGTTGGGGCAAAAAGGGATTGTTATTGGCATTTGGGCCAAGAGTGGCAGTATTTCTGAAACTGTGAACTGCATTGAAAGTGTCTTTTGAATGGACAAATGGTACCATTGTGAATAAATGATGTGGAAACGGCAGAGCACCATGTGCAATTAATGTGAGAGGTGAACGTTGACTATGAAGGAGCCTAAAGGCAAACCAACACACTACAGTGGAGCAGCTCAGGACCTTATTGAGTTACTGCCAGCTGTCTAGCTGTTGTCTGTGATGCACACTATGGTTGCTCTAGATATTAGGTCATAAAAATGTGACTCAACTGTGTAGACATGTAAAGGAAAAATGCTCAGTTTTTGCAAGTCATTCCTGAGAACTCAGACAGCAAAACTGGCTTAGTTTGTATGGTTACGCCTTTAGCAGCTCAAACAGAAAATACATTTGCACTGGTTGGAATAAAAGAATACTTTACGCTGCAAGATGTTTTCTAGGCAACCACTTTGTAAATGGACCATAAAAGCTATAGCAAGGCTTTCATTTCTGCTTAGAAGGCTTCTTCTTTTAAGCAAGTGCCTGCTCCAATTCCATAGACTGAAAAGATTGAACAGTACCACTAGTTATCACATGAAGCATGTCATGTCTCAAGACAACTCCTCAAATGGACATTTCTGTTTTTTTCTTAATCCACATAGTATGCATTTAAAGGGATTGTGTCGCAATTTTTTTGTAGTAATGTGTGTGTTTTCTATCATCTTTTTATTCTCAGTTGCTGTAATTTTCATTGT
This sequence comes from Phyllomedusa bahiana, assembly GCA_025379985.1. Taxonomy (NCBI): domain Eukaryota; kingdom Metazoa; phylum Chordata; class Amphibia; order Anura; family Hylidae; genus Phyllomedusa; species Phyllomedusa bahiana. The sequence continues at coordinate 71,145 of JAODAL010000100.1, forward strand.
GAGCCTGCAAAGAGAGTTATACAGATTTCTGTGTGTAAGAGCACTGCCCCTCTTCAGAGAGAGCCCTGTGCTGTGTGAATTGCACAACACACAGGAAGCTGCCATAAAGTAAACAATGTAGGTAAGAGACTTCAGACGATTCCTGTCTCATTAGGTTCAGCGAGATCCCTCCAGCCCCTCCCTGCTGTGAGCTGAGCTCTGCTCTATTGTCTGCAGGGAGCAGGCAGCCATGGTTGTGGAGCCCAGAAGAGCAGCTCAGTTGCTCTGGGCTCCAACAAGACTGCCAGAGAAGAGGCAGACAAGTGTCCGATGTGTCCTCATTTCTAATAAAGTGATTGTCCTTTTGTCGCTAACGATTTTTGCGCAATTCAAGATTTTTCCACTAATAAAGTTCTCTCGCTTCTGGCGCTAAAAACGTTTTTTCTACGGATTTTGGCTCAAGAATTCTTTTCTTTACAGATTTTGACACGAATAAAACTCTCTCGCTTCTGACGCAAAAAATACTTTTGTTAGGGATTTTGCCGCTAAAATACTTTCTTTACACATGTTCCCGCTTAAATCCGTTTTTAACGCATCTTTCCGCCAAAATCCGTTTACGCAGTTTGCCACCAAAATCATCTTTTTTGACGCCTAAATCTGTTTTCCGCGCATTTTGACGCCTAAATCCGTTTTCCACGCATTTTTCCGCCAAAATCCGCTTTCCGCGCATCTTGACGCCAAAATCCGTTTTCCAAGCATTTTGACGCCAAAATCCGTTTTCCGCGCATTTTGACACCAAAATCCGTTTTCAGCGCATTTTGACGCCTAAATCCGTTTTCCGCGCATTTTGATGCCTAAATCCGTTGCTATTAATTCGATACGTGTTTGGGTCCGTTTGGGGACTGACAGAAAGATCCAAACACGTATCCAAAAGCGTATGTAACACAGAGTCAAAGACGCCATGTGAACATACCCTAAATGTAATCACAATTTCACTCTGGTTATTCCTTTTTCAGCTATGGATACACAGCAGCTCTCTATGGTGTCCTCAGTCACCAACAAAATTATGACTCATGGCTACAGAGTATACAATCCACATCCCCCTCCTATGCACACAGAGGAGGGGGAGGCATGTGAGATCACCACCAGACCAGCCCACATTTACTGCAGTGCTGTATTACATGCTGTTTGTACATGAACCAAACATTTTTTTTATTGGATGTGCTTCCTCTGGTGCCTAAGAGTGGGAAATATTTAAAATTATGCATTTTTTAATATTTACCAAAAATGAAATGAAAATATACTAAAAATTTAGACAAAAATGAACACAATATTTCATCAATAGAAAAAAAATATTTTTGATGACAGATTCCCTTTAAAGCTGTAAAGTTACCTCATAAGTGGTTTAAAAAAAAATAAAACGACTTTCAATTTCAATTGTTTTACATTTCCAAATGCAAATTGAGCCTGAGAGAAGAAAAATCATGAAAAATGTCTTAAAGACTACAATGCTCCATCTCCACTGAGACAGATCCCTTTAGCTATATATTTAGATATTGTTAGTGTAACGGTTGAGCGGGTAAAGCGGGTAGTGGACCCACTGGACCACTGCTAGGCTTGTTCCAAGGGGGCATAAATAAGTGGCCGTCGGGCATCTTCATCAGAGCCCTTGATGGTAAGGATGGCTTACCCCAAGAGCCACCAGGTGCGACCTCAAGGAGGCGGCTTGCTCCAAGGGGGCATAAATAAGTGGCCGTCGGGCATCTTCACAGAGCCTTTGATGGTAAGGATGGCTTACCCCAAGAGCCACCAGGTGCGATCTCAAGGAGGAGGCTTGCTCCAAGGGGGCATAAATAAGTGGCCGTCGGGCATCTTCACAGAGCCTTTGATGGTAAGGATGGCTTACCTCAAGAGCCGCCAGGTGCGACCTCAGAGCAGTCCCCAGCAGTGGCAGCTGACCAGACAGGCCAGAAGTGCCAAAGCTAGGCACCAACAGAATAGGAACAAAGATATAGCAGACTAGGTAAAGATATGGGCAGGTACAAACAGACAAAGACAGGACAAAACGGATGCAACCAGGAGGGTTAAACGTAAGGCAAAGGAACAATACATAGACAGACTGGAAACAACACCAAGAACATAAGCAGAGACTAAAGTTAAACTCAGGCAAGGAACCAAGGCACGACCAGGGCAAGAACAAGGCAAGAAAACTCAGAAAAAGACACAGACACAAGGAGACCAACATAGTGACTAACCAAATATAGGGAATACCATAAGGACACAAACAAGACAGCGTGTGCTCACCGGACAGCTAACAAACAAGATAAGAAAACACACAGCAACAACCGCACAACATGAACCACCAACAACACAACATGCAACAACAAGGATCAGGCAGGGAGTGTAGGGAGGAGCAGGCTTATAAACCCACAGGTGGAAGGGGATTGGCAGAGGAAGCCCAACCCCGCTGCACACTGTGGGAATAAAGGAAGGGAAGATGTGGCCGCCGCCCTCTATAGAGACAGGGAATCAGGGCAGCAGCCAAGATGGAGGAGCAGCATGGCCAGTATGGGAAAAGCCGCACAGCAACCGCAGGTGGGCAAGCAGCAGCAACAGGAACACACACAGTGACAACCAAGGCCGCGGCGAAGGACAGGTTAGGTTAATAGTTATATATCTTTATACGCATTTTTTGGAATAAATTAAAATTAACCGTATTTTTATAGCAAGGAGTGACCGGTGGTCTTTTGGAGGGACTGTAAGTAGCTAATTTTCCAAACATGTTTTTGTTTTGACCACTAACATATTATATAGTATGATCATGTGTCCTATATCTACTACATAAACAACTAGAAATGTTTCATTGTGCTCTTTAATTTGATTGCCATTTTCAGTTCTTCACGCCAAAGTTTGGAACAAAACTGTCATACAAATCCATACTAGTTTCAAAGTGGCGTGGGTGAGACTACTTTTGCCGTAGAACAGGACACATTTATAAAGTGCTCTATTTTGTATCGGACTCTTCAGAGGAATTCAGCTGATAGACCAGACAAGTTAACATTCCTTTAGCCTTTCATACATACTGTTGGACTGTACAATATTAAAAACAGAGGTAGAACTAGCGAGTTGGTGCCAGGTTCACACATGTTCCCCAAAGTGTCAAGCTGTCTACCTGGAATGTACAGTACATACTTATAGATTTATCTAACCCCAGTGGTGTTTACAGTCTACTTCGCATCTCTCAAACACACATTTATAGTAAACTACTTGATCCATAAATTCTTGGGAAAGGAGCATAAACAAGATCGACTCAGCTGCTGCAAGACAGACGTTCTAACCAGTAATCTCTTCTATCCTTGCATGATAATATTGTGATAGCTTTAGCTGCTGTACATTGACATAACATGATTTTATTTAGTATTTAAAGGTGTTTTCTCATCAGGCATTTTCAGTCTCAGCTCTTCACAGCCTGATTTAGCCTTCCACTTCCTGTTCAGACTGTACAGCACTGACTCACATTTTAGGTCTTTTATTCCTAGCTGAGTCTGTAATAGAGACAATGGTGATAGAGTTTTCCAAGCAGGGCAGAAGGATACAGAGCTCAGAAGGGTTAAAGTTTGTCAGTAAGGCTATGTCCATATGGCGTAATTGCGGGGTGCACAGTAAGCCCCGCAATTATGCCGAGTTTTTGGAAGTCACACTGATCGGTGCGTACCCCCGGGGGGGGGGGGGGACGGCGGCCCGCCGACCCCACAGAATGTCATTAGTCACAGCGCGTAAGCCCCGAAAATAAAGACATGTCACTTATCTCCCAGGGTGTACAATATAATCGTATTGTACGCCCGGGGAGAGGAGGTGTAATCCATAGTTCTCTATGAGAGCTGTGGATTATCGTAATTTCGGCGCGCATCTCGCTCATATTAGAGAGCAAGTACGACGCGAAATGCACGCCGATATTTGATCGTGTGAACATACCCTTAGAAACATAAAGAAGCTCCTATGCTGCTGATAAGACAATGCACGGAAAAGCTTATGTAAACAAGCAGGATATAAGAACTTCTTTAACTCTGAAATAAAGCAAAATTTACCTTTGCCTATATGTAGCAGCCAGGCTCATCTTTCTTTCCAGCCACTATACTGTTGCCTTTATCCTGTGTAAGTCACTGCACTGGTTGCCCATTCAGTAAAGAATACATCAGAAACTAATCATTCTCACCTGTACAGTTCTCCACAGTGCTGCACCCCCTACATATCCTCCCTCAACACTGTCTACCACCCAACCTGGTCTATCCGCCCTGCTGATGATCTTCGATTAAATGCCTTGATCATCTGCACTTCCCATGCCCGTCTCCAAGATTTTGCACTTGCTTCACCAGTTCTCTGGAACATGCTACCCTGTCTGATCGGGCAAGCTCAAAACCCTCATAGTTTTATGTGTGCCCTTAGAAAACATCTTCTTAGACCGGCCTACCAAGATCCTTAATTGCTAACTCCTGCTTTCTATCACTCTCTGCACTTGGATACTAACAGGTACTTATCTGTATATAGATGTACTGTCTGGGTGGCAGGCATATCCAATTTTTATGTAGACCACCCTATATTTATGAAACATGGCTGGACCATTATGTAAACCAGGCATGTCTCACCCATAGACCCTCATCATAGATTGAAAGCTCTTGTGAGCAGGGCCCTCACACCTTAGGGGACATATATGAAAGCTGTCCAGGTCTAAGACTTTCTTTGTTGCCCATAGCAACCACTCAGAGCTCCTCTTTCATTTTTTCAGACCACAATATGAAATTAAAGAGGAGCACTGATTGGTTGCTATGGGCAACAAATACAGTCTTGGACCTAGACAGTTTTCATAATTAAAGGGGTTCTCTCACTATAAGGATTGCTTTTTATGTTAAAGATCTTGCAAAAACAAGTCACTTTGCAATATATGTCCATTAACAGTCTCCTACCTATTCTGAGATATCCCCTCTTGTATGGACTGCATCAGCTCCTCAGGTCGCTATAGCTACAGACCTGTTTGATCTATCCTGATAGGCTGCCAGCACTGTTTGCTATAACTTTAGACCTGGCTTCTACTGCAGCCTAGTGGAAGCCAGTAAACATGCTCCTGAATTCAAAGGGAAACCAACAAAACAGGACTGCGGTAAGATGAATCAATGTAGTGAGACAACCCCTTTAAGGCCCTCTGTGTCTGATCTGTAAATAGCTTTTTCTGTGTAATGTTTATTTTTTATTTGTACTTATACTCTAAATTGTAAAGTGCTGCGCAATATGTTGGCACTATATAAATATTGCTATTATATGTTTAAAGCTATACCCCCTTTAATTGTAACTAATTCCTAATCAAATGGAGATTAACCTAAGTTTATTTTCTTGACCAGCGACCTACACATGCTCATTGCCCTTCACCAGTTTACCTTAAAGGGTTTTCCAAACCTCCCACCCACCTCCCAATATGCTAAAATAGAAAATTAACCTACACTTACCTCTTCCATCACCACCAGTTGAGCGCTGCCAGAGCTCCAGTGTCCATCCCTCCATCCCATCACTGATGACATCACGTTTATGGCTCATATGATTCAGCAACCAATCTCTAGCTTCAGCAGTCACATGTCTACATGTACAGAATGTGACCCCAAAGATCAGTGATTGGCTGCAGCATCATGTGATCCATGAATGTGATGTTATCAGTAAGGGGCCACTGGAGCTCTGGTAACTCTGGAGGTGGTAGGGAGATTTTTAAAATCTTGGAAAACTTCTAGACTATAACATGACAAAATTTAATATAATGCATGTCTAACAAAACATATGACTAACAGATTATTGTTTTCTAAAGTCCCAAGGTTAGGTTTATATTTTTATCAAATAAATATATTGTATCTATGGTTTTTTTTTTTTGTTTTTACTATTAATATAGTTAACAAGTTTGTTTTTTCTTTCTGTCCTATGTTTTTTTTTTTGTTGTTGTTTAACAGTTGTGAATCTGTACCTTCAAACTGTATCTATTTTTTTCAACATTATTATGATGTATGTAAGGTTTGCTTTAATGTTTAAGTACTTAAAAATATATATCATAAAGGTAACTAAAATTTAGAATTAAGGTTTAACTCTTTTTTTTTATTGTGCAAACCCAAGCCAAAAACCACGGTATGGCGATGTTAAGATGCCGTCGGATTTTGGACGGCTTGTTAACATTTGCTGTGTAGACATCACCTAAATGCATTATTTTTGGCAGTTGAAAAGTAGTTTCAATAGTTTAAAAGGAATCTGTTATATTCCAAGTTTATTAGACTGGAGATGGCACTATTTCTATTAGATTCTATTAAAGGGGTGGTTTATATAGAGACTATCTCTTCTAGAATGCAGGTTAGCATGGTGATTAGTGCTCTAACACGTGCCAATCTCTGTTATACTATAGCTAGGAGAAGCTGCTTGTGAACAGAAATTGACACCACTGTTGGGTAATGTAAGCAGTTCTGAGCAGAGTACCCCCATGCATACTGTATATTCTACATGCACAAGCCTTCCAGTACTTATAATATACCAGATTTCATTTCATTTAAATCATTATATAAAAGTCTGTCCTTGCACCAGTTTGACAATATACAGCTTTTTCATCCTTGCTCCTCAAGTACCATTACATGATAAATCTTTTTTTTTTTTATTTGTGTTTTTGCAGTTACAATTATTGCAGTTAATGTATAATTCTTTGCCATACAGTTTCACATAATGTAAACCATGGTCCACATGACTTTGATCACATGAATATAACCATATAGTTTCTCAAGTCAACGACCTTCTTGATAAAACTAGAATTTTTTCCAAGAGTGCAGCATCACAGTTCTGGATAAGTATGGTGGCTTCCATATGTAAACGATCATGACAAGCCACAAATTACTATTTTTATCCTCCTAGATGCTTCAAGCAAGGCAGATTGTTAACTAATAATTTTATCTGCTACATCTTCTACATCTTAGGAAATATGACACAATACAAAAAAGAATCCTGAGAATTTGTCCATTTTTTGTAACTTTTATTGAACACAAGTATTTTGACAGAATGCAAAGTTCTCCGTTAGTACTCAGTATTTACAGCAGTGAGAATGGGAATAAAGTTGGTAGTCAATGAATCACTTGGTAAAAAGTTTTTTTTTTCCTTAACAAGAGAGAAGGCCCCAGAAGTAGGGAGTATAGGGTAGGGATGTGAATGGAGGCATTTGAACTGCCAACAATCAGCCCAGAACGAAATATGGGCCTAACCTGGGTGTCATATAAAAAAACATTTCAGCTTACATCTCAAACCCAGCAATTAGCATATGTGTTTTGTCATCACAAAAACAGAAGAACAACTGACTATCCAAAGGATGCAATGCAAGCTTGCTTTCCTCTGCAGATCAATATACAGTGCCTAACATTAGAATAATACATAGGTACTCATACATGATGTGTGTATATACTCTTGGTCCCTAAAAACAGTCAAGATTCCAATTGTAGTGCTAACCCATTCTGACCCAAGGTTTGACTTAAACACTCAATGACTCATTCCCTATACTTGGTCTTAAAAAAGAATGATAATTTTAGAATAGTAGAAGCCTTTTCAGGTTACGTGTAGGACAGCCTTCTCCATCTGCAGACCTCTTCTGTGTTACTTTATTATCTAGCTCAGTGAAAGGCAATACATGGCACTTAGCAGTTGCAGAACTACACATCCCAGCATGTTTTATTAGTAATATACTTGGAACTAATAGTGTTGTACTAGATGTTGATAAATACACTAAGAACTACTAACAGCATTGACATATGAGGCGTCAGGAACCTCTTTGTTTTTACATGCTCTCAGTCTACTGTCCCATCCAGGGTTCTCTGGAACTAGAAAAAAGCTTTGATTTGTAGGGTTCTTGAGTAAGGGGAAATATTTCCAGGGATTACTGGTCTACATGTTTGCTTACAACCTTGCAATTTTGTAATGTTACTTCCTTGGGAGAACAGGAAGGGCATAACATAACGAATGCCTACAGAACCTACTTGGCATTGAGCATTAAGCAAATTCCTCCATTTTCATCCCTATTAAGCACTAGTGAAAATACAAAAAAGGAGAAAAATAACAGACAGTAATAAACACGTAGCATTGTGACAAGACCTTTTTCACAGTTTACTTAGCGTTGTTCACTTTCCAGATGCCCCCCATTAAAAAAAAAAAAAAAAAAAAAAGAAGACCCAAATTTCCCTTTTTTTTAACCCAAAAGTTCATTCCCTTTTAAAATTTTTAAAAAAGGGGGGGGAAAAACACTGAAGGAAAAACTTGTCATCTTGACATAATCTGAGGGGAAACCCCTTTAAGGATTCCACCCGGAAATTTTTTGGGTGGGAAAAGTCTTCTAAAGGGGGGAGCCCAAATTTCCCCCCCAAAAATTTGTTCCACCCCCCAGAATAAAACTTTTTTGATGCTTTTATTTTTTTTCTGTTTAACTATGACCCAAAAAACATTTTACACTAATTTTTCCCCGCCGGGTTTTTGGGGCCCCAAGCTTGGGCAGCAAAATGGGGAAAAAGGGTTTTCCCCCTTTTTAAATTTTTTTAATACAAATTTTTTTTTTTTTTTTTTTTGTATTTTTTTTTCCTTACCAAAGATAATTTGAAACAAAATGGAAATAAAATAGTATCCCAAACGAACTTTCCCCAAATTGTTTGGGGAAGGTTTGGGGAAAAAAGGTGTATTTTGAAATGATTTTCCCCCCCTCCCGGTAAAAAAAATATGGGGAAAAAATGAAAAAAGTTTTATTTTAAAAATTTATAGGACTACTTTTATAGCTGGGGGAAATAAATAAAAGGTTTTGGCTAATAGTTTTTTATTGGCCCCAAAACATAAAATAAAAATAGTTTAAGTGGTTCTTGACTTGTCATGAATAGATGGGGTGGCGGTCTTCAGTTAGATTAGAAAATAAGACTGCCCTACATGCTTTTTTACAAAACCTCTCATAAAAAACATATTTATGCCAAAAATTTTTAAAGAACAGGCCCTAGCAATTTTCTCCCCCCTCACTTAGAATAAATTTTACCTTTAAAAATGAAAGGGGCCCTCCTCTTTACCAGGGGGAAAAACCCCTTTTTAAAATGAGAGTACTGGTAAAAAGCTCCCCCTTTCCCGGCTCAACAATGGGGCTACAGGGGGGAAAAGTTTTAATTGCATGGGGTGGACTGGGTCTTTCCCAGTGAGAGCCCCTGCCCTTTCTAGGCTAATAGGGGAGGACCCCGGTGGGGAACCCTGTGTAAGGCCCCCTTTTGCCCAGTAGAAAAGTGGTTGTAGTACACTATAGATTCTTTGTAAAACCTTTTTAAAGCCCCGTGCGATTCTTGGGTTTTAAATTTAAGGGAAAAAAATAGAAAACCCTTAACCCGTTTCCCTTTTATTACAAATTTTAAAGGGTATTGTCCCCTTTTAGTTGTGTGCCCAAAAGTTTTTACAAGCTACATTTTAAATTTAAAAATTTTAAGATTACATTTCCCGTTTAATTTTTGCACAGGAAAACTATTATGGGACAGGGACTTTTTTTCTCCCCAATTTTTTAAAAGGGGGCCGAACCATAAAGGATGGGCTTCATAAGGGGGCATCTTATGGTGAACATTCACATAATACAAGGGCCAAAATCTTGTAAAAAAAACAGGCCCCAAATGCACCTCTTTTAAACATTACATTGGCCTTTTACAGTCTATATTGTATAAACTAGCCATTATAAAAATCTTTCTTACTTTATGGCGAAAATTTTCATTGCAAACCCCCCCGATCAAATTGGGAAAAATTTTTTTAAAAATTTTTTGCTTTTTTCACCAAAAAGAAATTTTCTTAATCGGGGGCACCAAATGACAAATGGGACTCAACAAAAAAGGGGGCCTTTTTTTTGGGGGCAAGCCAAAAACAATCCAGAAAACTTTGACCGGGGCTTGTTTAGGTACCCAAATTTTCCCTCTTTTATTAGTGGTTAGTTCCCACTATTCTTCATTTCTGAAGGAATCATGGGAAGAGGAAGAATCTGGGCCGATGGGGGGAGGAGAAAATGGATAACATGAGCTAGATGTTTACGGGCATCTTTGCTTTTTATTAATGTGAGTATGACAAAATGATCTGGACTTAAAAGTGGAATAAGGGTGCTGAATAACTATGACTTTTCAATAGTGAAATTAGACATGACCAAGTCTATTGTAAACCTCCATTTTCCCCTCAAAATATCTCATTGCAAAGCACGCATGCTAATAATCTAATATATATTTATATATGCCATTGTCTATTTTTAAAAAATGCAGTTACACAAACCCTCGAGAAAAACAAAATGTTGAAATGTAAAATGATGAGGAAAAACTATAAAATGTCAACATGGAGAATACAATATAAAAGATAATCTAACAAAATGTCAAGACTGCAATTGAAATATAATGTAAAAGCAAAAATATACATTTGGCATCCTACATAAGGAAACAAAAAATATACAAATCCCAAAATGATTCTGTGCAATGCTGAGATGGAGAGAAAGTGTGACCAAAGGGTTCACATTCACAGAACAGCTAAAACTTTGCAAGCCAGCTCCCCAAAAATTATATTGGGTGTCATTTTAATTACCAACCAACTTCGCTTTACAATTGAACCACTGTCCACATCCAATAATGGCGGTAATTCTGTGACCTAAAATCTGCTTTTTGCGAATAGTCTTGTAAAGGCTCAAAAGTAATGAAGGTATGCAGACTTTGTCTTTCAATGGTGTTGCCATGTCTTTATGACCTTCTCAGGACAGAATTCTGATTTAGCCCACAAAATATCCACCACTAATGTGTGGAAGGGACTTCAATGTAGGGATAGAAAAGTTTATTTTTTGACAGTTGTAGAACTTTCTGAAATCTCAATACAATGCAGATCATATGAACAAACTGGGTACCATCACTTCAAGTGAAGAGATTAGTAAGCACTGTAGTATAGCATGTAACATAGAAAATATAGTGTATGTGCTAACCGATGGACCCAAAAACAACATTTTGTTATATCTCTGCCCATCCATCATATTTGTACAACAGTAACATGATCGATGGCAAAAAAAATGTCTCTCATTGATCATCATCAAAAACAATTTTCTGGAAAACATAGACATCATTGACAACATTGTCACTTACTCCTACTAAAGTCATAGGTATCATGCCTATAAGTTTCAACTGAGCTGACAAAAAGGCTTCACTGTATGTTTAAACAACAGGTCCACTTGCACAGCATTCATATCGACCAGTAAAGTTCTTCATAAGGCACTGCATTAACAAAAGACTGACATAATGGGACATTATTTTTGAAGCATATCAATGGAAACGGTACGTGCTATTCCTGATATATCATTACAGTAAAATTGCTGACTTTTTTGTTAATGAAGTATCTTATGGGCTTTAATGGTCGTTGTGAAGTAGAAATTATACATTTGATCATTTACTGTAGAAAGTCATAAAGTTAAACCTGGACTTTAACTAAAAATAAAATAAAAAACACAGACGTTTCCACTGATTGCATTAATTTGACATAAGTTTCTATGTTGTCACTTATCCAATAATACATTACATGAAATGCAAACTTCACTAACTGATTAAGAGCAAAACCAGTGTTCAGAAGATGTGGTTGAGATCAGCTTTTTTAATAAGAATGCAGCCATTTTACATTTTAAAGGAATTAATGTTCCCTTTTAGTCGTCAATTCTTAGTTAGGAGCCATTGATGCCATAGATGAATTGGGTATCTTGAATGTTATCAATTCACTCAATTTCCTGCATTGGTGGTACCATTTGATAAATGTGAATCCATAATCAATTTCAGGAATGTTGTTTCGGCCAACGCATCGACTGCCTCCCTTTTGTGATGTCTTAAAATACTGCTTTCGAAATATCCTATGGAGTGACTACACTGCTATAGCATATGTCTATATGGAAAAAGCACATTTTGAAGCAGTCATAACTAATATAGCAACAATATTGGTGCTAGAGTGCATACACAAACACTTTGCATGTGAGATATATTGTTACTGGGATGTACCGACACAATAACACATTTCAACCCCAACGTTTGACATACACATCCGTTAAAGACACATCCAAACCTTACAGAAGTATGAAGAGCATAGATTGGCAAGATTATGCGAGACTTGAGGTCCTTCCTTCAGTGGTAAGACCATACACAGAAGAAAATATATTGGATTACATTGTTTGGGGTCTATGACCACAGAAACGGTTACTGTCCATAGTCCATTCTGTACACTGCAAATCTTGATTACTCAACCATGGTTAACATCATTATCAAATTGTAAGACCTTCTTTCCTGACCTGGGATTCAAAAGTAAGAACCACAAATTCTACCTTTCGTATATCATCAGACTACCTTTAACAACTGGCTTGACAGATAACCAGTATGGGCACCAAACAAGGGTCTGTCAAGTATATACTACTCATTCCACATGCTTTTTATCAATAGCCCCTTTACTGCATGAATAGCCCAAGTGTTTCCACATGATGAATCTAATTCCAGATGCCCAACATACTTTACTCACATGCTGGACATCAATCTTTCCTTATAGCTGCTCAAACCTCCCACCTTTGTTTACTATAACCGAGTGTAAGGCATTGATGCTTTCTATTGGATAAAGCTCAAATAATGATAATTAGATACAAGAAGAAACAATATGTGGGACATTTTTCTATCAATCCTAAAGAAATGAAACAGGAATTAGCCACACACAATTAAGCCATCAAGCAATTTTGTTTCAACCATGTACTATTAATAACCAATCAGTTAATATAACAGGGTGAAATACTTTAAGACACATAAAGATTACTTTCCATCTTCTCCGATTTTATTGTCCTATACAGTGGTAGAATGTGACAGCCAACATGTAAACCTTCTCACTGCCAGCCATGCAAGTAGAACCGGCTTCTACAACTTAAAAGACCAAATGTTCAGGGCAAAACATACAAAAACTTTTCACATAGTGTATTACTAACAGAACTAGGCTCTTAAGGGTTGCCAGACTTTGACATGGACAACCTCGGTTGATAAAGGCCTTAACCCAGCTACATGCATTCGTCTTAACTGTCTAAACCATTTTCCTTCCCGCATGATAAATAACTGGGGAATGGTAATTTTATTTCAGGACATTGCATGGGAAATCCCATTGAAATGTTCCCACCAGGCTTTGTTCATAAAGAATGTTTACACAAGAGATGAACCTTTTCTACAGTCTCACAAAACAAACAGGTTTTCTTCAAAGAAAAATAAAACAAAAAATAATAATAATTATAACAACAAAGGCCAAGATTTGAAAGGAATGATGACGTATTTGTGTGTATGAACCTCACTCTGTAAATGGCTAGCATGAGGCTCTTCAAACATTATTTTTAGTATTCACTTTCCCCTTCCCATGTAACACACCCGCACTCTCTAGGAGGAATCATGCTTTACTCTCGTTTGCATTTGTTTGAGTGGCTTCATTAGGAACTGTTTTCACTTCTGCAGGGGTGCTCTTGCTGTCTGATTCCTCTGGCTTGGAGTTCTCTTCTACAGGGGCCTTCCTGAGAATAGATGTAAAAAAAAAAAGCATGAGATCAGCTGAAACTGCAAATAAATCTAGCATATGTATCATGTATAGCCTCACTACAAGGCCCCACCATTAGTTGAGAGATACTAAATTAAGAAGGGATTGCTGAAAGTTAAAAAAAAAACAAAGAACACTGCACCACTCGTGTTCATGGTAGTGTCTGGTATCGTAACCCAACACAATTCACTATGCAGTAATACTAAACACAGTTATTGGAGTGGCGATGTTTCTTAGCTCTAACAACTTGAAACAGGTTCAACAAATGCTGCATTATACTAGTAGTCTACAATCTCAATATAACATTGTTCTCAGCTCCAAAATGAATGCACTTCATTTAAATATCTGCCATGGGAACTCTCATCTCTCAGCCTTTGGAACACCAAAAGAAACTACAACGATCTTGAGCAGAGATAGATTACAAAAATTAAAGTGTATCCCCATCCAGACATTTACAGAACATTGACAGGGTATGACATAAATGTCTGATATGTGTGGCTCCCACCTGGCAGACCCACTCCTATCACAGAAATGCTGACCCTGTTATCCCTGGTCTTTGTATCACGAGAGCACAGAATATAGAGGTGGACAGGCATGCATTCCTCTCTCTGTTAATTTTAGTAGAAATGACAAGTTCAGCTGAAAACTCAGCCACCTCTCCACAGCCATGACACAAACAAGGAGACGGGCAAAGGGTACTCTGGTTCTCGTATTAGGAGCGGGAGCCAGAGGTGTTACCTGCATGTATCAGACATTTATGCAATGTCTTGTCGATATGCCATCAATTTAAAAAAAGACACATACATATATTTCTAAAAACAATGCACAACTTGACAGAGATCTGACCTTTTCCAAAAGAATATCTCTTTCTGGATAATAATGCCATTCTGAATAATGTTAATAGCATTCTCGTGGAGCACACATGCCATCAATGTCCAGATGGGAAGAGCCTTTTCATTTTGCAATCTACCCCCTGCTGGGGCTCAGTGACATCACCGTGTGACTCCACAATATGTTTTGTCCATATCAGGAAATGAACATGCGATCAGGTAGGAACCAAACACCTGACACCTAGCTCACTCCCCAAAAGCTTGACTTAATGGTCACCGTTAGCCCTTATGTTGTCCTTGTACTTCATCATCTTCAGCAGTTCTGTTTACCACTGCAGCCATTGATTGTAAAGTGAATGGAGAATATCAAGAAAAATAAACAGACATATTTCACTTTTGCAAAGTTGCAAGACTACGATACCTGATTTACCGGTTTACTGAAAGGAACTTTTTTGTTTTCTATTCTATGAAAAAGATGGCCAATATTACAAAATACTATGTTATGGTAAGAAAGGTGGTGACAGGACAAGAGGTTAAAAAAGGTCAAAACACAAAGGGAGACATGTATGAAATTTGGCATTTAAACGGCAAATTTCATGTGCATAATATTAGTCTAGAATGCGCCTGATTTATGAACCTGCTCTACAGTGGGTCATAAATCAGGCACATTCTCACGCTTGTATGACATTTCTGGCTAAGGTACACCACTTTGAAAGTGTTCTACCTGTTCCAGCAGTAATGCGCCTGGAATTGCCGTACTGAAGCTATAAATCTATAGCTTCATAGTTCTGGTGCGCTCCCGAAATCAGGCACATTACAAAGTGCCGCGGGCGCTATGTAATGTGCCTGATAATGGCGTGCGGGCCATTTAAAAATGTAGCGAACGGGGCTGCGCCTGATATCGGGCTGAAAAGATGCCAGACCTCTGGCACAGCCCTATTTATTCATGTCGCCCAAAAGGCTTTAAGAGCAAGTCTACAGAAGCTTCATCTAAAATGCATGTACATTAGATATCCCACAGCAAAAAGCAAACTGTCTCCTGAACACAACCAACAGGTGGCTACCTTATTTTCCGCAGAGGTTATAGACATAAAGATTTCTTTGTAACTGGATCTTGGCAAAAAGAATCAGTATCATAATAAGCAGCATTTATTGAGGATATTTACTGGTGGAAAAAAAAAATCACCAAAATGCCTCCATAATTCTGGTAATATTCTAATTTTAGTGACCAATAAACATGTCCAAGTAATCATAAAGAAAAATAATCAATTAAGAGGTCTTAATGACCAAGCCTTTTTTTTGTTTTTCGTTATGCTCCCTTTTTTGTTTACTTTTAGATTTTTCAAAATACACAATGGTGTGAAGGCTTTTTTTTTTTTTTTTTTTTACGGACAAGATGTACTTTTAATTGGTGTCATTGACTATACCATATACAATACTGGGAAACCCCCAAAAAATTCTAAGTGGAGTAAAATGTAAAAAAAAAAAATGATTGCAGCACTTTTGTGGGGGTTTAGTTTTTTATGGAGGTCACTTTTTGTCATAAATGACATATTAACTGTATTCTGCAGGTCAGTACGTTTTTGACGATAGCAAATATGTAGAGTTCTCTTTATGTTTTAGCTCTTCTAAAAAAATGAAAACATTCTCTATTTTTTAACTTTGCGTTTTACAGCCATTTCTGTGACCAATACATTTTTGTTACAGTAATAAGATGATGCTCTTATCACTTCCTGCCATAAAAACTGCTGTCTCGTCACGGGGAAGCCAACTGGAGGAAGGAATGCTGCACAGCTCCGTTCACCATTCATTTAGATCTCATGGCTGCTTCGGCATCTAAAGCGTTTTACAGCAGGGATTAGGGATCGGAGCCAGCTCCAATTACTGATGTAGGTGGCAGGTGGCAGCTGTAATGGGGCAGGCACAGCAAGTGTGCCCGTTCGATACATCCTTGCTGACATTATGATGTAAGTTTATGTCAAATATCGGTAAAGGGGCTAAAGAGGCTGTGTGGTTGTTCCTGATATGTTTTTGTAAATCTTTGTGTTCCCTGTAAAATAATAATTCTCATCTTCTCTTATAACTCCGTGTTGTGTTTTTTTTTTTTTTTTTTTTGCTATTGATCTGTTAATCAGTCAGCAGGGTGTTACCAATTGGGGGTCTACCTTGGCACAGTCTGAGATTGTCCAATCAGTGCTGACAGAGTCAGTGTGTAGACACCCCATTAAAAATTGGAATAGTAACACCCACAATTCAGTAGTACATCTCTAGAAAGAAAAATAGAGGAACGGCACAACAAAAAGTTATAAGAGAAGATAAGAATTGTAATCTGAGAGAAAACATAAGTATCTATTATAACATGTCTGGATTACAAAGCAGGAAACTGATCTTTAATGAGGAGCCTTGACATCTTCTAAGGTTGTTATCCTAATACACATTATATGAAGGCTTCCTTATGGTATACAATAGCATTGAGGTTCTATCTTGTTCTAGGACTTCTCAGATTTAAAAAAAATATAACCTAAAATGTAACATTTAATTTTAGCTAATGTCTCCATTAAATGTATTTTTAGTCTTAGGGCCACATGTATGTAAACTGTCTTGGTCTAAGACTTTCTTTGTTGCTCATAGCAACCAATCAGAGTGCCCGTTTCATTCTTTTCAGAGCACTAGATGACATGTGAGGGGAGCTCTGATTGGTTGCTATAGGCAACAAAGAAAGTCTTAGACCAAGACCGTTTTCATACATGTGGCCCTAAGACTAAAAATACATTTAATGGAGACATTAGCTAAAATTAAATGTTAAATTTTAGGTTATATTTTTTTAAATCCACATTCAAATCACAAATTTATCAAATCATTAGCAAGAACGTGAGGAGTTAGCGAAAAAAAGAACGGTTTTGCATCATTAGAGAAGATAAGTACAACTTAGAGCACAACACAGCAAAAGACAGCACAGGACATAACAAACAAAAAGGATTAAGAGAGGCCATACTCGGTGTTGGATGAAGCAGGCGGTACAGAGGTGTCTGTAGTGGAAGAACCCAGCTCAGGAGCTTTCCCACTAGCCACAGTGGCAGAAGAAGAAGTTCCAAGAGCTGCAAAAACATCCTTTGCAAGGTCAATGTCTGGAGTCTTGAAGGTCCCCCCATCAATTTGAAAGTCCTCACCCTGGGCGGGTTTTGTGTTGCTGAGGGAAGCTGCCTCATTTTTGGTAGCCTCCGTTGGGCTTTTCACTGTGCTAGGTTGTACTGCTTCCTTTTCTGGGCTTTTAGTAGCCGATGCTGCCTGCTTCACTTGTTCAGGAGTTGCTGGGGGGCTTGTGGTGCTGGCTGGAACTGGGGCTGGAGGCTTAGCGGTGACTTTGGAAGCCTCAGCAGTGGTGGCAGAGCTGGGATTCAAAACCCCTCCTTGACTAGCTGCAGCAGTAACTGAAGTGTTAGTAGATGGAGTATCACTTAAATCAACTAGAGGGGCAACCTTTGGAGAAGCAGCAGGTGCAGGTGAGGAGGCTGAAGGTGCCTCTGTTTTAGAAGGAGTTGCCTGAGCAGACTGTGTTGAGCTTGAGTCAGGAGCAGATGTGGGTGGAGGGGCAGTGCTAGAAGTGAGGGTGGTGGTCTCACTGGTGGGGCTGTTCTGAGCAGTGGCAAAGGTTTCGGTGATAGTGTCAGAGTTAGTGGTGACGGTGGTGACAGAAGGCAGCATATCCTCGACGGTAGCTGTGGTATCGGCTGGATGCCTGCGGGAAGCATAGGAGCAGAGAGAAAGAAAGAAAGTAGACAATGAAGAAAACAAGTGACAGCTACACAAGAGAGTAAACCACATATACACAAATCTTTGCACACAGATGCAAAGTAACATTGATTACTGGATTTAGACAGGTAAACACTGTTAATAGCCATATGGAAGAAAGGCAAGATGGAAAAAGAGAAAGGAAAACTATTAGCTTAGGTTAGTAGGCATCATTGAAGGTCATTCCTTCCTTGTACGCTTATGAAGTGCAGTAGTGTTGTACGAAAATGACCCTGCTCAGTTTAACATTGGTTTGACCATGTTTCGCTTTTTTACTCTAACCCTAGCCGTAACCATAATCCTAAATTACAGTTAGGGATAGGTCTTGGGTTCGTAGGCCTTTGTACTGTTAACTTACCACTCCGCTGCACTTCTGCCTTAAAAAGGCCTTAAAGCTAGAACCTAATCCCAATTTAGGATTATGGTTAGAGATGACTTTTTGGTGATTTACACCAAAATTTTGTTTGGACTGACCCAACCTGAAGTGCAACACTAAAGTGTAGGTCATCCTTTGGTATTATTTCCCAATTACCCTATTGTAAGGTATTGATCATATTGCTGGGTGGACTAATCCCCCAAAGCTCATGTCTAGCAGCACTGAAGATAGAAATACATTTTAATTAAGAGTAAGGGTGGTTATAAACATTAAATACATCTTTTTTGCTATGCTGCTCCAACACTGTTGTGTAGAAAAGCAAACTGTCCGACACTGTCGTACTAGTAATATGTTTTCTACTATTTTAAAGATCTCTGCTTGCTGTCAGAAACTGGAATGAGTGAAACTGAGCTGCAATGGACAAGAGTAGTGCTGGAAAAATGTACAGTCTTTTGAAATCTTGGGTAATCCCTTTATAGGGGTTGGCTGTTTGGGACAACTTGTTTCCATCTACCAATTTAGGGCTTATGGACATCATAAAGGCAGTTCCTCACTCAACTAACCAAAAACAGAGAGGTGCTGTACAGAGCAACCAGGTATTACATAGCTGCCCAACACATAGATGCTGAAGAAAACCACATTTCTATGCAGCATCACAGAAAACAAAGTTGAAGATTTTTTTTAAGTGCAATATGGCTGCCCATAGCAGCTAGTCAGATTCCACTTTCCATTTTTTATAGTCCAAAAAAAAGATTAAAAACATTTATTCTGTCTTAATTTTATTCTGTTTCTAAAATCTGAATGGTTCCACATACTCAGGTCCTGTTAGTGGAGTGGTCTCATTGGGTTCTGTCTGGTTGCTTCCATCATGGTTTGGTGTCCTCTCTTCTTCTGTTCGTACCTCAACAATGGGTTCTTTGGACTCATCTTTTCTGTATAGAAAATACATACACACTATACTGTTACCTCAAAAACTACAAATGGGAACAGTAACAAAATCACATCAATGAACATCAAATATATACCGCTTTGCATGCATGTATAGATATACAATGGATTAAAATATGGCAAAAACTACACTACATATTTTTTAATCATATGAGTAGTAGGACAACATGGAAAACAATAATAAAAAACTGAATTTTTGCCCTCAGCCTGTTTGTATCCAGGAATATAAGCCCCCTCTTATTTCTTGTATGATACAATCAAGTGGGAAAAAGATAAAATAAAAACATAGGGAAAACTAATTGTTCTTATACTGTACATTGGTACCGAGATCACAGGACTAACTTGGACAATAGGGTGATCTGGACCAAAATCACTCTAATTATATAAAGATTACATGGACAACACCAGGACTGTGGAGTCGGTAAGCCAAAGCTCCGACTCCAAAGTTACCCTGACTCCGACTCTCACCCCCTCATACATGGTACATGTTTACATGATAACTTTACTGTAGTAAAATGGTAACATCAGGCTTTTTATGAGCCTTATGATATAATAATCAAGCTATTTAGGTAGAACATACACTGACAAGCAATATGGTAACAATTAGGGATGAGCGATATTATCGCCAAAAGTTGAAATCGGCACGGTTTTTAGGCTTATCGGAAATCACGTGATAGTTTAGGTGACAATCTTACAGATAATCTATTACTATGGCGCCATTTTCAGCGTTTCCTGTCATTTTGGCGGCCAGCCAATTAGCTCCGAGGATAGAGAGGGGTGAGGAGGATGTACAACGTCACCACTTTGAGATGTATGGATCTCATTGGCTGCAAAAATCACGTGACCTCGTTTTATCTATGCAACTGCATTTCCTGTTTGAGCTCATTCTCTGTCACACTTCACAGCAGGACGTGTCTGTCTGCGTTTAAACCAATAGCTGTTCTAACAGCTCTGATAGATAGTCTCTTCTAATACAAGAAACCATCCACCTACAAACAGCTTAGAATAGAGTTAGATCAGAGAATTTCACTAATTTTTTTTTACCACTTTTTTGGCCAGCAGACCTCTGATAGGTGTTGAAATTGTTCCTGTTTTTTCAGTTCTATTGTAATCACTGTGGGGGAAAGGAGGGCGGCTGCGGGGGGGGGGGGGGGGAGGGTGGCAGGAGGAGAGGCATTTGAAAGGAAGATATTTTGCAGCTCAGTGTGTTCTGTGATCTTCAATTAAAAAAGCATTGTTTTTTACCACTTTTTTGGCCAGTGGACCTCTGAGGAGTTGAAATTGTCCCTGTGTTTTCAGTTCTATTGCAATCACTGTGTGTCAGTGTTCCCAAAAAACGGCATAACTTATCCCTATAACTTTTAAATAGTTTTATTGAAGTCTGTTTGCCGCAAAGAGCTCAGTTGTACGCAAATTGTGTTATACATATTTGATAGTAAATTATGCCTGTAGTCAGTGATGCGAAGGCCGCCATATTAATCCATATAAAATTTAAATACTCCTATTGTAGTCCGTGCGTCTGTTTGGTGCAGAGAGCTCAGTTGTACGCAAATTGTGGTGGTTGAAAGACTCCTTTTTCCAGCACTTTTTAATCTGTGGGTCATTTAGATTTAAGGGTCATGCTGTGGCCCAGGACAGATATAGTCAATGTCCAGTTCAACTAAAATGGTGGTTCAGACTCCTTTTTCCGGCACTTTTAAATATGTGGGTCAGACAGGTTTAAGGGTTATGCTGCGTTCCAGGACAGGGATAATCAATGTCCAGTTTCAAGTAAAATGATAGTTCAAATAATACTTTCTGGCACTTTTTAATCTGTGGGTCAGACAGGTTTAAGGGTCAGGCTGCGGTCCAGGACAGGGATAGTCAATGTCCAGTTCAAGTAAAATGATGGTTCAAATTATACTGCTTTCTGGCACTTTTTAAATTGTGGGTCATGCAGGTTTAAGGGTCATGCTGTGGTACAAGACAGGGATAGTGAATAGTCTGTCAGCTTTTTTTTCTGTGACTCTTGTTGCCTAATTGTCTTGCCTAAGATGTAGCACGTATCCAGTTTACTGTTGTGGATGTTAATTCCAGCTTCTCCACCCTGTTTGGGTGTAATAATGAAGGTGTTGTTCCTCTCCCATAGACTTTAATGGTCATCGGCGATAATCTGTTATCGACTATCGGCATGATAACTGACGATATCGACTATCGACTCGATAACAATAGTTGACACAATCGCTCATCACTAGTAACAATGTTTTGAACTTTTGACTTTCAGGCTCCATATCTTACCATCCACCAAAGCTTTGAACGTGAGACTACCATCATCTTATAGACCATCATCTTACCTATCTTATACAAAAATTTGACTTGCAAGTATTTAGCAGCTGCCTAGTTCTGCAGATTCTTGTCATGTAACTGCATTGTTACTGTTTTCCTCCTAAAAATTAGAATGTTCATTTTTATTATTTTGTTAGTATTTGGTAAATCCACCTTTGGCTTTTAATACTGTCTGAATCCTTCTGGGCTCTGGATCAGATTCAAGCATGTCTTGACCAAAATCTGATCCCAGGTCTCTTCTACACGTTTCCAATGTTGGTGCATACTGGACTTGGGTACGAATACAGCTTTTTCTTCAACTCTGCCCAATAATTCATTGTCATTGAATTATTTCTTCACCAAACTCGACATACGCTTGGGGTCATTGTCCTTTTGAAACACTATGTTGTCCTTTTCATACCCATAGTACTCATGTATACTCACTTACAGCTCAGCATTGAGATCAACATCGATCCTGGTATCCAATGTCTTTGGCTGTGAAACAACCCTATATTATCAGGCGTCCTCCACCAAACTTGACAGTTTCTACAATTTCTTGATCCATAAGCCTCCTTTTCCCTTGATTCTTCCAAACCCATTTGCCCCCATCAGAGCCCGGTCTATTGACTTTCATCTCATCGCTCTAAATCACCCGTTTCCAATTTTTTATACTTTTCTTGCAAACTCTAGCCAATGCTTCTTATGACGAGATTGGAGTCGCGGCTTCTTCACCTTTTTTCGGGCCATCATTCCAGACTTGTGTAATGCGTGTTGCATGGTGCTTGCATGGATGTCTCTTACGAAGCATACCAGCCACTTCCACTGCTGTGTCCGTCATGCCAGAACTGATAACCTTTTAATGAGCCAACTCGTTGACTCTGATTTTTTGCCTGGAAATCCACCTCTTGGCTTTTGAATGGATGGATGGGCTTCATTTCATATTCTTCCAGCTGTCATAGCCTCACATTATGCAGTTTGACAATTTCCTTGACCAAGAGACGCTATCGATGAGCTGGATGATACTGTTTCTCTATTCTTGGGAAATCTTCTTTATGGCTGCTCGAACCAGTGACCTTTCACTTGGGAATCAGCCAAATAACACACTGAGCTATTAGGAAATGTGAG
Source organism: Phyllomedusa bahiana (assembly GCA_025379985.1). NCBI lineage: Eukaryota > Metazoa > Chordata > Amphibia > Anura > Hylidae > Phyllomedusa > Phyllomedusa bahiana. The sequence goes on from JAODAL010000100.1 coordinate 94,122, forward strand.
AACAGGTTGTAATTTGTAGCACACAAGAAGAAAACAATTGTCCCACCATCAGGAGCAAAACAGTAACAAAGCAGTTACATGACAAGAATCTGCAGAACTAAGCATATGCTAAATAGTTGCAGTTCAAATTTATGTATGAAGCCAAGATGATTGTCTATAAATGATAGTAGTCTCACGTTTAAAGCTGTAGCGGATGGTGAGATATGCAGCCTTAAAGTCACAAGTTCAAAACACTGTTACCCTTTTGCTTGTCAGTGTAAAATATATTTATTGGATACAACTTTAGAACACAAAAAAACTTTAATAAATTGTAAATATGCAAAATGCTGCAGTAAGTGGGAGAAAAATAGTTTTCAATAAAAACATCCACAATAACATTTGTTGAGCGTGTCTATGAATTTGTTCTGAGAAATAATATTCTACAAATGTACTACAAGTAAAATGTTCATGATAATTGATTAGATCTTCCAAACAATCACGTCTCGCAGATCGCCAGTATCTGTGATATTTTGTGGTGAAACCCCACTCAATATACTGTACAATGTCCCAATTGGTCTTTACTGTACAAAGACCATTGTATGTTAAAAATATTGAATCCTGAGGTCATTGTAATGTAATGGATCGCTCTACCTGTACTAACGCTTCTAACTTCCAATGAAAATTTCATATTACTAATTTGCTTTAACGGCTTAATATTGCCCTATTATAGGAGGGTGTCTCTCATTCTGGGTCCCTTTCTATGAGGTTAGTTGTGCTCTGACAGATATGCATTTTCTACAGGTGAGTGGCTGGCTGCATCAACCCACAGAAAACCCACCGCTCTTTGTCATGGTCTTAGTAGCTGAACTGGAGGTAATGAATCAATTGCCACATTGACTTTCAGATCAAAGTTGTTGTCTTTAATGAAACACCTAGTCTAACTGAACCCTACGCATATAACAGTGGTCAGGAAAACGTTTGTTCCACCCACAGCCCCTATTTCCTCATAAACATACAAACTGGGATTAAATGAGCCTGTGAATTTACTGCTATAGTGAAAAGGGATAAGCAGCTGACTGACACCTCTGAAATCCAACCTGACCACTCCTTGTTTGCCATAATAGTTATTTTGTCCATACAAGTTAGATCATCTGGCAAATCATTAAAACCATTTAGAGCCCAAAAGCATTTACCTATTGTGTTTGGCCGACTTTTAATACAAGTGACCACAGAAGAAATGCTATGACTTTTTTTTTTTTTTGCACAGTGCAGTCTTATATGGACCAAAAGTTTTATTTAGCAGAAACTCATGTCTAAAAGAGGACTGACAAGTCTGTTTCATTAAATACTTTTGTACCCTGTGAAATAGCAATTCTGAAACATCTTCTTTATAACTTTGTGTTGTGTTTTGCCTGCAATTCCTACTAGAACTTTTTAAGTGAATCTGTCAGCTGGGTGTTACTATTTGAGGATGCGTTCCTGTACATTATGACATTGTCCAATCAGTGCTGGCAGAGTCACTGTGTGCAGTGCAGTGCCCAAGTAAAACTGGAATGGTGACCCCCAGTTGACAGATTCAGTAATACATTAATAGAAGGAAAAAAGAGGAACAGAACAACCCAGAGTTATAAGAGAAAATGCCCCAGAGTTGTTATTACACAGGGAACATAAGAATTCACTAAAACAGATTTGTCAGGAGGAGATACAGGTCCTCTTTAAAGGGAACCTGTCACATAGGTTATGCCCCTCTTGCTGAGAGCAGCCCAAGCTAGTGTCAGACCTGCTGTTTCCAGCAATGTGTCCCTTATTATGCAAGATGCTGTAGTTTTAGAGCATTTACCCCTCAAATTGTATTCATGAGCAGGTGTTAGCCCCGCCCACCAAAGGCTAGCCCCGCCCACTGACAATTATTCACATGTTTCTACCTATTCAAAGTAATAGGTTTGTCAGTTGAGGTGGGCGTGGCTAGCCTCAGGTGGGCAGGGTTTGAAAAAAACTGACTCTTTGAATGACTCTTCGAATGACTCTTCTGCCTGAAAACTGCAGATTTGAGCATTAAATACACGAAAACTGCAGCATCTTACAGAATAAGGGACACAGTGCTGGAAACAGCAGGTCTGACACTAGCTTGTGCTGTCCTCAGCAAAGGGGGCATAATCTATGTGACAGGTTCTTTTTAAGCACGTGACCCTCTTATGTATGAGGAGACAGACACTCATAAAAACGTACAAATGGATCTACTGAAATTAAATAATATGATATTTGTGTAAGTAAATATATTAAAAATTATCAGAAAAAGTTTACGTACGAAAATGCGGCCTTTCCTTCTTCAATGTCTTTGCCTTTGGCACCTGGCCCAGCTTTGCCACAGAAGTTGACTGCAATGCACATGAGCAGACCACACTTGTTGAGGAAGTAGCATGTTACGTCCACGGCCACCAACAGAAGAACAAAGACGACGATGAGAATGCCTACGATGGCTCCTGTACCCAAACCAGTGCCGGTGCTTGTGGTGGCTTTGGAAACAAAAAATTGAGAATGCAAATTAGATATAGCTTCTCAGGGAATCATAATCACCATTTAATAGAACAGATGTTACGTTGCCCAAAACTTTGCAGAGAATGACCTTATATGATGTATTGAGCTGGCTTCAATTATGTTGTTATCATAATATTAACTGAAATTGAAGCTTGAGCCTGAGGGGAGAAGATTGCATGGCTCTTGTCTGATGAACAAAATAAGTCAAGATCACATTATTATATTTTGCTAAGAATTCTTTAGCTAAGTAAGGACAGAGCTGAGAAATGCAATACATTCTGCTCAAGATATGATTTATTATTGGTTCCAGAACTCACTGCCATGTGTGAAGAAGCCTCCTTGCCTCTTTAAAGGGATTGTCTATTAGTTCTTTTTTAATTATCAGTCATGGGGCCTTAGAAATAGAAAAAAAAGTTAGTTCACTTTCGAAACCAGCTCTTATCTAGCATCACCCCTGCCTCATCCAGCACTACCCCTGTTCCATCCAGCATCACTCCACTCCAGCTCCCTGTACTACCCATTGCTACAGCAGGTACATGCTGAGGTCGGTGCATGGCTGCAGCCTCACGATGTCATCAGCCTGAAACACCAGAAAAAGTGGCAGCACTGGAATGTACTGGGTTTCAATTTCAAAGTCACTGTTTTTTATTTCTATGATTAAATTGCCCTGACTGGCAGACTTTTTTTTAACAATAATGGAAAACCCCTTTAATTTGCTCCTAGCCAGGACAAAGGGAGCGACTGACCATTATTGCAGTGCCCAAGGGCTTACGACCTTAAGGACCCTATGACTGCAAAGTCATATGCTTTATAAATATAGGGTCAAATGCTCCTCAAAGTCAGGGGCGTAGCTACAGGGTGTGCAGCGGTAGCAGTCGCTACCGGGGCCAGCATCCAGAAGGGGCCAATATACCCTCCTGCCACATAAGAAGATACAGATTTTAAATGGTGCACGGTAACTGGGGGGCCCCATTTCACTTTTCGCACCAGGGCCCAAGAGCTTGAAGTTACGCCTCTGCTCAAAGTCATTAGCTAAGGCATATTATAAAAATGATGACTTAAAAGGGGGCCATGCAAATTACTGCCCGGGGACCAAGGCTACTTTTATTTTAACTTTACTTGGTCAGATATCCACTTACCAAGAATGTTGGAGACACACTACATCCGAGCGGTTTTTTCCCCTAAATTCCCTGAGCAATTCCCTTCGGATCATATTATGATAAAAGTGTAACTGTTATGTCTGGTGACCCTTTAGAATAAGCTGCCAGGGGTGTGTACATATACCCGTGTATTATACATTTATCAGATGGTTTCCTCCTATACAGGTTCTATCTTTAATTGTCATTTTCCCTACCTCGTCCAAGCAGTGGACATGTGCATGAGGACCAATACACTGCACACATAGAGAACAAATCTTGCTCCCCTCCCCTAAGACATACTCAGATGTATCATGTTAAACACTAAATAGCAGTGCAAAGCAGTGCAGCTGTGAATCCAGCTCTGGGGTGAAATATAACACTTTCCTAAAAGCAACGGCAGAGTGTGTCCGTGTCTCTGCAGCGGCTCCCTAACTCTACCCCTCTCCATTGACTTCTATGGGCAGCAGCTGTAACCTGATATCTCAATGATGCTGAAAACCCATCTTTATCACTGGCCCTCATAATACAGATTATATCTGTGAATTAACAGTGAGTGATCAGCACAATAGACAGGGAAGAAAAGAGGATCCTGATAACTGAAGCAAGAGGCATTTTTCTGTAGTAAGACAATTACACCACTTATGCCATTCATTTATGACAATCAAAATAAAACAACAGTTAAACTTTAGAAAAGATCAAAAACTGCATTTGTAATTAAACAAAATTTCAAGTATTTTCTCTCCTAATATAAATTCACATGGGACAAATATTTTTAAACACTGTGTATTATATGTGATCGGGGCTGCTTCTGCAGGGGGTGTATGGATTTCAGATTAATGGGACAGTCACAGAAATTTCTACAACATATCTGCCACATGTGAATTTACCAGTTAGGGGAGACAAAGATAAAATGAATATGATATGATTACATTTTATTTAAGGATGCTCAGAGGAAACCACATTGTTAGGAAAACATGAACTTATTTAAAGGTATGATTTGCATCATAATTTCTGTATCAATTCCACTGGAGCATTTTATTAATATTTGTTGAGATTAAAAACCCTGCACCTCACATTGTAATTAAGGTTTCTTGTTTAATTTTATTATGCTATTCAGATCATACAGTAACAAAACACTTAAAAATCAACCTGCCTTGGTTCTTGTGAATGGGCTTTTGTCCGTTATGTTCCCATGGTTGTATAGAGTACAAATGTGACCGGTCAAACAGCTTTTTATTGCTGTAATACTGTACATACAATCGGAGCAAAGCTTAACCTGACATTTAACACATACCTGTGGCACAGAATATTTCAACTTGTTCAGTGTTTGCCAATGCCTTCTGAGTTATCTCGCTGCAGCAAGTTTTCTATGTCAAATAATCTTTATTTTTTCTTCCTCCACAAACATTATAAACCAACTCAGCAAATGGTCATTATTAAAGATATCTTACAGATTTGTGCATACAGCCCAAATGCAGAGCAATGTGTTCCGGTGGTTACAGACTACAAACAAAGGCTGTAGACAGTCTGCTCCTGCAGTCGTATAGCTCCTCCATTCCTATTACTATTGACCAGATGGAAGAGAGTAACATGACTGCAGATGCAGATGACTTATGTCAAGACACAAAAAAAAAAAGTAAAATATTAAACTGGATTAGAAAAACATGGATGCTTTTTTCCCCAAAAAACGGCATGATATTGCTCCAGGTCTAAAGTGCTGAATGCATACCATACACACCTTGGAAAATAAGGCTTTTTGCAATAAAGTTTTTTAATCCATAACATTTAACTTTTTGACTTGGTGCTTTATACAATCAAATGTAAATAAAAAAACTAATATGGTAGGACAAGGTGGGCAAAAATAAATATCAGTCCAACCTCCGCTCCAGAATCCCTGCTATCTGCGACTTTTCTTGTTCCGTCTAATCAAAAGGCTATTGTAAGTAAGAGGAAGCAATCGCACGGTCTACAATGCGACAGCAATGAGACGGTAGTAGTATCCTTATTTTTGTCCCCAGGCCATAAGTTCATTTTTACGGTGAACAAACCCATTAATATGAATTGTGAGTCTGAACTATTTTGATATATTCTCAGGCAATATATACTAATGTAGCAATACAGTTTAGTTGTATCAATATCTATCTGCATGCAAGAATGATGTGCTCATCTTTTTACGAGGGTGAGAGCTAACATTAGAATAGAGGGCATCACATGAAGGTCTTTCATAGAACATCACAACAAAAAAATCAGTTAAGTCTCCAAAATTGCAAACCATGAGACTGTGGATCTTCTTTTGACAGTGGCATTTTGTGGTGACGTAGCCTTTGACAGTCTGGAACAAGTTAAGAAAACCAAAAGCTGGTAAACTTATTGGCATTAGAAATGCAATGCATTTTAATTTATTCCCTCTATGTACAATTAATTCACAGGCTGTACAGCGATTGTCATACTCACATGGTTCCTGTCTCTCAATAGTCTCACAGTCCAAATTCAGTTTACCATACAGTAATTCTGGGAAAACATAAAACCTTGTGATTTTGTCCTGATAGAATTTAAACCCAGACACAGCACATCATGGCAACAGTGTTTACCTCTGATACGTGTCCTTTTTACAATTTTTATTCTAATAAAAAGAAAAGGAGGAGGTGGCATTAAAAAATTAATGCATTGAATATGACACTTACCTCAACTTGCCTCTATTTCCTGCTTATCTGCTGCACTTTACTTCTTGGTTCTCGCTCTGAGATGCGAGAAAGGCTCTATTGTAAGTAAAGAGGAGCAAATCGCCAGGGATCTAAAAAGCGACAGCAGTGCAGGACAGGTAGGTATGTATCTCTTTTTTTTGTCCCCTCTGGCCCCATTACAGTTTTTTTTTTTTTAGCAAGTGAAAAAAACCCAAATTGAAAATTTTGGAACATTTCTGAACTATTAGAGTATATTTTTCAGGCAATATATAATACTAATGTCAGCAATATACAGTGTTTATGTTGTATCAATATCTATCTGCTCCAAGAATGTTATGCCTCAATCTTTTTACGAGGGTGAGTGCTAACACTCTAGATATCAGAGGGCATCACATGAAGGTCTTTCATAGAAATCACAACAAAAAAATCAGTAAGTCTCCCAAATATTGCAAACCATGAGACTGTGGATCTTTTTTTGTGACAGTGGCATTTTGTGGTGACGCTAGCCTTCTAGTACAGATCTGGAAACTAATGTTTAAGAAAACCAAAAGCTGGTAAATATTTGGCATTAGAAAGTGCTATGCAATTTAATTTATTCCCTTATGTGACACTATTATATTCCACAGAGCTGTACAGCGATTGTCATTACTCACATTGGTTCCTGTCTCCATTGAGTCTCACAGTCCAAATTCCAGTTTAACCTATCAGTATTTCGGGAAGAACATACAAACTCCTTGTAGATTTGTCCTTGGTAGGATTTAAACCCAGGACCACAGCACATCAAGGCAACAGTGCTTACCACTGAGTCACTGTCCACTATAATTTGCCTTTTTAAATTCTTTATAGTCCTATGTATACAGATGTAGCTGGGCTTAACTCGACATTTAATGCATTGTGAAAATGTGGGACAAAACTTTACCTCAACTTTTTCCATGGCTTTTGTTGTGGTCTGAGATAAGACAATTTGCTACAGCAAGTTATCTCTGCCAAGTAATCTTTGCTACATCTGTTTGATATACGATGAAAATACGTTTTTTAGAAGAAATCAATCCATAATGGCTAAATTTTGCTCTCACGTTTGGCTTCAGTCATCTCCAATGTCCAGAACACCAGACAAATATTTCTGAACTACAGTCTACATTAACCGTAGTAATTCTCTAGTTGTCACATAATTTAAATAGCGTTATTCTATCTCAAAGGAGGAGAGTAATTTAGATAACTTATTTGGAATGGACCTATAGAGAAAAAAGGACTCTAGACCCTGCATCAATTACCAATGTTAGTGATGGCTTAGGTGCATAGAGCCATGTAAAAGGTAAATGTCAGCCCCTTGCATAGGCTTTAGAGAAAAGTGCTTGAAAACCTGTTTCTGTTTACAAGCTCATGTCCCTCACTGTGTACTCACACCATTACTGATTTACGGTTGGGAACCACTTCAGCTGAAAAAGGAAACAGCAGGAAGCTCTTCTACATGCAATCTTTGGTAGCTGTAAATTGCGCCCAAGCAGGAAATTGGAAATTCTATTCTAAGGACAATAGAGAGGTTCTACAGGTAAACATTTGAGAGTCCATGAATTGTAACCACTCAAAGAAACAATACAAAATAATTCCACACTCCGTATCTTTTCATTTCTAGAATTTTATTAATAGGAAATTCTCCACCAGTGAAATTAACTGTACAAGAGATACAAGTATATGGCTTTTGGCTTCTTTCATTGTTTATACATACATGCTCCATCCATTCCTTTTAAAAAAATATCACTCACAGACAAATCCTTTCAGCAAGCAGAGAATGGACAAGCCAAGTACAGAGAAGAAGCAGAGAAAGTGTTGAGGTGAAGCTTCGAGCGTCATATGCAATACATGTTGTCACAAAAATGTCAAAGCTGCGTAAACTAAAAAAGTGTGCAGACGTCCATCCCTTCTAAAGACCATATCATTGAAAGATATGTACAGACAACAAAAGTAACATTTTACACAGAAATGTACAAGCGTTAATACATGTTACTAATGCACATGGGTTTTCATAAGGACTCCCATAGAAGTTACTAAGTATGGAACCACAATATCCCTGAACACCCCTAAACTTCTAATATATGAAGAACTAAATGTATCAGGTAACCTTTACATTGTTATGGTTGCTGGGTTTGTTGAGCAGTCTTGATAAAGATGAATTATAGCAACTACAACAAGCCTGGAAAAGAAGGTAGGGTGCAATTGTGACTACACTAGGGTGGCTACCAGTTACTTATTACTTTGGCATCAAATTGGTGCCTTTTATCATTTTATATCTACTTAATATCTATGATAAACCCCATTTGGTACATTCATTGAATGTACTCTGTTCATGGTCGAGATGAAGCAGTTTTAGGGCACATGAAACTCAGGAAAAACAGTAACAAAATTTTCCATTTAAGGAACACTTATAAGGATATATGTAGTCCACATCAATGGCTTTTATATGTGAACCTGCTTTGGGTAATAATGTAGATATATCTACAATATTGGGCAAAAGTGTAAGGCAAGTGTGAGAAAAAATACTACTCAGTAAGAATGCTTCCACATATAGAAGTGTTAGCAGTTTATTTTTCTCAATTCACAAAATGCAAAGTGACTGAACAAAAGAGAACTCAAAAATCAATATTTGGTGTGACCACCCTTGGCCCGATTCCTGGAAGTGACGTTATGATCAACACAAAGCCCTCATCTCAACATTTTTGGGGTCTCTTTGAAATAAAACAAAAGGACAGAAGGATTTGCGCAAGCTACATCCGCAGATCTGTGGTTAGTTCTTCACAAAATTAGGGAACAACCTCCCTGCTCAGTTCTTTCCAAAGCTGCAAGTACAAATGTACAGTACCTAGAAGAATTAATGCTGATTTGAAGGCAATGGGTGGTCATCCAAATACTAATTCATACCTCCCAAGTGTCCCTATTTTGGAGGGACAGTCCCTATTTTTAACCCTTGTCCCTTTGTCCCTCTTAGCTCTATAAATGTCCCTCAATTTCATTTGGGAAATAGCATCAATATATTTATTTGTTTATGTATTTGCATCAATAAACTGCCTATCTTGCTTTTAAAAGTATCTGATTGCTTCTTATCTGTATATTAGACAACAACTCACTTAATATTTCATCATTGGATACAATGCAATCCTGAAAATGTGCCCCTTTTTGGTTGTCTAAAAAGTTGAGACGTATGTGTTTGGGCGTGGTTAGAGGCGTCTCTTAGTGTGATATCATGTGTTTGGGTGGGGTTAGAGGCGTGACCTGATGTGTCCCTCTTTGCAATCTCTAAAAGTTGGGAGGTATGCTAATTTAATATAATTTCTCATTTGTTTACTTTGCATTCTGTTAATTAAATTAAAAAATAACTATTAACACTTTTGTTGAAATTATTCTTACTTTACACCTTTTTTTCCATAACTGCCTAAAACTTTTGCAAAGTACGGTATATTTCAGTATTTTGGAATTGTTAAACTTTGACAAAATATATCCAACTCTGTTGACATATTATTTACTCTACAGCGGTGGTCCTCAACCAGAGAATTGAAAGCCAAATTAAGCTGATTTTTCAAAACTGAGTGGCTTGCCATAGAAACCCTAAGCTATGATCATATGCGCTGGCTCCAACAATACTGTTGACCTTTTCTAATCCAGAAGAGTGCCAAGTTGTATAGAGTCACACCAATCTGTCAATTTTTTAGTTGAATGTGGCTCGATGATCACTCAAATTTAAAGTGAACCTGTCAGGTGGCTTTTGAGACCCTATCTAAAAGCAGGATATGATAAAGTGAGAAGAGTTGTAATTTCTAAACTTGGAATTGACATTGTGGTTATGAAGAGACACATAGAAGATATTATCATGGCTCAGTACTAAATTTTAAAGCCTACCTCATTAGCTAATGTAACGTGAGTTAACCCAATACTGATACTGAATCCTGACAACAAAATGGCCGTCTTTATAGAACAGGGCTGTCAGCTTATGAGCTATATTGTTTTTCTTTTCATATTTACACATAAATGTCTTGACATTTTTATTGCATTGTTTAATACAGAAGATAAGTAATATAATTACCAAGTATGAGGAAATTATTGACAGATAATTAACATAATCAATATTATCTCATTGCATTTTACAACCTTACTCTAAGAATTGTTGCTTTTTATCGTTACATATGTCTATTACACTTATGAAAGTAATAATTCACCACAGAATGATGGTAAGTTGGCAAGTTGTGGGCTTGGGGTAAGTAATATACTTAGTGGATCTGTGATTTTTGACCCATGGACAACAAGTAATTGTAGAGGTAATTATGTGAGACATATTTTTAGATACTTTGTGAGAGTAAACTAATTAGGAACCGGTAACACTTGTGAGTCATCAGGCACTAGTGGTACATTATTCATGAATATTCAGTTTATCATGGCTCAGAGATTGTGCTGGTTCCTGATAAATTCACAGCATGTACTAGTGTGTTACAGCCTATATAATTACTTTCCTTTTTACAACAGGTACAATATGTAAAGCAAATTATAAAGTGAAGACATTAGGAGGTTCCTATGATATTTACTGGACATATCTAACTGTCTCTAAATATTAACATTAGCTGAACTGGAAAAAAAACAACTTTTTGTAGGAAATATATCTTCTAGAGAGTTGTATAAGATTCCAAAAACAGCGGCCCTCTTCTCCATGGCTTATGTTCAGTATTGTAGCTCATCTCGATTTAAATAAATGAGGCTCATCTGCGAAACTAAAGCCCCATTCAAATCATGTTTTATGCCTCAGTTGCCTGCATGCATCTGGATACCATAAAAAAATCCCAATCATAGGAAACAACAGGGCAAATGTAGTCTCTTTTTGACTATGTTTGTTCTGTTTCCAGATCATGTACAGTACAGTAGACCATGTTTTTGTGTCCGGCAAGTGATCCCAAAGTTTGCCCTACAGATCCCTAGAACTCTGCCCCAGTACATGTTGGAATACCTTTTTCACTGTATCCTGATGGATGCCAGCGAAGGACAATCTTGCGCATCACTGGTATCCATCACCAAAATGTGATGTGAATGGGGCCTAACACCCAGTCATTGGATAAGAGCAGTGGTGTTTCTGGAAAAACAGCAGTAAAACCACTTAATGAGGAAAATGTTATGTTGTTTCCCTTAAAGACAATTTTATTGTTTTAAAAACTCATATTTGCTTGTTGTGAAAAACATAATTAATACTTTACAACAGTTTTATATTTGTGGTAGAACATCTAAAAATCCTTATGAATTATGAGTCAACCTGCAAGTTCCATCCGGAATCATTGAAAGGGGAGGAATATCTACGTATGAGCTAGATTTCCATCTGTACACTATCATGTTAGCATTAGGTATAAATGGAGGGCAGCAGACTACATTAAATTGAGGTAATTGATTTACGAGGGAAATATCACCAATATGATATGGCAGCAAACATAAATATATTTTATTTTGCTGTATGATATCCATAAAAGCAGCTTCTTGTTGATGAGTGTGAAATTTGAAGCTACATTCTTAAAAGTACTAATTCAGCCAAGAAAATAAGCCTCCAATGCCAAAAGTGCATTGGTACACCAAAGCTTGAATTCAACTTTTAGCATATGATGTAATCTGGAAGAAGTAGTTTTTGAGGCATATAGTCATGAGGGTCACAATGTGATGCAATGGCTCTATAATGTTTAATTTTTAGTTGAGTTATACAACTCAGAGAAGAGATGGGAAGTCTCCTAATATGTCTGTTTTAGTAAAAAGTTGGGCTCCCTGTGAAATAAAATTTTTGGAGCATTTTCTCTTATAACACTGTGTTATGTTGTTCCTCTGTTATCCATTACTGAATGAGGGGTGTGTCCCTGTACACAATAAGGCAATGTTCACACGGCTTATTGCCGACGTAATTGCGGGGACGGATTTCGCCCCGCAATTACGCCGGCTGCCGTGAAATAGGGGCGGGGGGCCGGCAGTCGCCGGGGCCCCATAGACTTCATTATTCACGGGCCACCGCCGAAAAAAATTTGAATTTCACTTTTCCCCGTCGGTGGATTCCCTGAGGGGGGGAAAAGGGGAACGGGATCCAAGTTCACTATGAAAAAGTGGTTTCCGTAAAGCCGGGGACTGATTTCAGCCGTTTTGGAACGCAAATACGGCGTAAAATATGGGGAAATCATCCAAAAAAAGCCATGGAACGACCCTTTCTCTGTCGCATGATTGGACAATATCGACGGTAAGGCCCCCCCCCTCCCCCCAAAGGGTACACCCAGCTGACAGTTTGGTGAAAATTTATGAAAGAGGAAAAGCACAATATGGAGTTATAAAAGAAGATGTTCCAGAATTGTTGATTCACAAGGAACACAAGTATTTACTAGAAGAAACAAATCAGGAGATGTCACAGTTCCTCTTTAAGCTTAACCTTTCTCTTCCTTTCTAAAGTATGAAACAAAAAGTCAAAAGTCAAATCTCATAACCATGGTATTACATAATTTCCCCTACACTTTTACATTAGGCTACACAGAGCACAATTTGTTCTTTAGCTAGAGCCTTGGGTATCATTTGTCCAGGCAGTTTTTGCAAAATTGCATTGAAAGCATTAAAAATTTCCCCGGAAATTCTCTAAAAATTCAGAAAGAAAATATGGCACTTTCCAAACAATTTTTCCTTATATTGGCCAGTAATATAATTACAGCATGTGCTGTGCTTCTATAACCTTAAAGGGATGGCACTCTATCAAATTTAAACAATCAATCAATTAATAACAATCACAAATTTAAACATCAATTAATACTTTTGGTGAACGTCAACTCTTTATTTTTCTGATGACAGAATTATAACACAATTAAAATCTGTATTAAAAGGGGTTGTCCAAGAGTTGAAAAAAATAAGTTAGATTTTTTTCCCCAAAACAGCATCAATCTTGTTCATAGGTTATGGCAAGTATTGCAGCTAAGCTCCATTTTTTGGATGGGGATATTCTGCAATACCAGACCTGAACAGGAGTGGCACTGTTTTCTAAGAAACTTGGACTACTCCTTTAAGATCACCAGAATCAAGCTATATTTTTTAGAAATGGGGGGCTGCTTGCTTTGCTCATGGTAATTTAAATTACAGATGATCGATATACATTAATTTTTAAAACATTAATTTTCTCCAACCTTGACATATTCCATTTTTGCTTCTAAAATAAAAATGCACTAAGGTGACCTTATTTTAGGTTTATTATATACAAAATTAATCCCCAAAATTTCCCCTTTTAACTTTTTTTATTTCGTTTCCCCTCTTTCAATAGCATAAATGACAGCTTATATGCTAACTCCACTTGCTAGAGCCATGCTTCCATTCAATGGTGACCACATTTTGGTGGGGATAATGAAATAAAAATTAGTTTATTCCTAAATTCCTTAAATTTAAAAAAAGAAAGAAACATGTAGATAATAACATCTCAGACACATGATATGGGATTGCTTGAAATTTTTTTTTCCCCAATGAAAAAAAATTTGGAGAAAGTAAAAAGTAATTTAAGAGAAAAGTACAGTCACAAATAAGGGGGCAAAGCTGGGAGGGGGGATGCAAGTATAGTTCCGAATTTTTTGCGATGTAAGATTTCCCAAGGAAAGAGGTTGTTGGCGAGAGTAATTGGTGCATGTAGAAGAATGGATGTCCAGGGGTGGTTGAAGTGACATATAACAGACAAGGGAGAATTCGGGAAAAAGGGGGTGGGGAAAAAATAGGAAAGAGAGGTAGGGAAAAGAAAGAAAGAGAAAACAGATAAGAAAATGAACAGGTCACAAATACAGAGAAAAAAATGTAGCAAAACTCAGCATAGCCAAGCAAGAAAAGAAAAAGATGGTGGCTATTAAAGGAATTGCGCAGTTACTGAGGCAAGCCAAAAAGCAGAAGCTTGTTTGCGGCAAATTAGAGCTCACATAGGAAGCAAGCGCAAGACACTAGAGCAAGTAATAGAGCTAAAATTATGTTAAGCAGGAAAAATGTGAGAAACCAACCTAAAGTACAATTCTATTTAAAAGGGTTGCCCAGTTTCAATGAAGGGAAACAGAATAATAGTATAAAGAAATATAAGGAGCAGTACTTTCTATTAAATCCCTTGCCAATGCATGCCATTGGGGTTCATTCACTATGCTGCAGCACCGATGTAACTGCGGCAGCCAATAACCACCTGCAATAGTCACGTATGTCTAAATGATATCACAGTACACAAAAGTTGTCTGAAAGCGGGGGTGGCGGAATGACCGGGGCTCTATCTAATTGGAAAGTACTAGGTTTTTTTTTCTATTATTTTATATAATTCCCTATCATTGCCCCATTTTTTTGTTCACAAAGGACTGCCCCCTTTCCTGATAATACCTCATAAAAGTTTGATGTATTGAACGACTTTGATCATCAAACAAACACCACTAAAAATAAGCTGAGTTGTCCTCTGTCTTCAGCCACATATGCTAGAAGAGAAAATTTAGTATCAACTTATGGGGCAACCATGTAATACACACACAGGCCAGGAGCAACTGGAAGGTTGAGTCTGGCAAATAGGGGCTCCCAAGCGACAGATCCACCTTTATGGCATACACATGCCCATTTAATTCCTCAGGAATCTTGGTCTAACAGATGGTGTGACATTTCTAAACGTGACAACCAGAAAGCCAGTACAACTCGAGTAGGAGTTGTCACCAGCATTTCAAAGCTCTTATTATGTAATGCCATCAAACCTCTTCTCTCCCATCTTCTTCTGCTCTTTTTGGAACATTGTTGGTCTTTACTGTAGTTCTGCCATTCACTTCTTGGGGAACCAGATGAAATGTGATATAAATCCTATCTAACATGTACAGTCAGTCCAAAAGACCAGAGAATTCTTCATTCTTTGAAAAACTATGAAGAGTTTTGAAAGAGCTGACAAACAAAAAAGAATTGAAAACTGCGATCCACACTTGGAAGAGGGATATTTTAAGAGAGTGTGATACATTTGCTTTTCTTTGCTGATATTTTCAGCATTATGTTCATATTTAACTACACTTTATTTAACGTGGTCCTCTATCACTACACAAATAAGGCTAAAGCATTTGCAGTGCTCACATTGCCTAAAATAGTCTCTGCTGAAATTCAGTGATGAAAATGTGTGTGGTTTAGAAAATATCTTCATCTATAAACTGGTGTAGATATTAAAGAGCTCATCACAAGGTAAGTGCCTGTTGAAGTGCCAAAGACTAAAAAAGGGGGTTCTGTGTCTCCTGTCAATTGGTTAAGGATGTAAGCTGTAGCTCCATTTGATCTCTATGAAATAGTCAAGACTGTACTTAACTATCTCATTCAGTGGCAGCACACATGCTTGAATAGGGCTCCACTGAAGCAGGGGAGATGTGACCACCATTCTTGTGGACAATGTGACCACAAAAATCAGATATTTCTCACAAATCCTATGACGGGTATAGATCTTTAGACAACCACTTTAAAGGGGTTGTCTCACTACAATTATTGCTTTTTTTGTTAAAGACCTTGCAAAAACAAGTCACTTCACAATATATGTCCATTGAACAGTGGCCCTACCTATTACCAAGAAAGTCCCCTCTTGTGTACTGATGGCTGCTTTCAGCTCCTCGAGATACACTAAAGGCTACCGACCTTTTTGATCTATCCGATAGCCAGGGGCGTCGCTGAGGGCAGATAAATGCCTGGGGCTCGTGCCCTCGAATATTATTGCCTGGCAGCCCCGAATGTTTTTGGCATTCCTCGCGTGTGGGGGGGTGGGGGGGGCCGTCTGCCTCATACACTTACAAGTAGCGCAGCGCCGCATATGTTTTTTCGCGTGGTCGGTGGGGGCGGGTGGATGGGGTGTGGGCGCGAGCGGAGCGTGTGCGCGACTACTATAGTTTAATGACCGCTGCTCCGCTCGGGAGTGCTGCCGTTGGCTCCTGCATCCACCCATAGTTGATCAAGAGGAGAGCAAGCGTCCGTCTCTCTGTAGCTGCCTTTCTGCTGAGACTTCCTGTTCAATGCGGGCAGTCACCCTTTAAGGGGGCGGCACAGCAGGGAGTTTTGATGGTGCTTTTTTTTTTTTAAAACTTTTTTTTTTCTGGCCCCCAGAGCCCGCCCCCCCCTTCCCCCCGAGCCCGGCCCGGCGGGGGTGGGGGAGGGGGAGTCGGGAGGTCAGCGGCGCTGACGCGGTGCCTTTGACATTGGTGGCAGCAGGCTGCTGGGACTGGATGCGGGACAGCTGCTGCTCCGCCCTCTCTCGTCGCTGCCTTGGCAGAGCTGCTCAGCTGAAGTCAGGGAGCTGCCAGAGAGATTCATGCGATGTCCCCGCCCACTCCGTCCCCAGCACAGCGAGGACAGGAAGAAGAAGTCTCCTCGGTCCCAGCAGGAGAGTAAGTGAAGGAGGGGGAGGGAGGAGAGACATTGCTGTGGGAAGTGGGAGGCATGGTGGGGGGGAGAGACATTGAGCAGTGGAGTGGGAGGGAGTGCTGTGGGTAGGGAGGCTGTGGGAAGGGAGTGGCTGTTGGAGGGAGTGCTGTGAGAGACATTGCTGTGGGGGAGGGGAGGCTGTGAGAGACATTGCTGTTGTGAGTGGCGGCGGTGAGAGACATTGCTGTGGGGAGGGAAGGCAAGGGCTTTGGTGACATGGCTTGTTGGGGAGGGATCTGGGTGAAGCAGTATCTGGATTGGGAGGGGAGGCGTGTGGGGGAGGGGAGTCTGTGGGGGAAGAGACATTGCTGTGGGGAGGGGAGGCTGTGGGAGACATTGCTGTGGGGAAGGGAGGCTGTGGGAGGGGAGGCTGTGAGAGACATTCTGTGGGGAGGTAGGCGGGAGAGACATTGCTGTTAAGGGAGGGAGGCTGGTGAGAGACATTGCTGGGGGAAGGGTAGGCTGTGAGAGACATAGCTGTTATGGGAGGGGAGCTGTTGCGAGACATATGCTTGTGGGGATGGAGGCTGTGAGGCGACATTTGGCTGTGGAGATGGGAGGCTGTGAGAGGACGATTGCCTGTTGGGAGGGTATGCTGTGGGGAGGGGATGCAGTGGGGAGTTAGGCTGAGAGAGGACCTTTTGCTGTTGGGAGGGTCTGGCTGTGGGAGACATTGCTATTGGTGGAGGTGAGTGCTGTGAGAGACCATTACTGTGGGGGGTAAGGGAGGCTGTGGGGAGACTTTCTGTCTGTGGGGTGGGAGGCTGTGAGACATTGCTGTGGGGAGGGGAGGCTGTGAGAGACATTGTGCGAGTGGAGGGGAGCGGAAGAGGACAATGCAGTGGGGAGGTGGAGTCTGGTGGGTAGGGAGGCTGTGGGAGACAAGTTGCTGGTGGGGAGGGGAGGCTGTGGGAGACATGCTGTGTGAGTGAGGCCTAGTGGGAGAGCATTTGCTGTTGGGAAACATTGCTGTGGGGGAGGGGAGGCTGTTGGGAGACATTGCTTGTGGTGGAGGGGAGGCTGTGGGAGACCAGATTCTGTGGGGAGGGGAGGCTGTGGGAGACATTTTCTTGTTGGGGAGTAGGCTGGGGAGACATGCTGTGGGGAGGGGAGGGGCTGTGGGAGACATTGCTGAGGGGAGGTGTAGGCTGAGGGAGGATCATTGCTGTGGGGAGGGGAGGCTGTGGGAGACATTGCTGTGGTGGAGGGGAGCTTGTTGGGGATGGAGGAGTGCTGGAGGGGAGACAATGTCTGTGGGGATGTGAGGCTGTGAGAGACATTGCATGTGGGAAGGGGAGTGCGCCTGTGAGAGACATTGCGCTGTTGGGGAAGGTGAGGGCTGGGGTTAGAGGGGAGGGCTGTGAGAGACAGTTGCTGTGGGGAGGGAGGCGAGGCTGTGGAGAGTACATTGCAGTTGGGGAGGTGAGGCTGTGAGAGACATGTGGCTGTTGGAGAGTGATGCTTGTGAGACTACGATTGCAGTGGGGAGTGAGTGCTGAGTGTGGATGTGAGGCTGTGAGTTAGACATGCTGTGGGGGATGGGGAGGGCTGTGAGAGACATTGGCTGTGGGGGAGGGAGGCTGTGAGAAGACATTGCTGTGGGGAGGGAGCGTGAGAGGACATTGCTTGTGGGGAGGGGAGGCTTTGTGAGACATTGCAGTGGGTAGGGGAGGCTGTGAGAGACATTGCTGTGGGGAGGGGAGGCTGTGGGAGGGGATGCTGGTGAAGACTATTGCTGTGGGGAGGGGAGGCTTGTGTGATGGGGAGGCTGGAGAGACATTGCTGGTGGGGAGGGGAGCTGGGTGAGAAGACATTGCTGTTTTGGGAGGTGGATGCTTGAGAGACATTGCCCCCTGTGGGAGGGGAGGCTGTGGGAGACATGGCTGTGGGAAGGGGGATGCTGTGATAGACATTGCAGTCGTGGGAGGGAGCTGTGGGAGAACAATTGCTGTTGGGAGGGGGAAGGCTGTGGGTAGACGGATGCTGTGGGAGGGAGGCTGGGAGAGACATTGCTGTGGGGAGGGATGCTTGAGAGTACATTAGCATTGTGAGTGAGGTGCTGTGAGAGACATTGCATGGGAGGGAGTGCTGTTGGGAGGGGAGATGGCCTGTTGGGAGGGATGCAGTGTTGCATGGAGTCTGTTGAAGCGACATTTGCTGTTGGGAGGGGAGGCTGTGGGGAAGGGGAGGCTTTGAAGCTGACATTGCGTGGGAGGGGAGGCTGTGAGAGACATTGCCTGTGGGGAGGGAGGCTGGTGGGAGACATTGCTGTGGGGAGGGGGGAGGCTGTGTGGGATACAGTTGCAGGTGGGGTAGGGGGAGGCGTGGGAAACATTGCTTGTGGGGAGGGGAGGCTGTGGGGAAGGGCGGGCTGTGAGGAGACATTGCTGTGGGTATGGGAGGCTGTGTGAGACATTGCTGTGGGTAGGGGAGGCTGATGGTGACATTTTTGGCTTTGGGGAGGGGAGGCTGTGGGAGACATTGCTGTGGGGATGGGAGGCTGTGAGAGACAATGCTGTGGGGAGGGAGGCTGTGGAGACATTGCTGTGGGGAGGGGAGGCTGTGGGATACATTGCTGTGGGGAGGGAAGGCAGTGGGTGATGGATGGCAGTGAGAGACATTGCTGTGGGGAAGGGGAGGCTGTGGGAGACATGGCTGTGGGGAGGGGAGGCTGTGGGAGGGGAGTCTGGTGGTAGATCATGTGCTGTGTGGAGGGGAGGGCTTGTGGGGAGGGGGAGGGCAGTGGGAGACGATTGCGTGGTGTGGTAGGGGAGGCTGTGGGAAGTGAAGGCTGTGGGGAGGGGAGGCTGTGGGAGACTTTGCTGTGGGGAGGGGTAAGTCCTGTGGGAGACATTTGCTGTGGGAGGGGAGGCTGTTGGGGGTAGGGTAGGCTGAGGGAGACATGTGCTGTGGGGAGACATTGCTGTTGTGGGAAGGGATGCTGAGGGTTGAAAAAACATGCTGGAGTGACATGCAGGGGGGTGCCTGTGTGTGACCTGATGGTGGATTCTGGGGTTGACAATGATGTAAATGTGTGCTGGGGTGAGGTGGTGAGAGACCTGTGGGTTGAGTCGAGGAGGTGGAGAGAATGTGGGGGTGTTGGGGATGGGGGGGGGTCAGGTCAGGAGGCATGGGGTGTTAGGTGAATCCAATCCTGTGTTATCCCAACCTGGCTGGCGTTTGGGTGATCTAAGGCCTATCCTGTTTATCCTAGCCTGCTGGGCGTTGTGTATCAAGCCTATCCTGAGTTTATCCCTACCTGCTGGCGTTGGTGTATCTTAAGCCAATCCTGTTGTTTATCCCTACCTGCTGGCTTTGGGGAGTCTAAGCCTTGTCCTGTGTTATCCTACCTGCCTGGCGTTTGGTATCTAAGCCTACCTGTGTTATCCTACCTGCTGGCCTTGTGTATCTAAGCCTATATTCCTGTGTTATCCAACCTGCTGCGGTAGGTTATCTAAGCCTATCCTGTGTAATCCTACCTGCTGTCGGCTGTGTATCTAAGCCTATCCCTGTGTTATCCTATCTGCTAGTGTTGGGGTATCCTAGAGCCTATCCTGTGTTATCCTACCTGCTGGCGTTGAGTGATTCTAACCTATCTTGTGTCATCCTAGCCAGCTTTTTTTCCCTGGCGTCTTGGTGGCCTATGGTGATGTGACTGTACCACCGCTATACGGCGGTGTAACTTTAGAAGCATGAGCTGGCCGGCGTGTACTTTTTGTGTCTATAGCGTGGTGTGCCCGCTCCCTAGACCTTTTACAAGTCACTTTGCTTCCGGCTCGCAGTACACATTGGGGGAAACCAGCTAGGTAATCATGATCCATACAGTGAGAGCTATGAAATAATGTAATTTAGCGGGGCTGATTGACACGGTTTCATTGCACTAAGGGTGTATACCACTATATGGTCACTGGTATGGATTGTCATATACAGTCTGCAGAGCCTGAATACGACTGGTGTCTACCACTATATGGTCACTGTATTGGAGGTCATATACAGTATCCTGCAGAGCCTGTGTTACACTGGTGTCCTACTACTACTTGTATATGGGTCGACTAGTATTTGAGGTAATATACAGTCTGCAGAGGCCTGTGTACACTGGTAAATCTAGCACTATATGTTGCACAGTATGGATGTCAGTATACAGTTCTGCAGAGCCTATGTACACTGGTGTCTAACTACTACTTGTCTTATGGTCCACTGTAATGGAGGTAATATACAGTCTTGCAGATCCTGTGTACACTGGTGTCCACCACTATATGTCACTGTGTAAGGAGGTAATGATACGTCTGCAGAGGCCTGTGTAGCACTGTGTATCTGAGCACTATATGGACACTGTATGGAGGTGCATATACAGCTGCAGAGCCTGTGGTACAACTGGTTAAAAAAATCTACCCCTCGAATGAAATCATCAGTAATGATGGAAATATTGGTTTGTAAAAAAAGTTGTAATGGTTATTAGAGTTCCGGCACAGTTTGGCGGTATCTTGTCGTCCCAGCTCTCGGTGCTGGATGCTGAATAGGCTAGTCCAACTCTAGTTAAAAGCTGGGTAAACAGCAAACCCCATCAATAAGCTTTCTTCTAGAGCCGTTTAAATGGTTATAAGTGTGACGTGGCTTTTGTAAAGGGTTGTGGCATATTGTGGAAAGGGCGTGGTTAATGCAAAGTATGTTAATTGTGGGCGTATTCGGTTTAGTGCCTAGGGTCAGCTACGACCTTAAATACACCCCTGGCCGCTGCACGAGAGTTTACTGGTTGTTCCTGCCACTTGTGCTCTCATGTCGGGACTCAGGAGTGCTACTGGCTGCTTGGGCATTCTGTGGAGGAGGAGGAGGACGAGGCAGCAGTGAATGCCCTGGACAGCCGGTGCCTGCACGGCTGCCCTCCTCATAGTCATGTGTGCCCGCGCAGAACTTGCCGGCGCGTGTATCAAGTACTTGAGCAGGCCAGCTTATTGTAAGTGTGGGACATAACTTGGGGGGGAAATATAGAAGTAACTGGACTGCAGGCAGTAACTGTCACTGAGCTCTGTGGGTCACAAACTGACGCGCGACAGAGCTGACTAGTCTAACAATTATATTGATTATGGTCAGCGATTATATAATCGAGACCCACAGGGCTGATCTCAAAACAAATATAGACTCAGACTGTCAGCTCTCTGTGGGTCAGTGTGAACCCACAGAGTTCTGCTTGACAGTTATTCTGTATACTGGGTGTGGACCTGTTGCCCCTGGCTATAGTAGATGCATGGAGCCCTATCCTAGCTTAATACGGGGTTGGGAGCCCTGTGGCCTGGCTAATATACTGGTGGTTGATCCATGCCTGGCTATTATGAATGTGTGGGAGGCCCTGGCCTCTGGCTATAAACTGTGGGTACCTGTGCCTGTCTGTAACAGTGTGGAGCCCTGTTCCTGGTTATATACTGTGGGGAGCCCTGTGCTGGCTATATACTGGTTGGGAGCCCTGTTGCCTGGTATATTACTGTGGGGACCTGTGCCTGGCTATATAATGTGTGGACCTGTGCCTGGCCTATATACAGTGTGGGAGCCCTGTGGCCTGGCTATATTCTGTGGGGACCTTTTGCCTGGTAATATGTCTGTGGGGACCTGTGCCTTGCTGTTATACTGGGGTAGGGCGCCCTGTGCCTGGCTGATATATATGTTGTGGAGCCCTGTGGCCCTGGCAATATACTGTGGGGGAGGCCCAGTGCCTGGCAATATTCTGTTGTGACCTGTGCCTGGCTGTATACTGTGGGGACCGCCGTGCTGGCTTAAATTATGTGTGTGAAGCCCTTGTGCCGGGTGGCTATAACGTGTGTGAGCCCTGAAGCCTGGCTATATTCAGAGGGACCTGTGCCTGGCTATATAATTGTGGAGGGACCTGTTGCCTGGCTGTATACTGTGGGTATGCCCTTGAGTCCTGGGCTAAAAATGTGGGGAGCCCTGTGCCTGGCCTATATAATGTGGGGAACCCTTGCCATTCTATATAAGTGGGCGCCCTGTTCTCTGGGCTATGATACTGTGTGGAGCCCTGTGCCTGGCTGTTTACTTGGGGAGCCCTGTGCCTGGCTATATCCTTTGGGGAGCCCTGTGCCTGCTATATACAGTGGTGAGCCCCTGTGCCTTGCTAAGATACTGTGGGGAAGCCCATTTGCATGGCTATATACTGGTGGGATGCCCTGTGTCCTGGCGTATATAGCTGTTGTGGGATCCCTGTGGCGCTGGCTATATAATGTGGGGAGCCCTGTGCCTGGCTATAAACTGTGGGGAGCCCAGTGGGCCTGGTCTATATACTGTGGGGAGCCCTGATGCCTGGCTATTATTCTTTGGTGACCTGTGCCTGGCTATAGTAATGAGATGGGGAGCCCTGTGCCTGGCAATATATTGTGGGGAGTCCCTTGATCCCTGTCTATAATAATTTGGGGTAGCCCTGTGCCTGGCTGAGAATAATTGGGGACCCTGTTGCCTGGCTATATACTGTTGGGAGCCCTGTGCCTCGCTATATACTGTGGGACCCTGTTGCCTGCTATATTCTGTGGGGAAAGTCACCTGTGCCTGGCTATATAATGTGGGGAGCGCCTGTGCCTGGGCTATATACATGGGGAGCCGCTTGCCTTGGCTTATATACTTTGGGGAGCCCTGTGCCTGGCTATATACTGTGGGTAGCCCTGTGCCTGTGCTATATACTGGGGGGAGCCACTGTGGCGCTGGCTATATAATGTGTTATGCCCTGTGCCTGGCTATGTACTTATCCACATACTGGTGGGTACCTAAATAACTAAATACTGGGGGACCTAATGCATCCACCAGCCTACTGGGGAGGTCAATATATAACTGCCGACCTGGCCTTTTTCAATCATATGAAAGCAGTATGCTGTGGAGGATTGTAAGCGAAAACAAGATTTCCTATATAGGCGCACCATTAGTTATGGTATGTATATAACCCCTCCACCCCCCAGTCAAGGAATTATAGTGCGTGGAAAGTGAGGATCTAAAATGTATTGTGTGGTAAATTCTGCAGGGAACATGTTGTGACCAGAAGTCATCAATGGTGTGTCCCTGGGCCGGATGGTAGAAAAAGGGATAGAGAACTTCTCTGATCATAAAAGGCTTCTTCTGTAAGTCACTTTTATGTAACTGCACTTAGTCCGTATTATTGGTGCCTTAAGTAGTAGAAATTATTTGAGGTCTTAGTATTGTAGGATTTTCGTTTAGTTAACAATCATACATCTGGTATTATTTGCTCCATGTATATTTGTATTATTTGGAACTAATATGACTATTAATTAGGGGAATTACTGTGGTTATATGTAGTGTGAAACATATTTGAAAACAGTAAATTTATCAGCGGGATTTCCCCTACTACACTGGCACATGCTGATGGTTTGATGTAAAGGATCAACATGGACTGACGTGGAAAAGAAACTGCCCAGGAACTACGCTGTTCACTTGTAAACATACCTAACACAAGTTCACGATGTTGGGCGTAAAAAGTGGCCGTGTGAACCCCGCCCTACTGAGGCAAAACATGACATAGAGGGCCCCGGGTCCCCGGATGTGTTTAGGACCCTAGCAACGCCCCTGCCTGATAGACTGCATCACTGGATGCTAATAGACTACAGACTGGCCTCCTCTGCTGCATCCCAGTGAGAAGCCAGTAAACAGCGGCCTCGTGGAATTCAAAGTGAAACCAAGAAAACGGACGGGAAAAAATAATCAGTGCAGTAGAAAACCCCCTTTAAAACTAAAAAAAGAGCATTTCTCACTAAGGAAAACAGTGGATCATTTGAATAAAACAGTGGATTAGTTCGAACCCATTGATAGCACAATAAACCATGGTTTGAAGCTATTGATTGACAACAATGGATCATGTGTTGAAGCTATGGATTGGCAACAATGGATTATGTGTTCAAACCGTTTATTTTAATTGATGTTAAGACTGTAATGCTTAATTTCTCCTGTGGGGGTGCTACAGAGTAATTAAATACTTGCTGCCAGGTTCTTCCACTTACTACTGGTGATCGATGTGGGACTCTTCTGGCAAAAATAATAATTTTACAACCCTTTTTTCAGCTTTGGTCCTTAGGAACATGGCTTTAGCAGAAAGGGAAGTTCCTGTTTATATAAAACTGCATACAAAAAAAGATGAACCGGGCTCCAGCACTTATCCATTGGGGTAAGGGGATAAACACTAAGCAGGTGCAAACCGGGGCCGTTTAAAAAATCATTTCCCCCTTTTTCTTTTTTTGAAACTTCTTAAAAGTAGTAACAAACATATAAACGGGAGACCCACCCGCCCTCTGACACGCAGGGAGTCAAGACGCCGACGCGTTTCGGGCACGTGACCCTTTTACCATGGCTTTTTTCCTCATAGGCCCAATGACTCCTTTTATAAGGACCTTTAAAACATGACGTAAATTCACAAACTTTAAAAATACATTTTTAACTATTATGACAAATAGAAAACCTATTGACTCCTCTGTAAGTATCCTCATTTTAAAAGTTCCCCCTAGGCATATCCTAATAATGATATTGTATGTCCTTTTTAAATTTTTAAAAACCCCTTCTGGTTCTGGTGTGGTGGAAAATCCACCGGGGCCCCCCGGGCTAATAATTTTTTTCTGTGCAAATCTCCACCTCGTTCGCCCGATGTACTTTGCTCTATCCAATCACTGAAGCGATTTTAAAATCCCCTCCATAATCTCAGAAAAATTTTTTTTATACTGCTATTTTTTTAATTGATTTTTGTTTTTGCACCGACATGTTCTCCTAAACGTTTTTTTAAGGGGCCTTTTGTACATCCAACGTATTGTACCCTCAGCCTTCACAGCTTACCAAATAAACACAATTTAGTATACAATTCAAAAAGTCTTTAAGAAAAAGCCCCTTTTTTTGAGTAAATGTAAGGCAGCAGTATTATTCACATATTTAACATTTTTGCAAATCCAAATTGGCCGCATTTGTGAATCCTGTGATGTTAAAAACCATGTATTGGCCACTCTTTTGGTATCCTTTAAACTAGGCGAAACCGGACCCTATGGTGGGACTTTTTTTTGGGAATATACTAGTTATTTTTCAACATTTGTTTGATTGATTGATTTACATATAGTAAGGTAAGGGTTTTTTTAACTTACCACAATTTGATCAAATTGGCGACTATAATTATCGAAAAGGTTTTGGTATCTCCTTTAACCTATCCTGTTTATGTTTTTTAAAAATAGTTGCTTTCTCCTTTTTTTATCACTCTAGTTATAGTCATTTAAAAGGTTTTGTGAAAACCCCCTTTTCTTTATTTTATCACAAATATCCTTTTGCTGAAAAAAAAATTCTTCCTGGGAGTACTTTCTTTTGGCTCGAAAATTTCCCTATTGGCATATTTTTTAAAACCACGTGTGTGGGGATGCATGAGTTAGCCCTAGAAAAGAATTTTTATGTGTAGGTTTTCTAAAAGTTTTACTCAAAAATTTTTCCATCCTCTGTTCCTGCCCAAAGGTTACACTAGAAAATTTTAATTGTATCCTTTTTGATGTTCAAAATGGAATTTTAAACCCATTTGATTGCTTTTAAAAAGGGTTTACAAAATTCTCTATACATTTCTTTCCCCCAACCATATGAAACCCAGGTCATCAAAAATTTCGGGAAAACCCATTTGATGTACTTTACAAAAGGCTGTTGGGGATTAATAATAAATCCCCCTCCCGGGCGGAACATAAAATATTACCAGGGAGGCGAGAATCTGGCTCCCTGGATGCTGCCCGAAATTTGGTAATAGTTTTTGTTTACAAACAAAAAAGAAATTATTCACAAAAGATATTCTACTGCCAAAATTAAAAAATTTTTTTTTTCCTGTGTGTAATCACTGTATTTCTTTAAAAAAATTTCCCGAAGGACTGAGAGGGCCTAATCGTGTGGATGCTGGATAAAAGCCACAAAATCACAAACAACCAGGTTTCCCCCCCTCGGCCAGGTACGTACTCCAAGTATAAAAACCCTTGTTTTCGTATCCCTAAGGAAGCCAGCAATTTCATGACCAGGGGGTTTTTTAACTGAAATCGACCCATCGTCCCAGTTCTTCGTTCAAAGGAACCAATACCTAACAGGGGGGAAAGGTGTGGGAACATATTTTTTTTGCTTTTAGCAATGCATAAAAAATTGGGATTATGGGTTTTAATTTCATTTATTTTCTCAGCAATTTGTTTTCTGAGTATCCCTCTTTACCCCTTTTTCTAGTACATAGTTAAGATTTTTTTCTACATTTGTGTAAAGGGGCATTTTTTTACTTGCTTATATTTGGGAGTTCAGCCAACAGGAGATTGTTCTCCTATACAAGATCTCTATCCAAAATGATGATGCCCCCCCCCCCCTTTGCACTTGTTTTAAAAAGTCAATCTACTTATTTCTTAATGCCTCAATTTCTTTTTTCTTCCCTTCTGGTTAAAAATTTTTTTTTCCCCCCCATCATGTTTTTAAATTTTACGATTTTTCATGCAAGGTAATCAAATCCCCCTCTATTCTGTCCGAAAATCTCCATATTTCTTAATCGGAGTGTTTTGGATAAAAAAATTTTACGGACAAAAAAGATTCCTTGCATTGGGGTTTTTACACATCCTAGATTCACTTTCTACTGTCTTTTAAAATAGTAACCCCAAACCAATTCTTCAAAATCCGGATTACATCTTTATACATTGCTTCCCTTAAAATTATCACAATTTTTTCATTTTCGATTTTTAAAAATAATTGCTTGAATTTATAAAAAAAATTTTTTTTTTTTATTTTCCCCCACCAACGTTCCACGTCCAATAATTTTGATTATTTTGGGGAAAAAATAAAAGAAGCCCATTTAACCCGAACGGGGAAAATTTACAATTTTAACACCCAACAAAAAAAATCTGGGACCCCTTTAAGGGAAAAGGGTGGCAAGATTAAATAAAACCATATAAAAAAACCTACACAAAAAATTCTATTCTCAGGGCTAACTCGCCACCCCACACCGTGGTAAAAAATATGCAAAAAAGGAAACTTATTCAGCCAAAAGACCTACATCCCAGGGAAAATATCTTATTCAGCAAAAAAGGGTATTTGTGAAAACTCAAAGAAAGGGTTTTTTCCAAACCTTTTTAAAAAAGCTTAACAAGTAATAAAAAAGAGAGAAAGCAACTATTTGTTTTAAAAAAATAAGCAGGGGTATGTTAAAGGGGATACCAACATTTTCACTAATTTTAGCGCCAAATTTTGATCAAATAGTGATATAGTTTAAAAACATCTACCTTTCTATATGTAAAAACAAACAAACAAACAAATGATAAAAATAACTCAGATAACCCAAAAAAAACTCCCCCATAGGGTCACAGGTTTTTGCCTAGTTTTTTAAAGGATACCAAAAGACCCTGGCCCCAAAACATGGGGTTAAACATCACGGATTTCACAAATGCGGGCCCTAGGATTTCAAAATGTGTAAATATGTGAATAAACTGCTGCCTTTAATCTTACTCAAATAACAGGGCTTTTTCTATAAAGACTTTGTGAATTGTAATACTAATTCGGAATTTTTTGGTAAGCTGTGAAGGGTGCAGGGTACAATACGTTGGGTTACAACAGCCCCCTTAAAAACTATTAGGAGACACAGTCGTGTCAAAAACAAGATCAATTCAAAACATCACATAACAAAAAATTTTTCTGAGTTTCATGGAGGGATTTAAGTACGCTCTCAGTGATTGGTATAGAGCAAGTACATCGTGCAGAACGAGGTGAGATTTGCACAGAAAATTATTACCAGGAGGCCTGGTGGATTTTTCCACCTGGGCACCAAACACAGAAGGGGTTAAACATAAAACAGGGCATACAATATCATTATTTGGGTATGGGCCCAGGTAACTTATAATAATGAGGATACTTACAGAGGAGTCAAATAGGTTTTACTATTTGTTTAAATAGTTAAAATGTATTTTAATGTTTGTGAATTTACGTCATGGTTGAAAGGCCTTTATAAGGGAGTCCCTTGACCTATGAGAAACACCATGAGTAAGTGGTCCACGTGACCCGAAACGCGTCGGCGTCTTGACTCCATGCAGTAGTCAAGGCGGTGGGGCTCTCGTTTAAATTTTGTTACTACTTTTAAGAAGATGCAAATGAAGAAATGGAAATGATTTTTTTAATCACGCCCGGTCTGCACCTGCTTATGTGTTCATCCTCTATACCCAAGTGGATAAGTCGCTGGAGCCAGTTCATCGTTTACTTGTATGCAGTTTGAAATGGACTAGAGGGTGGCACCCTGAACCGTAAGCTCGCGGAAGATTACACAGTGAGGGAGCTGCTTTTTCTATTATATGCTCCTGTTTATATAAGTTTCACCTAGGGATATGGATTATGTTGATAATAATCTATGTGCTATATGCCTTGTGTCCATGTGGATATAAACATAGCATTCACTGGAAGCTGCAATGTGCAGGATCAACACTTGGGAAATAAATTTTAATAGAGTATATGTTAGGAATTAAACCATGAATAATATTCTTTAATTTTCCCTTTTTTGTAAATTCCCAGAGAAACCCTTCATATTATTACAGCTGAATTGAAAAAGCCGCCGCTAATATCAACCTGACAGTAATTTGAGAAAATATGTTAGGCTTTACAAAGTCATTGCAGAGACGCCTTGTTTAACATTTACTGCTGCCTGCTTTCGAGCAAGCAACGGACATGTTCCTTCGACTTCTGGTAATGTGAATAGCACTATTACCGTGCTGGTTAACTCATCTCAAATGAAGCAAACACTATATCTATTACCATTTACAAAAAATGGACGTTATCCTCTATTGAAATCCAACAATTCTGTTTCCAAACCAAGACCAAGAAAATGTTGTTTAATAATTTATTCTTCACTCACAAACCTTAGGTGATGGTAATAACAGAACAATACATTGCAATGTAGCTATAGGTGACCACAACTACTTACAGTCTATTCGATGAAGACCAAAAACAATGATCTATACCAGGAAATCACATCGAAACTGCCAAATCCAATAAACATTGCATACATGAAACATTTGTGCAGCTTTCTGCGCCATGACAATATAACATGCAACACTGTGTAAGTTTTAGGCCGAGTTCACACGGCTTATTCACAGCGTAATTGCGGGACGGATTTCGCCCGCAAATGCGCTGTGTGCTCGTCAGCGGGGTCGGGGCGGCAGCTTGCCGGCCCCATAGACATTCATTATCCACGGCGCGTATACCGCCGTAAATAATTGTTATGTCACTTTCTCCCCGCTCGCCATATTGTGCGAGCAGGGAGAGGAGACGGAATCCATAGTTCTCTATGAGAATTGTGGATTACCGTAATGACTGGGACGTATTCCAGGCGTAATTCGCGCCGTACTGCGTGAATTACGGGCTGAAATCCGACCCAAAATAAGCCGTGTGAACATAGACTTAGACAGGTGTGGAAAACCTACTACAGAAACACTGCCAAACAGATGCCTTACGTTGCGAGATCTCTGACTGGCTCCACATTTGTTCTCAAGCAGGACAAAGGCCACAAGCATACAGCTAATTTCATTTAAAACTATCTGCGGCATAAACAAGAAGTCTTGATATTGATATTGGCCCCACAGAGTCCTGAACTCAATGTAATCAAGTCTGTCTGGGATAAAATGAAAAGAAAAAAGACTTGAAGCAGCTACATCTATGGAAGGTCTGTGGTTAGTCCTCAAAGATGTTTGGAACAACCTCCCTGCAGTTCTTTCAAAAACTGTGCCCCAGTGAAGAAGAAGAAACAATGCTATTTTAGGGCAGAGGGTGGTTCATACCAAATATTGATTTGATTTTGATTTCTATTTTGTTCAGTCACTTTACATTTTGTTAATTGATAAAAAAACAAACTATTAAATCCTGTTTTTGGAAGCAGTTTTATTTTTCAGCATTTTTTCACACCTGCCTAAAACCTTAGTACAGTACTGTGTGTCGTATCCAAGTTACAAACTGTTGTCAAATATGGATTAGCATGTGCATGGAGTCCCATGCAAAATCCAAAGTACCACCCTTGATGAATCCCACCAACCCAAAGCACACAGAAATTTTAAATAGATACCACTAGTCTGCTAGGCCGTAAACCACTTACCCAATGGCAAGTTGGCACCTGGCAAAGCAATATTATGTCTTTAACAAGCTGTGACTTTTACACTCAATAACCATCACAAAAACCAGCAAAGCAGGTAAACAGAAAAATTCTACAATGAAAGATAAAAAAAAATCTTAATCATCATAAAAGGAAGTTGGATGAACAAATATTCTAATAGATCCCATGCCCATCCTCCTGCCCAAAAAAGAAAAAAAATAGCACTTTCATCGGGGCAGTATCTAACACAGAGATGCGACTCATGGAGGTTAAGGCTCCCCCTACACATGTTGACATCTTCCTGCCCTGGTCCTTGCAGACAGAAAGTCACTGCATATAAATGGCATGATACCAATGATAGTGATTGTTTGGTCTAAAGTTAGGAGCCTTGACTCTAATACCTAAAGCGGTTTTCTTATCTGGTTATTTCTGGATCTGAGGCCAGCTCAAAGCACACTCTCTCAGCTTTATCCGGAACTCCCATAGAAATGAATGGGAAGAATAGTACAAACCTGTGATCTCCCCTTTCTCTGAGGCTGACTCTTAGCGAACTAGAAGCTGGCCTTAGACACAGGAATAACCAGGTTAGAAAACTCCTTTGAAGCTGTTGTACCGCCTGATGACAGTTACACTATGCCACTTGATTGTCTATTGCCCACCATTTACAGTAGCAATATTCATCCACCTAGCGACAGCACACTACGACTCACCCACCCCCTAGAATCCACCATTAGTACATTCAAAGGTAATTGGTCATGCAGGCACAACTTCAAACACCACCATCCATTTGTCAAAACTATAGTCTTTGCCGTTACCTCCATCTTGCTCTGTTAGGTGTAGGATTGTGTTCAAGACCACTAAAAACTACTTTTGATAGGATATGTCATTAAAGTCTGATAGGTGTGGGTTCCAACTTTGGAAACAGGCCCCCCAAAAGCTCAGCTTATAATGATGAGCCGTTTACACTTGTGCAGTTTTCACCGTTCTGTTCTATGGGAGTTCCGAATACAACCGAGTGCCATGTTTGGCTATAGTTGGAAATCCAATAGAACAGAATGCAGCGCAACTTGCTCTCCATTCTTTGCTGACACTTTTAGGGGCCTACTCACAACATAGGTGGGGTCCAGAGGTTTGACCCACATCTATCAGACTTTAATGGCCAAAGTCTAAGGTGAAATCACTCCTTTAAGAGGATAATTCATCAAAGATGGTCAAACTATATATTAGCTTTCGTATACCTCACCCAACATTTAAACCAATCATTGTTTGTAAGAAAACTATAAAATTCAGAATAAACTTCTATCCTGTTAAGTATGTCCCTAAAGGTGAGAAAATGCAAAGCAAAGCGTTCCTTTTAAATGCAAGCACCAAATAGTGTACAATCTCTTGGCTCATCTGCCATGCATGCTAATACCAAAGCATTAGAGTGAACCTGTCAGGTTGTTTTTGCTGCCTTATCTGAGATGTGATAGAGGGAAATAAGCTGAGCTGTATGATATATAGGTTTATATGATTTGTAGCAGGATTTCTGGAAAAAAAAAGAAGTAAAAATCCTGATCGTACTCCTTAAACGACAGTAGAAGTCCTGCTTACCCCTCCCACATACAGTTACATGGTTACATAGTTAGAATAGTTGAAAAAAGACAAATGTCCATTAAGTTCATCAAGCCTTTTGTCCTCTGGAGGAGGATTCCTTTTTTCTCTAGACGAAGGGAATGTCCTCTTGTCTTTTGAGGGGGTTTTACTTGAAACAGCTTTTCAACATACTTTTTGTAGGGGTCATTTATATAGAGGTAATATTACATCCCAGTCCCTCCAGTCTATGCCTTTATTAATGCACGCCAATCTCCTGTTGGCTTTAGAGGCTGCTGATTGACATTACATGCTGTCCTGTAGTCTATGATGTACAAATATACCCAGATCCTGCTCAACAAGTGATTCTTCCAGTTTTTCACCCCCAAGGACTCATGATGCCTGCAGATTATTAGTACCCAGATGCAGAACCTTATTTGCCAGGTGGATGCCCAAACACCCAATGTGTCCATGTCTGGAAATTTATGAATATCTCCCATAGATTACACTACATTATATAGCTTGGTATCATCTGCAAAAATAGAAACAGTGTAATGAATCCCTCCCTATATCATTAATAAATACATTGCATTAAAGAGGACTCAGTACTGTGCCTTGGGGTCATTGCTCATAACTAGTGACCATTCAAAGTAGCAATCATTTACCACCACTCTTTGACTACAATCAGTTTTAAATCCAGTTACACACTATTATTTCTAATTCTACCCAATAGACGCTTATGAGGGACAGTGTCAAATGCCTTTACAAAGTCTAAAAACACTTTACCAGTCACCAGAGAATCTCTAAATATCATGTATAGAGGCTCTTCAATAACACTTGGGCGTTAACCATCTGGGCCTGGAGCCTTGTTCACATTCAGTCTATTTAACTTGGCTTGAACCATTTCTACACTCAGCAAATTTGTTATATTAGTTGACGTATTAACAGTTCTGGCACCGCCTACATTCTCACTGGGCTCACCCACAACAGTATTGACACTGCCCCATCAGTTACTTTCTCCTTGTTTACATCTACAGAGCTGAAGAACCTATTTAGTAGCTCTGATTTCTCCTGATCCCCAGTGATCAGCTCTCCATTACTATTATTTAATGGTCCTACATGCTCTGACTTTGGCTTTTTGGCATTTAAATGTTTAAAGAATTTTTTGGGGTTTGTTTTGCTGTCCTTGGCCACCTGCATTTTATTTTGTATTTTAGTTGATTTGATCACTTTTTTACAGATTTTACTTCGCTCTTTGTTATTTTCAAAGGCTGATACTGACCCCTCTGACATATTTTCTAAATGGCCAATTTCATTACTTATTGCCCTTTTAGCAGAAGGCAGAAGCCCTGTTGGATTTAATTTTAATCGCCTTCACTTACCTACAGGAATACATTTTACTATATATTTTTACAAAGTACATTTAAATCTCTCTCATTTAGCTTCTGCATCATTATTTGATTATAGCTGCTCCCAGTCTATGTCCTGTAGTGTGGACCTCAATAAGGGGAAATTGGCCTTTTTAAAATGTTTTTGCCCTTCAAGCCTTTGATTGTTCTTCCCAGTTTAGACTAAAATGTATTATGACGTGGTTGCTGTGATCAAGGTTCTTAGAAACAGTGCCTGCTCTAAAAAGTTCTGTTTTGTTAGAAATTGCCAGATCCAGCAGAGCATCAGAGAAACGTTCTCCCATTAGTAGTAGAAGCAGAATCGTGACCCAGGTCTGTGGAGTCGGAAAGCCAAAGCATATAGCATCTATTTAGTTCTGCAGATTCTTGTCCTGTAGCTGCATTGTTACTGTTTTCCTCCTAAAAATCAAAATGTTAGTATTTGGTAAATCTACCTTTTGGCTTTCAATACTGCCTGAATCCTTCTGGGCTCTGGATCAGTTTCAAGCATGTCTTGACCAAAATCTGATCCCCGGTATCTTCTACACATTCCCAATGTTGGTGCATACTGGACTTGGATACGAATACGGATTTTTCTTCAACTCTGCCCACAAGGGTTCGATTAGGTTGAGGTCTGGGGACTGTGCAGGTCAATACAGCAACTCTACTTCATTATCATTGAATCATTCCTTCTCCAACCTTGACGTCTGCTTCAGGTCGTTGTCCTGCTGGACACTATGTCGTCCTTTTCATACCCATAGTACTCAAGTGTATGAAGTAACTGATCTTGTAGGACACTCAAATATAGCTCAGCATTGAGATCACCATCGATCCTGGTCAAGTATCCAACATCTTTGGCTGTAAAACTTCCCCATATCCTCAGTCTTCCTCCACTGAACTTGACAAGTTCTTCAATTTCTCGCTCTGTTCGCCCTTTTTCCCTTGATTCTTCCCATTTGCCACCATCAGAGTCCAGTCTATTGACTTTCATCTCATCACTCCAAATCATCCGTTTCCAATCTTCCATTTTTAGTACTTTTTTGTAAACTCTTTGCCGACGCTTCTTATGATGGGATTGAAGTCGCAGCTTCTTCCCCTGTTTTCGGGCCATCATTCCAGACCTGTATAATGCGTGTTGCCCGTTGCCTGCATGGATGTCTGTGATCTCACTCTTAAGAAGTATACAAGCCACCTCCATTGTCGTGTCTTAGCGTCAGAACTGACTGACTTTGTGATGAGCGACTTGTTGGCTCTGATATTTTGCCTGGACGTCCACTCTCTCTTGACTTTGAGATGGACGGACTTCTTTTCATATTCTTCCAGCTTTCAGGGCCTCACATGATGTAGTTTGACAATTTTCTTAGCCCAGAGACGCTATCGATGAGCTAGATGATGCGGCTTCTCTTTTCTTGGGGAATCTTCTTAATGGCTACTCGAACCAGTGACCTTTCAATTGGGAATCAGCCTAATAACAAACTGAGCTTTTAGGGAATGTGAGAACAGGTTGTAATTTGCAGTATACAAAAAGAAAAAGATTGTCCCACCACCAGGAGCAAAACAGTAACAATGCAGTTACATCATAAGAATCTGCAGAACTAAGCGGATGCTAAATAGTTGCAGGTCAAAGTTATGTATGAGAGCCAAGATGATTGTCTATAAAATGATGGGAGTCTCACGGTTACAGCTGTAGTGGATGGTGAGATATGGAGCCTGAAAGTCACAAGTTTAAAACATTGTTACCCTTTTGCTTTTCAGAAAAATATATTTATTGGATACAACTTTAGACACAAAAAAATTGTAAATATGCAAAACGCTGCAAGAAGTTGGAAAAAACAGTTTTCAACAAGAATGTGACGCATAACATTTGTGGAGTCTCTGAATTTGTTCTAAGGAATAGTATTGCCTCCATCAGATCCTGCATAGAGAACCTCACATCTGATCACATTATTTCCAGGCTAGAGAACGGCCTCTCTACACTAACTTGGGTTGGGGGCAAAGCTGAGACTACAAGGGCAAAATCTCAGGGTATAAAGGAATTGACTCAGGCACAGTCAGGTCTGATGAACGGTTGATCTTCTACTTCTTTAAAAGCAAGTGAAAAATTTTGCTGAAATCCAATCGATCTGTTTTCTATGGGAGCAGAATCATTTCCCCTGTGGCAACGCTTTGCCTGCTCAGTGTCATCAATTACACTCCTCATCTGATGAGGCTGAAGATATGGGATCTTTAGCACTGGCAAGACCCAATTCATCTTGCTCTTGGCAGTGCATCAAACGACCTGTACCAACTAATTATATATTGTCGGAGTCGGTCCATTTTATAACGACTCCGACTCCTGCAAAATAGGCACCGACTCTGACTTCACAGCCCTGCCATGACTACAGTCAATATCACGACTATACCCGCCTGTGCTGCCCGCTCCATTTCTTTATACAGTTGACCATTCATCTCCTCAGTGATGTTGGGGGTCTAGAGAGGGTCTAGAGATTACACAAAAAAAAAAAAAAAAATTGTTTTAACCTCCCTTTTATTTCCCCCCAAAAGATTTCCACATCTTATCAAAGTTCACATGTTACTGCCGCTTTCACACTTGCTTTTCTATCACTCCTTACATACAGACACATTACTCCTCCCTTCCGGTTTGCCCTGTCCTTCCTAAATAGAGTAAAATCCTAAAGTTTAACAGCCCAATCATGCGAGGAGTTCAGCCATGTCTCAGCAATACCAACCACGTCAATCTTCACCTTTAGAACTAACACCTCAAGCTTCCCCATTTTACTTGCTAGACTTCTGGCATTTGTGAACAGACACTTTAAAGGGGTTCTACAGAAAAAGAAGAAAAATAAATACATAAACTACATGTCATAATGAAAAAATGCCTAAATATTGTTAATTAGAAAAGTCTGCTCGTTTTGTCTAAGGGACAGTCATTATAACAAAGAAAAATAGCCGCCGGCCTCCTTCCTGTGCTGAAACCTGTCCTAGAATGCAGAGTACAGCAGTAGGACAGACTTTGAGTTACTTCCTGGTTAGGCTGACATAACTAAGCATGTGTGCTGTGTTCAGTCTGAGCGACTTGTGGTTGTGAGGGAGAGCTCTGCAGTGTAGAAAAGAGACTGTTTCAAATAAATGTGCGCATATATGTGTGTATACATTGCTATGTATAAATTTATTTGGTGTGGATATAGTATATACTATCTATAGTTCAGCTACAGTAAGCGACTGTTGTGGGACATGTGGTTTTCAAACAGGGCGCCTAGCAACTGTAGCTATGCCCACTAGCCCAGTGAGTAGAAAGATCCAACATGGTGAAAGTATGCGATATAACAGCATTTGTAAGTAGTTCACACACTATATTGTGACATAGATTTACTGCTTATATTTAGTATTCATCCATTGTATGTTCTTATTTTTTGGGGGTTTCTCACACAACCTTTGTAAATTCCCTTCCAGTTTTACACATTCAGTATATGGAATGGGACTACATGTAATATTGTGGGCACCTATATCTTCAATGCTGGTTTGTAACACATCTCCTTATCCACTGGTCTAGTCCACCCCCCACAGTCCACTTCTCTACCTGCCAATATAGTCTGCCCCTTCTCTAACCTAACTACCCCTGCATTACCTAGATAGTCCTCCCTCTTCATTCCTGGTTTAAATACTCCTGCATTCTTTTTAGAATTCCCTTCCCCAGCACAGCAGACCCTCTTCCATTCAAGTGCAATTTATCTGTAGAAAACAGATTGTACCTCAATGAAAAATGAGCCCAGTGCTCTAAGAACCCAAACCCCTCTGTCCTACACCAAGACTTCAGCCATGCATTTAACTCCCACTGTCTTTCTTGCGTTGCTCATGGCACAGGCAGTATACCGGAGAACACAACCTTGGAGGTCCTTCCCTTTAGCTTGGAGTCTAGTTCTTTAAAATTATTCTATAAGATCCTCCACCTACCGTGTATTCTGTCATTGGTCCCAACATGAATCACGACAATTGGGTCATCACCAGCCCCTTCCAGTAATTTATCCACTCAATTCACCTCATGCCAAATCCTGCCCCCGGGAGAGGAAAAACCATTCGGGTGGGGCGGGCGTGGCCACAAATTGTTTAACCTCTACACCTGCTCATCACTATTCCCCCCTAACTTCCTTCTCTACTGTCACTCATGACAAACTCTCCACTCTACTGTCCAAATCCAACCTCACTACCTGTAATCTTGACCCACTGCCATCTCACCTCATCCCTGACCTCAGTGCTGTTATCATCCCAGCCCTCGCCCATCTCTTCAACCTATCATTAACCTCTGGCATCTTTCCTTCCTCCTATAAACATGCGGCCATCACACCCATCCTTAAGAAACCATCTCTTGACCCCTCCTGTCTGTCCAACTATCGCCCCATCTCACTGCTTCCATTCACGTCCAAACTCCTCGAACAGCATGTCTATCTTCAACTTTCCTCTCATCTATCCACCAACTCTCTCCTTGACCCACTGCAATCTGGCTTCCGACCCCACCACTCTACAGAAATCGCCCTAACCAAAGTCACCAACGACCTAGCAACTGCCAAAGCCTCACGCCACTACTCTGTGCTTCTCCTCCTAGACCTGTCCTCCGCCTTTGACACTGTCGACCACTCACTCCTCATACAAATCCTCTCCTCCCTCGACATCACGGACTTGGCCCTTTCCTGGATATCCTTGTACCTCACTGATCGGACATTCAGCGTCTCTCACTCACGCACCACCTCCTCCTCTTGCCCGCTCTCTGTTGGTGTCCCCCAGGGGTCTGTCCTGGGCCCACTACTCTTTTCTATCTATACTCTTGGCCTGGGTCAACTAATAGCATGGCATGGCTTTCAATACCATCTGTATGCTGATGATACCCAACTCTACATCTCCGGCCCAGACATTACCTCTCTACTCTCCCGGATCCCTGACTGTCTTTCGTCCATATCCTCCTTCTCCTCCTCACGTCTCCTGAAGCTAAACGTGGAGAAAACTGAATTCATCATCATCCCACCGTCCCACTCTATCCCTCCACCTGATCTCTCTATCACAGTCAATGGCTACACTCTCTCACCAGCTCCACAAGTCCACTGCCTTGGGATAACCCTTGACTCCAATCTGTCCTTCAAGCCGCACATCCAAGCCCTCACCTCTGCCTGCCGCCTCCACCTAAAAAATATCTCCCGTATCCACTCATTCCTTAACTTCGAAAGCACAAAAATGTTGGTCCATGACCGCATCATCTCACGACTAGACTATTGCAACATCCTTCTCTGTGGCCTCCCAGCTAGCACCCTCGCTCCCCTCCAATCCATCCTTAACTCTGCTGCCCGTCTGATTCACCTCTCTCCTCGATACTCCTCGGCCTCTCCGCTCTGCCAATCCCTTCACTGGCTTCCCATTGCCCAGCGAATCCAGTTCAAGTTAGTAACCTTGACCCACAAGGCTCTCCATAACCATTCCCCTCCATACAGATCTGTCTTAATCTCCAGATATCTCCCCTCACGCAATCTCCGCTCCTCACAGGACCTCCTACTCTGCTCGACCCATGTCAACTCCTCACATAACCGTCTACAAGACTTCTCCCGTGCTTCCCCCATACTCTGGAACTCACTGCCCCAACACCTCACACTCTCCCCCACCCTCACCCCCCTCAACCTCAACCTGAAAACCCATCTCCTCAGGATTGCCTCTAACCAACACTAACCCTGCTGCCACTACACCCCCCCTAACATGTCCACCCCTCACCTTCTGTCTCTTCCCACCTTCCTTTTAGAGTGTAAGCCCTCACGGGCAAGGACATCTCTCCTTCTGTACCAGCTGTTAGTTATTAATTTGTCACTTTTGTACTTGTTTGACCTATGTTATGTATGAAACCTGAATGTACAGCGCTCTGGAACCAAGGGTGCTCAAAAAGAATAATAATATCCATCGTCCTGATTATATAATCCCATATAACCACTAACTGTCCTTTTCTACCTGTTTTACCATCCGCCCGACTACTAGTTGGGCTGCTCCTCTGGCTGCAAGGAAGAGCAGTGTCCACTAGGGCTGCCATTTCTGAGACTGATTGAGACTGATGCCCCAGCAATATCACAAAACTTGACAATTTTGCTAGGTAGCTCAGGAACAGAAGTGGCCTTCCTTTTTCTGGTACCTCTAGAACTTTATTAACCCAGCTACATGGTTCGTCTTGCAGAACTATTACTCCACCCGTAACATTTAGCCCACTAACTGCTTTCTCAGTGAGAAGCAAACTCCTCTCATAATACAATCACCCTCAGTGTTGCATTCTGCTCCTCCAGATCTATAATGCAAGTTTCTAGAGTAGCAACATGCTCACATCTGTCACAGCAGTATTCACCCTGGACCTCCTGATCTAATAGTGTATACATATGGCAGACTGTGCACTGAAGAAAATTGCCAGTCATGCAGTCCAGAATCTCAGTACCATAGCAATGAAGATTGAAAAAAAAAAAAAAAAGTTGTTTACTTACAGATTTTTCCCTCCTGTTTTTACCTCCATTTTTTAATTCCACTTGGTTCAAGCACCACTTAGTGAAAAGCAGAAAAGTGATTTTCAGCTTTCCCTCTATCAGTGTGTGAGAAAACTGTCAATAATCTTATGTGGCTGAAGTAACCTGAACTTTCACTTTCAATTTTGTTTTTATTTATCTCTGATTTATACTCAGAAATCTTTATTCAAATAATATAAACCTATATATCACAAAGCTAAGCTTCTCTACTTCTATCACATCCTGCGCTTAGATAGGACAGCATTAACCACCTGACAAGTTCGCTTGAAAGAGCATACCTAGGACTCAATACTCAATTAACCAATGAACAGTCTCTCCCATATATGGGATATTAAATGGATACCTTTTGCAATTATTTTTTCTTGGAATCTAGCCAAATAACATTTCAGTCCCAAATTTAAAAAAATTGGACTTTAAAAGGAGTTATCTGATTTAGTGAATACTTGTATTTCCCATTAAAAAACTACTCATAGGCATATTTTTTAGAACTATACAGGGTGCTATTTCTCTATTATTATTTCTGGAAAAGTGTGAATAAGTTGATAACTGGGTGTTACCCTTCCCTTTGTCAAAAGTGAGTATCAGCAATGGCTGAAAGTGTCAGACTGTGAAGGGACAAACCCTATTTTCAAGGGGAAAGGTAACATTTAGTTGTCCACTCACTTAGACATTTAGAGGAGCAATAACTGAGAAAAATGCAAAGTTCTGCATCTTTTTTATCGAACCACCCCGTTGTCAATTTATTTCTCACTAGGCTGTTTCACTGCATAACAAGCAGTTTACATTCACTCTGGCTCCCCAGGCTGTTGTTGATTCTATAGCATTGATGAGCATATTTAGCTTCTAGCTTAGCTGTTACCCTGACAAGAACAGGAGAGCTAATCTTCATTATAAAAAGCTACATGTGTTGTGAGGTCAGAATACAATGGCTTATATGTACACAGAAGCTAAACTTGTTAGAGAAGGTTTTTCTCAGGAGTGCGGGAGTAAGCTCCAACTGTTTATGGTGACATATCTTCCTGCCTTCTCATCTAATCAGATAACAGAATTAGGCCTCGTTCACACGGCTTATTTGGGCGTGGATTTGAGCCCTACTGCGCGCCGTATTTGCGCTGCAGTACGGCTCCAATCCGTCCCAGGCATTACGGTAATCCATAGTT
The DNA here is from genome assembly GCA_025379985.1 of Phyllomedusa bahiana. Classification (NCBI taxonomy): domain Eukaryota; kingdom Metazoa; phylum Chordata; class Amphibia; order Anura; family Hylidae; genus Phyllomedusa; species Phyllomedusa bahiana. The sequence goes on from JAODAL010000100.1 coordinate 135,665, forward strand.
CTCATAGAGAACTATGGATTCCGTCCCTCCTACCCGCTCGGCGAATCCGCCGGGCGGGGAGAAAGTGACATGTGAATTATTTACGGCGCGTACGCGCCATAGATAATGAGAGTCTATGGGGTCGGTGAGCTGCCGGCCCACCGGCTCGCTGCACGGCTGCCAGCGTAATTGCGGGGCGAAATCCGTCCCCGCAATTACGCCGGCAATAAGCCGTGTGAACTGGGCCTTATGGTCTGGTATGCAGGTAACCATAAAAACCTGTGTGCAATCAGAGCACATAAAATGTCTCCTATCTCATAACTAAAGTAAAATCAACAAAGCAATATATTTAGAAAAATTATTCAATTAACAGTCCCTTCATGATGAAAGCTAATCTTTTTAGTAAGAAAGCATTTTCTGAAGAGATAACAGAAATGGCTCAACAGAGTTCTAAGATGCTTCAGCATTGTTATTTAAGTGAAATGCAAGAATTTACTTAAAAAAAGACATCAGGTGAGTCGAGAGGTTGTTTTTTTGAAGCGAATGCTCTTGGAACCTACAAATGTAGCAGCGCTAAATCTGACAAGAAGTTTTTTTTTTATTACCATGGCGCACCAAGAAAATGTAGTAGATAATATTTATATCAAAATGTACTGTGCTGAATATGGAACTTATCTCTGCTACCTTTGTGGTATATTGTTATGCTCTAAGAACAGATAACACAGAAAGTGATATCGACGCCAAAGTTAAAGTACTTATATCTGAAGAAGATAAAAATACCAAAATCGATACATGCATCCATGACGAGAATAACTTGGAATCAGTATTATGTCAGCAGCCATTACAATGCTCCCATATTGCATACGGCAATAAAAAAAAAACACTCACCAAAAGTATCTAAAAGGTGCTGAGACCTTATAACTTACATGCCGTACAGGTCACTTACAAGACAGAAGAAGATAGACAAGACCCACAAACAATATATTGTCACTCTGTAGTAATGTTTGCAACGTATTCACGTTCAGCCTACTGCATCAAGACACGGTCCAGGCACAACACAAGCTGTGCATGCAAGACCAGATATGGTGGTTGGTTATAAGCAAGCAGCTGGTCAGGGCATATTCAAGCACGTTAGCTAGGAAGCAGCAATCTTGCGTTAATGGTTAAGCAGAAAGGAGAGGCGGTAAGATAGAGAACATACCTGGAATGACTGTAGGTTTTGTGGTGGTTTTGAAGTTGAACAGCGCGGCCTTCGATTTCCCTTGTTGATTCTCAGCTACCACCACCACCTCGTATTCAGCATTCCAGTCTAAAGCACGGAGCATAATGTGGTCACTGTCTGATGCAATCTTCATTTCAGGTTTCCAGTCCATAGAATTTTTCTAGGGAAACAGCCATAGACCAGTGGTTGACAGTCTGCCTCACAAGATGCAAGTGACATATTTTTCAAACTTTAATGTTAGATAGTTGATAAGGTTAAAAAAAGAAGTCCATTAAGTCCAACCTATAGCCCTAGTGTGTTGATCCAGAGGAAGTAAGAAAAAAAAGCTCTATAGGTTGCACCTCTAAGCAAGAAGGAAAATTCCTGCCTGACTCCATTATGACATTCAGAATAAACTCCTGGATCAGCATCCCATCTATAAACTCTAGTCCCCACACCCTGTAAAATTATATTTTTAAAAAAAGGCATCTAGGCTGAAACGTGGTCAATGAACCCACCATCACAAAGTCTTGCAACAGCAAGTTCTAAAGCTTCACTGCTCTTACAGTGAAGAATCCTTGTCTGGGATGAATATGAAACCTTATTGCCTATAGACCTCAAGGATGCCCCCTGATTACAGGCTTAAAGGGGTTGCATCACTACAAGGATTGCTTTTCATGTTAAAGATCTTGCAAAAACAAGACACTTTGCAATATATGTCCATTAACAGTGTAATACCTACTCTGAGATATCCCATCTTGTATAGGCTGCATCAGCTCTTCAGGTTGCTATAGCTACAGACCTGTTCAATCTCTTATGATAGGCTGCCAGCACTGGTTGCTTTAGCTGCAGAGCTGGCTTCTACTGCAGCCTAGTGGAAGCCAGTAAACATGCCCCTGAATTCAAAATGAAACCAAGAAAAAAGGACTGATGTAAGATGAATCAATGTAGTGAGACAACCCCTTTAATGTAAAAAGATCACACACGAGATCTTTACCGTCCTTTTACATATTTGCACACTGTAACTTAATCACCCTCCAAGCATCTTTTGCAATAGCTGAAGGACCCCAATTTTAATAACCAGTCCTGGTGTTGCAGTCTACTAATTCTCCTAAACAACTTGCTCTCCCTCCTCTGGACCCAATCCAGTTTAGCTAAGTCCTTCCTACACACCAGTGCTTACAATTGTACACATATAATAATATACTATATTATAAGCAAGTGTACATGGATAAAAATGATTTCTGTTAAATGCTACCTACCATTCTCTACTGATACACACACTGCCATGAGCACACCCATCACACTATTAAACTTTTGTAAGAACGACATGATGAGTAAATGATTAAGCTACTACTGTCACTCGTGTAAAAATGGTTAATTACAGTCATACTAATATGTGCCATGAAGCATAATGAAATGCACAAGGGAGGAACAGCTCTAGAGGCGGAAACAGGGAGCAGAGGGAGCACCAAGGTCAGAATTGGTGTTTATAAAGATTATAGCCAGTGTCTGATAGGTGCTTCGAAACTGAACTAATATATACATAAAACAGTATGGTGCCAGCATAAAGCACAATATTATAGCAATTTAATACTTCAAGGGAAAAATGTCTTCATAATATAGCATCTCAAAGCCATAAGGTGCCCATATATATTAGACTTTATAACAAAAGTCAAAATGTTGTGGCAAATGAGATTTTAAACAAATCCAATTGATCACTTACTTATCCCACTGACTTTAAAAGGGTCCAGCAAAAAAGTGTTGCAGACTATGTTACTGCAGTCAAATATTCTGGAATGGCTAATGGACATCTCAACCAAAGCTACTAACTCATATGTGAACAGAACCTTGATCCTTAAAAAGGTACTCCCATCACAGCAAGTGCTGCATGAAGGGACAATGGTGGCAAAGTAAGCAATATGTATGCTTTACATAGTATTGGCACTTTTTGCATCTTTAACTTGCTCTCTTGCCTCCGTGGTTACCGACCACCACTGTGTACTTTCAGTGGTGGCCAGTAATGGAGCATTACTGTGAAGTTGCCTGTAGCCAGGATAGCAGTGGTGCGCATTTTTGCTAAAGTGTACTCTCCCTCCCTCTCCCTGGCCTGGCCAGTCCATAGGAACTTATTCACAGACAGTTTTTAATAATAAAGTGGTGGTCGGTATCCAAGGAGACAAGAAAGCAAATTAAAGGTGAAAAAGGTCTGTATTAGTTAAAAAATAGTTTTTTTTAAATAACACACATTTTGAAAATTGCTTACTTTACTGTAATTGGCCCTTCCAGCAGCACTTACTGTAATGGGAATACTTCTTTAAACTTGCCACAGATATGACCTGCATATGTTTTCTAAAAAGCAATGGCCTTGCTAGAGATTAAAGAGTTGGCGTCTCCCAAGTGTTTTTTCACATGAATATTTTATTATTCTTTGGCATACGGTATATTAACCTAATTCCTGGATAGAATCTCTACAACACACTGCCCTTTTATCTAATGCAAGCCCAAAGTTGGCGATGGCAGGCAGAAATGGACGAAATTATAGATAGTTGTCCCTACTATTACTGCATAAAAAGTAAAAAAAGAAAAAATTCCCAAAGGAACATTTGCTATAAAAAATAAACTTCAACCCAAAAAATTTACAAATATGCCAATTTAAAGTGTACTTACAGCTTTGTAGCGGACCAGGTAGTGGCGGATTGGAGATCCACCATCATCTTGCTTGATAAGGACGACTTTTAATGAGTTTCCATCTTCTCCAACACGACCTGTCAGCTTTGGAGCACTTGGTTCTCCTAGGAAGAATCAGTGTTTCTCACAGTTAAATGACTGCTGGCACAACCCGGATAACAGAGAACTGCTAGCTTTATGTATCGTGAATGTTTGTGAGATGACTTCTAGAGTTGTTACAGTGAGCACATTACAGGATCAAAGCAACCAACTTTACTCATCAATATTAAAAAACAGTTTTGTTTTGGACTAATAATTTCACCAGATAAAGTGAACAGGCACATAGAGCATTTTAAGAGTTCAATACAATATAACTTATAACATTCATTGAAGAGGACTGTATTAGTTTCTTATAAATTTTATGTCTAGTGCCCATATAAGTTGCCAGGTGATCTGCGAATGTCTTACTATAGATATTATGAAACCACAAGGGACCATTTTAGGAATTAATCTTTTTTAAGAATACACATCTTTTTATTTATTACTGATGTTATACTAGTAGAATTATATATGACGTCACTTAATTAAATATTTAAAACAACATCATTGCTTTATAATGATCAAGGACAAGTGAGTAAAATATGTTGTGTATCAGTGGAAGACTGAGTTTACTATGCACTATGTATATGTACTATATACCATGTATACGTACTAAGGTCCAGGTGACAAAAAGAGCTAGGACAACCTGTCACAGCCAAATATGAATATATTACACTACAGTGAATGAGATATGGTTATCAATGTTTGTATTAAATAAAAAAAATTTGAACAGAGGTCACAAAGCCACAGAATATCAAAGAACGAGTAAAGCCAGAGAAAAGTATTAATATAGACAATCAAATTTAGTTATTAATGGAGTAGGTGTATCAGCACAGAAGACAAATGTATGTATTATTATTGAAGTGAATGCATTAGTGCTCTAATTTATCATATATTAGTTTTTTTTTTGTTTGGTTTTTTTTTGCAATATTTGCATTTTATGCATTTAAAGGCTTTATGCATCTATGTAACACTGCTTTTTCAATGACAATTTAAATATTCAATAAAAATAATATCATACTATGTAGACATACCCTAATCCCCAAAAGTTAGGGATATTTGGCTTTTGGTTGAAATTTTAGGATGAACATAACATTTCTTGATATTTTTTTTTAAATAGACTAAATGAGACCATCTCTTAACTTTAGAAGGCACATAATCAACTGTTTAATGTTTCAATACTTTTTGCTCAACTTGCTGATATCTAACATGGAGCTTTATGGCAAAATTCACAACAGGTGTTTGATCCCTGAATCTCCCAATAAATGTAGGGGATCAATTTGAATTGGTATTTGAACAGTCCTCCTCATCATGCTGTTCACATTTTGACATCATGAGACCAAGACAACAGCTTACAACTGATCAGCAGTCACAGACTGGTGACCACTTTACTGTAAACAATGCCCTGCAGAACCGGATGATGAATTCCACACTACTCTCGGCACATTCAAGGGAGGTAAGAGGCAGCCAGGTATCACATCAGACCATTCATAACTATTTACGTCAGCGTGGTCTGCATACTACATAACCAAAAGCCAAATATCCATAACTTTTTGTGAGAAGTGTATGATTACAAAGTTGCTACAGCTGATCTTCCATGGTTACAGAATGACTACTGATTCTTGATAACCTACATCTAAACACTGTATAGGAATCTACAATCATAACAGGTTAGGGCATGTCCCCAAGGCACTGGTTTGCGGACAGTTTTTCAGACGGGTTGGGGTTTTGCAGACTGTCTGAAAAACCCACCGCAAACTAACATACCGGGCCGCTATGGAAAACCAATGCAGCAGTCCCCACTGCACGGGTTTTCCGCCCGGCAGTTTTTCAAACCGCAGTCCACCCGAAAAACATTGAACATGTTCATTCTACCTCCCGGTTTTCGGACGGAATATGAACATATCAATGGGAAAGGGTAGGGCTCTTCTTCGCTCATCGCAGAGGAAAGCCGTTCCCCGGCTGCCGTGGGGATGGCACTAAAACAGGACAAATACCGGTTGGATAAAAAGACCGATTTTTGTCTTTTGCCGTGGGGATGAGCCCTTAGTGTTATTTCCACTCTGCAGAGTACACATCTCTGAGAACTCTTCTGAGCTGCATTTGATCACAAAATTCACAGCTTGCAAAGTTATGTCAGTGTAAGAGAAGGGAATAGACAAATGTATACAGGCTATCACACTGAAAGAGATAAGGGGGGAGATAGCACATCTTCATAGGGAACAGCCACTAAGCTCAGAACCTGCAGCTCCAAGAGTACTGTAGTATATCAGACACAGCAGGACAAAGCAATACTAAATCAGCAAACAATATAGTGCAATTTGAAACTCTCAAGGTAGTTAAACATATAAAATATTTTTTTTTTCCAAGAGAAGGGTACTAATACCATTTAAGTTTAACTAAGTCATTGTGGCTACTCAGTGATAAACATAGTAATTTGTGATTTATTGTCTATATCAATTATGTTTAGTATGAATAATGAATATTCAATAAAAACATTTTTACTCATATCTCATGCACAAAAAAGGGAACTTGCCACTGAAAATGCTGCTCGATCTACTGGCATCATTTTTAAGCACAGGAGGGGCTGAGCAGATCTATATATGATTTTCTATAAAAAAAAAAAAAGATTTCATATAACTTGTAAGTTATATGGATTTAGGAGTCAGGTGGGCAGACTCACTCAATGACTGGCAGCCTTTTCTGCATGAGCATGCCTACAAAGACAGCTGTCAGTCATTGAATATGACCGCCCACCGGACTCCTGTGCACAGAATGAGCACAAACTTTTATGAATTAAATACAAGTTTTATTAAATCTTTTCCCACAACGCTATATATCAGTTTGCTCAGCTCTTCTTGCCCTATAACATGCTGCTGCCAAGGATCAGACTGCTTGCTCAACATGACAGGTTCCCTTTAAGCAGAATTTCCAGATGCTTCTTTTCTTTAACATCCATTTAATTAAAGTCCATGGCTCCGATTTTCAACATCTTAAATTTTGCTGTTTTGATACATCTTTCCTTATTTGCCAGATGTATAACCGAACACATTTCCTTAATAGATTTTTATAAATGTTACTCGTTTGAAGTGTTTACTTTGTAGCGAACAAAGGCAGCTAAATGGCCCTTAAATATTGATAAGAGCCTTAGTGGATAATCCACTGTTTCTATGCGGATTAAACTCATAATTCTTATAAACTCCAGCTTCCTCAGCAGTCGCATAGGTACTTTAGTGTTCCATTCCCGGGGACTGAAGAGTGGATTTTTTTTTTATTATGGAGAGAAAAAAAAAGATTTATACTGCCCTCTACATGGAGATTACTCAATGAACGGGACCTGCCAATTTTAAGAAACAAAAATGTATAAAACAAAAAGCATAAAGAAATAAATGACTGATCTGTAAACAGAAATAGCAAACTAAAAATGCAGGGGTTAGTGATGAATGCAGCTAATAAGAAAAGAGGATTAGTGAGGAGAAAGTGGAAGATTAGTCACTTTAAAATACATCTGGCATAGTCACTGAGGAAAAGAAAACCGTTACAGAAGACGTGGTTAAGTGAAGGAGATGGATTTGACAGGCTGTTGTGAAAGTCTGGTGACAATATCTTTGACTGGAAATAAATGGTGTCAAAACATGCACCCAGGTTTTACAGACGAGCACTGATTAGGATTGGTAGGCAGGAGACATGCAACTTCATGCATCATGCATTAAGGATAACGGAACAAAACAACATGGCTTTCATTATCCCAGTTCGGTGTTTCCTACAGTCAAATAAGCTTTCATCAACTTCTTTGTTTGCGCCTTCAGGCAACTTTAATAAAGTGCACAACTTTCCTCAATTTTTGTTGAAATTTGTATAAATTGTATTGAATTCAATAAGTACCCTTTTCGACCTGCTACCTCTTTTATACCCATACTACTATCCAAAGGAGTCATGGAAGCCCAGAAGCAAACAACTACATTCTTGGAAAAGTTGAATGAAGGCAAACACATGTCCTTTAAGGTCACCGCAACATAAATAGGTCTATGTAACAAAGTGAAGACATTGTGTTTTTTTTTTTTTTAAACTAAAAGCCTTGTAACATCAAACAGTTCCAAAGGTTGAATAGGAAGGTAGCTGCTCAATTTAGAAACCAGTTGATGTTTGATGGCCAGACTGACTGAGATGCTACCATGTAGCGAAAGACCAAGCTTCCAGATCAATATAACCTCAGATGTTGCTGTAAACATCAGCTGTCCTTATATTTTGAGAAGGACAGTCAGTGACCATCTTCTAATCTTTATTGTGTGGTGTGTTTAGACTACTTATTTTTAGAGAATCCCTACTGGGAATTGTGGTGACTTTCAGCCCATACTTAGTACAAGTACTTTTAAATAAATAAGCCCTTTAGCTGTTTTGGATATTCATATGACCTAAATTTGGAAAAGCTTTTAGGAAAAGATCAATATGAGATGAACTCGATAATTTATGATTAGCAATTTCAAACAGATTATTTAAAACATGATTTTTTTTGTCCAAGATCTTACATTTCGGAATTCATCTGCACTGTCAATAGCCATGGCATTTTATTTTATTTGTTACAGCCTTTTAAGAGCTGATTAGTTTATGTTCTCCTGATAAGATTTTCATAAACTTTTTGGATGATAACTTTTGGTTGTAGATCATAGAAACCATGATTACTCAAAGTAATGGGCAAAGGAAATAAAAATGCAAGTACTAGTGGAGGTTGGTATACCATTGTATGGGCTGCAAGTCTTTTAGTAAAAGTATAGTATAACTAGTATAACTTGGGTAGTAGCAAAAGTAGAGTAAAGGCAAATCAAACAGAGCAGGTGGTTTCTTTGTTCTTTGTACATGTTAGTAGTACCGATATATCATTAGGATTAGTGATGTGTCTAAAGGCAGAAATGCTGTTGCTTATGCAATGTGCTAAGTAATAAACTGTGCCTCAACAGCCTAGTATTTCAAACTGTCATTATAATATTTTTCCCACGACTATAACAGATTTAGATCATTTGGATGCTATTTTAGGAACCGCGATGGGGTCCTAACTGCTCCCTACTTTTTAATATAATGATTTGTGTAAATGGCATTTAAGAAACTGAAAATAGGATTCTTTATATAATTGTTAGGAGTTCATCATAAGAACTACATGTTTTATAATATGATAAAATGCACCACTGCCCATTGGTGAATGCTTTATATAATCAGATAAACTGGCATATTAATTTATAATCCATATTGTAATGGGCATTTTTGCTATATACGTCTAAAATTGAAATCAATTTGATTCATTCATATGGTTTAGTATATATAGGAAGTAGTAAACTTATTATATCTGTATATCTGTTTAATGGTGTAATACAAATATTGTTTTTTATTTTTTTTTGCATAATACTTAAATGTGTTATGAAAGATTTTCACTTAATGGGGGTTAACACCAATTAATTGAATACTTGTAATGGTGCACGTAGAAATGCCGTGGCTAGCTGTCATAAAATGATAATTGTAATAGCAACAAGTCGTAAAAAAAAAAAAAAAATCCAAAAAATACTTTGTTAACAAACCAATTTTATGGTAAGCTTTAGAGAAAAAATAGTTTGCCAGCTATCATATGACACCTATGACATATTAATATTTCACCCTCCTGGGTAATTTAGTAAGTGGAGTGTACCTCTATGCAAAGCAAGAAGTTTACACCAGAGCTAAATTCTACTTGTCCTATCTATGCTTAGTGTAGAAAGGAGCATTGAAAAAACATCTAATTGTTTTCCTGGCAAGGGAAGTGCTCTCGACTATGCCGCAAAACCAACCAGAACAAAGAATTTTACCTTCTGTTCACCAGCGAGGAGGACATCAGCAGCACCATGCAAGTCACATGACAATTCACATGATAGCACGCACATGATTGGTTGAAAGGAAAGTGGAGGGAGGTCACATGAAAAATATAAAAAGAACGTAAACGATGAGAGAAGGGGAAAAACATTTAAGGGCTAAAAAAGGGAAGGTAACATAAAACATTAGGTGACAAAAAGCTGGAAACATATAAAACAAAATTACAGCTGGAAATGGTAAGCGGTTCATTTTTGGAACATTTGGCAGGAAAAATTGCATTATTCCGTTAATTACAATCACAGTAGGACATGATTATTTCTGCTGACACACTTAAGAGACCCAACTTGGCGAGAGAGCTGAAAGATAAAACATGTTAATAGTTGCTAAGGGAAAAGGGGGAAATTTGTTGCCATTAAAATGGTTAGCCTTGCAGAAGGAGATTAAACCTGTAGAAAAAATGTGGCTTTAATTGTAAGCTCTTTGCACCAGTAATAGTAAGAGATGCTCCGTTTTACTTTAAGTGTTTTGACTGCAAATTTGTATTGGACATAAAAGGTAAAAAAACATTTCAGGTGAAAATGGAGTTTTCCTGTTGCACTTGATTTGTTTGGCTATAATTGATAAAACATAAAAGATTTTAAAACAAAGTTTACACTTATTCACAACAATACAGGTTGACTAAGGGAGTAAAAACTGTTAATCCAGAAAAGGAAACCATGTGTAATTGTTTGCTTTACTTGTCTATGGTGTGATAAAATGAAGTGATGTTTGAAGATGGCAGAACAGAGAAGATGTGATAAGGAAGTAAAAGAAACAATCCATGCAAAGATCTTAACTGCCCCGGAGCAGTCAGTGCAACTATTCATGACTACTACAAGTACCTCTTACATTTAGTGTGTACAGCGGGTAAAATAAGTATTGAACATGTCACCAATTTTCTAAGTAAATATATTTCTAAAGGTGCTATTAACGTGAAATTCTCAAAAGATGACAGCAACTGTAGGTTTACCGTAACGGCAGACTTGAGGTGTGGATCCATTGGACCACCGCATGCGGTGATATATGCCACGCCAGGGAGCAGAGTCTAAGTAGGTCCGGTATTCACCAGAGTCCGCCGCAAGGTGACTTGCTTGTGGTGGCAGCTGAGGTGCGGTGTGGTACAAATTCGTGAAGCCAGGACAGGCAGGAAGGTCAGAACAGGTGGCAAAGGTTTATGGTCAAGGGAGGGAGGCTAATGGTATGGTACACGGAATAAGGAATAAACACATCGGGAATGCACCCTCTAGGGCACTATCAATTCAACAGGGAACCAAGGAAGGAATAGGACTTAAGTAAGGTCAGCGCCGGTGATAACAAATCAATTGGCGTGCTGGCCATATAAATTTAACTGCAGAGCTGCGCATGCGCCCACTATCGACAGGAGTGAGGTGAGTTGAGTAAGATACAGGGTTGCGAGTGCGCCCACAACCCAAGACACGGTTCGCAGCGCCACTCTCTGCAGAAGGAACGGGGGTGCATGTGTGCCTGTGACCCGACGTGTGGGTCGTGGGGGCACCCCTTACGGTAACAACCCATCCAATCCACACAGGCAAATAAAAGAAACCATAGATGTCCATAAATTAAGTTAAGTGTAATAATGATAAATGACCCAGGGAAAAAGTATTGAACACGCTTACTGAAATTCATTTAATACTTTGTAAAAAAAAGCTTGTGTTAGTGATGGCAGCTTCAAGACGCCTCATGTATGGAGAAGCTAGTCGCATGCATTGCTCAGGTGAGATTTTCGTTTATTTTTCTACACAAACACTATTCAAATCCTGAAGTTTCTGTGGGCTCCTTCTATGAACTCTGAGCTTTAGTTTCTTCCATAGATTTTCTATTGAATTCAGGTCAGGTGATTGGCTGGGCCATTCTAGCAGCTTTATTTTCTTTCTCTGAAACCAACTGAGAGTTTCCTTGGCTGTGTGTTTGGGATCATTGTCTTGCTGAAATGTCAACTCTTGTTTCATCTCCATCATCCTAGTAGATGGCAGCTTAATTTAAGCAAGAATGTCTCAGTACATTTGTCCCTTTATCCTTCATTCAATTATACGAAGTTCGCCAGTGCTATGTGGTGAAAAACAGCCCCACACCATGATGCTCCCACCTCCAAACTTCACTGTTGGAATGGTGTTTTTGGGTGATATGCAGCACCCTCTGACCTCCAAACATGGTATTTATTATGACATCCAAAGAGTTCAATTTTAGTCTCATCTCACCAAACTATATTCTCTCAGTATTTCACAGGCCATGGAGGGTGAGCGCATTACTTTTTTTTTTTATAACAACTGGACCTGCTTATTCCAGTTCTCTCTAGCTCTCCACAGGTGTCCTTGGCTTTTGGAGAAATTTCCTGATAATTGTTTTCACTCCACTTTTTGAAATCCTGCAGGGAGCACGTGGTTGTGGACGGTTTATGATGAAATGATGTTCTCTCCACTTCTGAATTATGACCCCAACAGTGATCAATGGAGCTTTCAATAGTTTAGAAATTCTTCTGTAACCAATGGCATCAGTATGTTTTTCAACAATAAGGTTGCAAAGGTCTGAGACAGCTCACTGGTTTAACCCATCATGGGATGTTTCTTGTGTGGCACCTTGGTAATAAGACAACTTTTTATAGGCCATCAGTTGAACCAGCTAATATTATTTTTTCACTAAGTGGCAAGACTGCATTCTGACAACTAATAGAATTCAGCTGGTGTCATGACTTTCCACTGCTTTCTGCACATCTCTTTCTTTATGTGTTCAACATTTTTTTCCCTGTGTCATTTCTCATTATTACACATAACTTAATTGGATGGGATGTTACGGACATCTGGTAAGAATTTCATGTCAATAGCACCTTTACAAATAGACATACTTAGAAAATTGGTGACATGCTCAATACTTATTTCATGTGCTATATGCATTTTTGCATAGACTTGAAATCTACTTTTATTCATAAGATCAAGCTGCTTTGACTTAAATAGAATTAACTAAATCTGCGGATGTGCCAGACTGAGATGTCAGCACTAATTAATAATTAGTACAAGGGCTCCAGATAACATCCGTTCATGGCCATCTAAACTGACCTACTGTATACTGTCAATAAAGCACAACCCTTTTACCCAAACCTTTAATGGTATTAAATATGTATCAGTAAAGAAACTACAGATATATGCTGTTGTAGCTTGTAGACTGAGGTTCTTCATATGGTCTCACAGCTTTTGAGTTTCAGCAGATATATATTATTTGGGATGGTTCACGAGGAAACACATGAGATGGACTTTCCTCATTCCACCACAAAGAAAATTAGACATCACCCATTTCCCGCTGATATCAAAGGACTGTGCATGTCCTTCAATATTTAATTCTAAAATTCACCACATATTACTTATATTTAGATTTGCCTATTGACAACTGTACTGTTTCTAGGAAAAACTTTGGTGCACTTCTTGGCTCCTTAATAAGTGCTGTGTACGTCTTTCAATCCCGCGGCCTGAGGATAGTATGATACAAAACTCTTTGGTGGAACATCTTTGTAGACTTGAATTGCAAATCATGGAATTCTATTCAAACTGCAAAGGTTTTAGTGTCAACATATCAAAATTCTGGAAGTTTATCCATCATCTGGCTGAAACGCGTGTACGCACTGTTTGAAAAAGCTGCAACGTACTCTTTTTAAGGTAAAAAAAAAACTACTCTACATAGCATGTGGACTCTGTTCACATACAAGTAAAAGTTCAGAATAATTCTCATCTAAATCAAACTTGTATGTTATGCATCAGGATTTCATGAGAGTCAGACTAAACCACCTTTTTTTTACCTGCAAGGCTATTGTTTTACCTTATCCATCACTAGGGAGAGATTTGAGAGCATATATTGATGGGTTTTGATATGTTGTGTGGCTCTTGCTTTAAGAGGCAGTAAATGATTTGATTTGCAGTTATGAGGAGCCAACTCTTTGCCCTCATGCAGCTGAGATTAATCATAATAAACCGCAACTGTCCACTCTACATCTTCACACCAAGGACAACCCATGCACAGCACACTCCACAGTGCAATAGGATCATTATTAAAGCAAATCATAAACTCCTAAATATCCAGTAAAAAGTAAATAATCATGTAGCTAGCATAACTAGAACATCAGAAACTCATAACAGAACAGTTATGCTGAGGGCATTTATATGTCTGTATATTTTTAATGTTTTTTATGTTTCGATACTGCTAATATTTTTAGGTATATGTACATATCTTATATGTGGTCTGTATATATACAGTTGAAACCAGAAGTTTACATACATTATATAAATAGACACATGTTTTTCTCTCTATCTGACATGAAATCAGAATAAGCCTTACTCATTTTAGGTCAATTAGGATTACCAAAATTATTTATATTTGCAAAATGATAGAATAATGAGAAGAAACATTTTTTAAGGCATTTTACTACTTTCTGCAAAGTCAAAAATTTACATACACTAGGATTACTATATGATGATGCCATGTCTATGAAAGCTTCTGATAGGTTTATTAGCAACATATGAGTTAATTAGACACAGCTGTGGATGCATTTTAAAGCACACGAGAAACACACTGCTTCTGTATGTAGCATCAATGAAAAGTCTAAAGAAATCAGCCAAGATATCAGGAAGAGAACTGTGGAGTTGCGTAAGTCTGGATCATCCTTGGATGCAATATCCAGATACCTGAAGGTGCCTCGATCAGCTGTACAAACAATTATATGCAAGTACAAATAAGATGGGAATGTCCAGCCATCATACCGCTCAGGAAGGAGATGGGTTCTGTGGCTCAGAGATGAAAGTGCTTTGGTTTGACACATACATATCAACCCAAGAACAAAAGCAAAAAATATTTTTAAGATGCTGGAGGAAGCTGGTAAGATTGTATCATTATCCATAGTGAAACAAGTACTGTATCAACATGGGCCGAAAGACCACTCTGCCAGGAAGAAGCCATTACTCCAAAAGAAACATATAAAAGCCAGACTAATGTTTGCAAATGCACACAGGAACAAAAACCTACATTTTTGGAGACATTTCCTGTGTTCTGACAAAACTAAAATTGAACTTTTTGGCCATAATGACCATTGTTATGTTTGGAGGAAAAAGGGAGAAGCTTGAAAGCCTAAGAACACCATCCCAACTGTGAAACACGGGGGTGGCAGTATCATGTTGTAGGATTGTTTTGCTACACAAGGGACTGGTGCACTTCACAAAATAGATGGCATCATGAGGAAAGAAGAATATGTGGCAATACTGAAACAACATCTCAAGACACCAGCCAGAAAGTTAAAGCTTGGGCGGAAATGGGTCTTCCAAATGGACAATGACCTGAAGCATACTGCCAAACTGGTTACAAAGTGGCTTAAGAATAACCAGATCAATGTTTTGGAGCGGCCATCACAAAGCCCTGTTCTTAATACTAATGAAAATGTATGGGCAAAGCTAAAAAGGCAGGTGTGAGCAAGGCGTTCTACAAACTTGGCTCAGTTACACCAGTTCTGTCAGGAGGAATGGGCCAAAATTCCTATCAACTATTGTAAGAAGCTTGTGGAAGGATATCCAAAATGTTTTGACCAAAGTCATACAGTTTAAGGGCAATGCTACCAAATGCCAATGAAATGTATGTAAACTTTTGACTTTGCATAAAGTAATAAAAATGCCTTCAAAAATTCTCTCTCTCATTATTCTGGCATTTGGCAAATATAAATAATTTTGACCTAACATGGGTAAGGTTTATTCAGATTTCATGTCAGATACTGAGAAAAACATGCACAAGTGTCTTTTTATATAGTGTATGTAAACTTCTGGTTTCAACTGTATATATAATCGGATAGTAATCAGATAGTGAATAGTCAAAGACCATGTAACACATCAGTTGTATCATAGTACAGCAAGTCTATAAAAAATAACTTTTAATGAATCAAGATAAAAAGAACAACATTTACCTCAACATAAAGGTCCAAAGTACTTCAGTTAAAATAAAAATGTGGTCAACTATGATTCTATTTAAAGATGTGTTCCAACAGTTCAAAATGCTTGTTTGCTTGTGGTGCATGATGAAAAATAGAAGACATGAATAATACCGCCTGCACGCTCTCATTCCATCACAGTTGACTTCCCAGCGGACCCGGCTGTAGTTCACTGTTTACGCGACGCAACCGCAGTCACATGCACATGAACGTTGTGGACAGTGATTAGTTGCACCTGTCACTTGAATGATGAATATTCATAGGAATCATCCGGATGGCCGCGATGGAACAAGAGCATCGAGGAAGTATTATTCTTATTTTCCATCATACCACGACAGACGAATGAGCATTGTGAACTGTTGAAACACCCCTTTAAAAACTTTTGACTTTTATGTTATTTATTTTGCATTTTTTATCTTGATTAATTATAAGTTGTGTTTTTTAAACTTGCAGTACTGTCCTATAATCTGTTCAGGACTTGCAGTTAGTTCATTCAGACATGCACCACAGCAACAAAAAACAACAAGGTTAACCATACTGGATCATCCAGTATGACCTAATAGTCCCAAACTACATAAAGTTTCATATGAGGTTCTTATTAGTAGCCTTATAATGTTAATGCCCAAGAGGAAGTCAACAAAGATCTACTATGGAATCAGTATACCTGATAATCGTAGAGGAGTCACCTACTGGTAGACTGGTCTTATTGTCAAAAACATTTGCCTTTTCCATTTATCATGGATAAAACTATCAGAAATGGTAAGGTTGCAGTTGTAGCAGGACTGTGATGGCTAAGTTCCACTGCCACCAAATACGTCAGTAGTACTGTGTAAAAGAGGGGCTTTGTATTACATTGTGGCCCAAAAGGTTGAAGCAATACCTCTCTGTGTGTGGTTAAGCATTTTCACATTCCCCTATATTGGGCAAGTTATCATGGGGCCAGCAATGGTTGGCTTCAGTATATTAAAGAGAACCTGTCACATAGATTATGCCCCCCTTGCTGAGGGCAGAACAAGCTAGTGTCAGACCTGCTGTTTCCACCTCAACTGATAAACCTATTACTTTGAATAGGTAGAAACATGTGAGTAACTGTCAGTGGGCGAGGCTAACCTTTGGTGGGCTGGGCTAACACCTGCTCATGACTAAGATTTGAGCATTAAATGCTCTGAAACTGCAGCATCTTACAGAATAAGGGACACAGCGCTGGAAACAGCAGGTCTGACAATAGCTTGTGCTGCCCTCAGCAAGGGGGGCACAACCTATGTGACAGGTTCCCTTTAAGTTACTAATCCCATTCATTTGTCCTACATTTCCAATATGCAAGATTATAGATATTGAATAGCGATTTTGTCATGCACACAGCAAATGGCCCACCTTTACTTACTAGGATATTCAGTTGTGCTGGCAGGTGGCAATGTTCCTAAAGGAATACAGAAGTCTTTAAACTCATTTTACGTGCAGTATTTGATCTGCTATGTGGACATTTTTGTTGTACTAAACCTTGCTTATATACTTTTATCGACATATACTAAAGAAACATAGCCTGTCCTCTGTATAGTGGTGATTTGTAACCTCATCGTTTTACACTAAAGACACCACAGACACTGTACGAAAAAACAAAGTGTGTGACTATATTTATTATGTACCTCACACAAATTATTCTATATTTATTACCTTTTTTGATTTTTTTTCAAATATAAGAATGTTTATTTCCTGTCTTATCCGATCAGCAAAAACCCTACAGCAATTCTCTGGGACTGTATGAATAATTTTTTAAAAGACATACTAGTGACAGGCAGTTCCCGAGTTACGAACGTGATAGGGACTGTGGGTTTGTTCTTAAGTTGGATTTGTATGTAACTTGGAACAGGTATATTTATTAAATGTAGGTCCAGCACAATTTTTTTTTTTCTGTTTTGTATAGTGTAGGGAAGAGTTTTTTGCTGTCTGTGCCCCTGTTAAGAAGATTTCACCTCGTGTGCTGCTGTGGCATGCTGGAACTTGTCGTTCCACAGCTACTATCTGTTGTGGAACATGGAACTACAAGTGCTAGCACGCCACATAAGTCTCCGTTTGTAACTATGGGACAGATGTAACTCGAGGACTGCCTGTATACTATACCAAGTCCAGAGCTGGGTCACGGGTGTAATAGAAGAGAAAGCTGACTATAAGAACCTGCAACCACTCCTGACATGTCTGTTTTAGTGAATCATTGTGTTCTCTGTGAAATAACAATTCTGCAGCATTTTCTCTTATAACTCTGTTGTTCTGTTCCTTTGTTACTCCTCCTAGAAAGGTATCACTGAATCTGCAAGCTACGGTTACCACTCCAGTTTTAAAAGGGTGTGCCCCTGCACAGTCTGACATTGTCCAATCAGTGCTGAAAGTCAGTGTGTGCAGGGACACCCTGCTTTCAAAAATGGAATGGTAACGCCCAGCTGACTGATTCAGTAATACATTTCTAGGAGGAATAACAGAGGAACAGCACAACACAGAGATATAAAATAAGATGCTCTGGAAATGTCTGTTTAGTAAATCCTTGTGTTCCGTGTGAAACAACTATTCTGGCGCATCTACACCTATCACCCTGTGTTGTGCTGTTCCTATGTTATTCTTACTAGAAATATATTACTGAATCATTCAGATGGGTGTTACCATTCCAGTTCTAAAAAGGGTGTGTCCCTGCACAGTCTGACTCAGCACTGATTGGATAATATCAGGCTGTGCAGGACACACCTCCATGTGGTAAAACCCAAATGACAGATTCAGTAATAAATATCTGGGAAGAATAACAGGGGCATCAAACAACAGATATTTAAGGAATGATATCCCAGTACTGGTATTTCAAAGGATATATCAGTATTTACTAAAACAGACATATCAGGAACGGTCATACTGTGTGGTCACAATGCCCATGTATTGTAAATATATCCATAGACTACCCATTATTTGATAAATCTAAAGAGTGTAATGCAACGGTGCAGAAGAGCTGTTCTACTTTCTCTGCAGATACCAATGTACAATATCTGCAGATGGTTTACATAAAGGCTTGAACCACTAGTGTGTTTCAATGGAAAAAGGGTTTTGGCTTTTTTTCTGTTTTTTTTTTTTTTTATTTACAAGGTACCTCCAATATTACTTGTATTCTCTGTAATTGCCAAAAGTTCAAATCAGACGTGAGGAATGGTCAGGCTTTACATAGGTTGGTACTGATGCTGAGAAGAACATCAGCAACATTTTAGGTATCTTTAATAGGATTATGCCCAAATTCACCTGTTATCCTGTCAACACAGCAAATAGTGTCATTTTGTACTCAATGTAGTGTTGTGATGTTTTATCTGCAGGTAAACCCACTAAGTGAATTTGCTACATCTATGCATGGAGACTACATTGCTGACATCAACCTATTATAAAAAAAAAGTCACAATATGCTAGAAGACAAGACTCACTTAATCATTTGTAAAAAAAAAAAAAGGAATACACGCCATCCGGGCATCGCAAAAAAGGAGAAGAGAGACATTAAGGAAATAGGTTAGGAGCTCTTGGTGGCTATTGTGTCGGCTCTGCAGTATGGCTAGATCCATGGGGGCTTTACTGAATGATAACAGCGTTATAAGGCTGCAGGGTTGTACCTCTTGCAGTTGCTGTATAACATCACTGTATTGGTCGTATTGGTGTCCAGAATTGCCATCTACTAATGACCCTTTCACAAAGACACCAAGAGGGCACAAGTGGTTTTTATAAAGTTTTACCAAAACGTGAACTACAAAATCTCCTGTTCATACCGACAAAGGCAGAATGAAATGGTCAATTATAGGTGTGCAAAATAAACTCTGTATTTTTGAAGGAAAGCAAATATGCTTGTGGCATATCTATAAATCCAACTTCTCATCTTTAAGGCTGACAGTCCTGCAACATGAGGGAATATAGCACAGTTAATGTATGCCGTGATGTGGAGCAAGAGAAAGGCCTTTGATTCAAGCCGAGACCGACTCAAGCCATTTTAACTTGTTTACTGGAGTAAGACATCATACATCTCAGTTCTCTGCAGGAAGCTTTTCATTCTTTATGTTGAGTTTGGATGCAGCCATATGGTCCATTGATCAGAACTTACAAAGGCCCTAGAAGAATATCCTTTTACCCCTTTCTTGTTTGTAATCAATGTTTTTTCTGCTTTGGAGATGGCTAAGGGAACCTTAAACGAGACACCTCCTTTTGTGACTGTCCCTGTGGCATAAGAAGACGGTTCTTTTCTAACAAATGAAAGGGAAAACTTCAAAGACTAGTCCACACTTCTATAGTGAACTCTGCCCTTTAAGACTGCAGTTTTCCTGGGTCATTAGCTTGATACCGGTTCTTGCCTTCTCATTTTCATGCTCAAACTATAAAAACTGTATATGACATACCTTTACAGCCTTAGTAGACTACCCTGCAAATTCACAATACTTCTTAGTGGCCACTAGAAAGTCATTCCCTAGAGGTTTGAAATGTGGTCCAAAATATGATGGTTCAACATGGTAACTGCACTTTGATTAGTGTAGTAGAACACGGTTGCTCAAAAAATAGCACTCCAATAAGTTAATATACTGCAAATCAATACACAATATCTGAATTGTGTAGAGTGGTTATCTACAAAACTATGGACGGTACACACATTGGGTGTGAGAGACGTAACTGAAATCTATAGGGTTCCATAGCAAAGTGACATGGGCCTTCACCTCCACCAGAAAACTGAAATAGCAGCATAAGTAGCAGTAATTAAAACTAAAAATAGTAACCCACATAGTAGTGCTAGATAACAGAAACATTCAACTTATTATTCTCTACAAACTATAGGTATTTTTCCAACCTTGTTGACTATGTAATGTTCTGGCACATGAGTAGGACCACTAAATCTCTTGTTTCCCATAGCAGCTGTTTTAGCTGGTATGGATATGAATCCATGCATGTTGGGTGACATAAATTGCTGTTCTAGATAATTCGCCCCACAAAGCATCTAAGAATATGGACTGACGTACTGCAAGCTGGCACTGCAGTACTGTATCCACTCTCAAAGAAGTTGCTAACTGCTGCTTGAGTTTCCTCTCGTTCCTGTGAGTTATAAAACTGACAGCATGGGCAGAATCTCTGGGCATTTATTGAGGCTATTTCTTTACTTCCCTTGGGTCTCCAAGTAAAAGAGCCTCTGGTGGGGTAGAAGTTTTAAGAATTGAAAACATAATTTATGTGCAGACCATGGAGATTTTCATCATCAATTAAATATAGAAATATATTTGACTTCAAATATGCAAAAAGTCTCCAGGGAAACTAACAAGGTTACTGGTGCCACCTATTGGAAGCATTGTCCCTTACAGTCACATCAAATTCATTAAAGTGCCTTGAAACATGACCTGGGATTTGAAGCACAATCTATAAGTTTTAAATAGGTAAAAGTCTTCCATTTGTAAACCGTTACATTGGGGTGTTTGCCCCTTGTCATTGACAGCCAGGGTTCCGGCTGGCTTGGTCAGAAACATAGTTCTAGGGTCTCCTTGAGTTTGGGTTGAAATGTTCTGTAACTAACTCTGCCTAACTCTGCCTACAAATCATAAAATTGTCAAGTCATAAAGTTCCTTTCCTTACAAAACACAATAGTAAATATGGATTCATAATACTCCTCAATTTCATGACTCCTGCAAACCAATGCAGCCCCATCCCAATGCATTTCATATCCTCTTAAACCCTGGTAACATGTGTGCAACAGGAAGAGCCAGATTCAGTGATGCAATGGATGCCATGGAAAGAGAGAGATTGCAAATAGGCACTTACGTGTGTATGAAAAATCTGTGGTATTCCAATGGGTGGCAGACAGATGGAAAAGAGAAAGAGATGGTTCGAAATAAAAGAGAATGCAAGTGAGATGGTGCCAAAGAGACAACAAAAGAGAGGATGAACGTAAATCAAATATGTCAACACACAATGTAATGGAATCAAATGAAACTGAAACCTATACATTATCGACATTACGTAATAACCCCTTGGTATGTTTATGTTAAGAACAGCCAATGCCCCCAATGACACCAGAGGGTATTTGTAAGAAGAGACTGAACTTAAGTGCAAACTTTGCGTTGAACTCAAAACAATGAATTACTTCAAATAATTACAAAAAGTAACATTTTATGGAGGCAAAGACTGGTATTACACAAGATATTCTATGCAGCCCCTTTCCAGATAAATTATCTGTTGCAATACACAACAAATGCTGAATAAAGAATTGCCTTGCTAAAACCCATATATTTTATAATAGATCTTGTGCTACTAGTGGGCAACAGATAAACAGAAGTAGCAGTAATGGGTTTCCTAATTCAGCAGAGCAGAGTTTGCCAACATATCACAACATCACTAGATATAATAGATCCACAGTTATCATACAGTATCACAGAAAAGCAACAGTTAACTGACTAATTCAGGTCAGCTACTTCTGAATATTGTACAAAGTTTGGAGTCTTTGTACCTCTTATGTAATTTATTTCTATGTCTACACAGCAGGCGGTTTTGCATGGATTTTGGCAGATTCAGTATTTTGAATCTGCCAAAAATCTGACGGTACTCCGTGTTGCATATACAGCAGCGAAAAATCTGTGCTGAAGTCTATACTGCATGGATGTTTTACCGTCGCTTTAATAATCCGGCAGAATATGCAGCATGTTGTACATTCCAATGGATTCTGCTCAGATTTGCCATCGGCCCCTTACATAGGATGTGCATGGCCGATGGCAAATCCAAAAACAGACCATGGTTTTAGCGCAAATCAGTGCCAAAAACTGCAGTCCTGTCGTGGTCCAAGAATGACAAAATGCCATCGGATTTCCCATGGTATTTTGTCATATGCTGTGTGGACTTAGCCTTAAAATTTCAAGAATGTCTGGCACAAATCCAAGAACAAAGGTGAAATATACAAATATATAAATGTTTACATGGATGTAATAGGTACATACATCTATAATATTACAAAATAAAAATTCACGTGCCATTAAACCAATTTAATCCAATGAATATGTGATATTTATATTACTTATATTAGAAAAGACTTTGGTTTTTGCTATTTGTATCGATTAGAAAGCGAGTCTACTGATGGGCCAGGATGGGAATATAAAATAGGCTTCTACGATCTAGATAAATCCTTATATAGAGTCTCCAGCTGGATTCACACATACAGACTGAATTTTAAGTCACAGCCAGAAATGGATACAAATGAGTAAAATCAGTATGGAACTGTTCACATGTTGGCTTTTGGACTGGAATAATCTGACATGGAATCCACGGCAATACCTTGGATTTCTACTTTGAAGAGGGTGTTTTTACCTTTGATTTGGACGCATGTCAGCCCCATTTCAGTAGGTGTGGTTAATCCGTATCACACTTACCAAAACAGTATCCGGAAAGGATCTGCTTCAAAAAATGGACCCGTCCATTATTTTTTCTGCACCACACATCTGAGGTGGCTTGTGTATTCAAATGAATGTGAGACGGACTCTAGATAGATTTTAATGTGGAATCAGACACAGAATTCACATCCAATTCAACATTAAAATCTGTTGCATGAACTTACTCTATATCCACTCCTAGCTTTGTTTAGCAAAAACTGCACCAAAAACTGAATGTGTGAATCCAACTTTAAATATTTAAGTTTTACTTTACGTAGAGATGTCATGTCCATCCTACATGTATGGGTCCCAATAACTTACAGTACATAATATTTGAAGTATACCCCTACCCCAGGCTTTTCTGGTCATATACTGAATAGGCTTTGCATTATTTCATAGTATCAACATCCCAGTACTCTGAATGTATTAATTTAGAATGTGCAAATACTTAACATTTTATACTCGGTCTCATAGAGTATAGTGTAATGATAGTTCAGCTACAGGATCAGTGGCTATGGCCACCTGTAAGACATGAAATGTATAGACACATATAAGACACGACTATAAAGCTCTGAATTTACTTACGGACTGGCTGGGTCACACAATCAAAGGGTAGGGATGACTCTCCAATGCCCTTGCCATTGATAGCAGACAGTTTGACAACATATGATGTTTCAGGCCTAAGACCTCCGATTGTGATTGTGCTCTCTGAACTTTCTGCAAACACAGAACATTTATAGGGTTGGAGAACAATCAGCAACAATCTTCTTTATTTGTAGGATAGCATTGTAAAACAGGACATTTAAAGAATATTCACAAGATGCGACATTAATGTCTGGTAAATACAAGTCCCACCTATGGGAGCTGCACCTAACATAACAACATGGGTCACCTTACTTTCCCATTCTCGTCTACACTGCAGGGATAGGAGAGTTGACCACACATGCGCCGCCCTCTCTATACATGTCAATAAGCGTTCCATGTAAAGTTGTGCACAATTACTCGATTGCCTCAGAACTCCCATAGAAGTACACAGAGAAAGCTGCACCTTTTCAGCCACCTCTCAATTCACTCCAACTGTGGGAAGAACAAGCACAGGGTGTCATGGGGCCCAATGCTCAAGATAGTTGCAGGTTTTGTGGATATCCCAAAAATGTCCGGAATGGAACTATCTATTTTGACTGAGAATGCAGGATCTCCAACACCAGGAAGTGGGGTAAGCCATGGGAGAAGATTAACCTAAAAGTTCACAATGCTTTTATCATGCCACGTGGTGCTTAATGTAAAACTCAGTACTACATACTTATAAGATGTACAGATATAGTTGTCTTACAGTATTTCACACATTGAATGTGTTTAGTGCACCCCAAGTAGCTAGGTACACTTTGACATTGACCTCCAGGGGCATCAAGCTAAGTGTCTGAATATGTAAGTGATCAATTAACCAATATAAATTTCAAAACAAAAAGGGTGAATACAACTTGAGCTTAGTTTTTACTACTTAAAGGGGTTTTGCCACGATGTAATGTTGACGTGGGATCCTCCAAAATGAGTATTTAATCACTTTTCTAAATATATGTGATTATAAAAACTGCAGTCTGAGAGAGCTACAGGCTGCCTTACCTGCCCTTAGTTACTTCAAAGCTTCTATTAGATACGACTTGACCAGAGCTGCTGGCCAGGCTTGCGCAGAGAACACTTCTTATCTGATGAAAGGGAGCTGAAGAAGCTTTCAAGGCACCGGGTAGAAATATGCTGTGTTTTGTATACAGAATCCACTAGTTGTAGTGTGATTATCTGAGTAGATCCCTGCTTTATCTGATGACAGGGAACATGAAGAAGCTTTCAAGCTGCTGTGGAGAAAGCTGTTGTCGTTTGTATACAGAATCCACTAGTTGTAGTTTGATTATGTGGGTGAACATTTCACACGATCCCTTATGCATGGCTCTGGGCTCTGGCTGTGTCTCTCGCTCTCTCAGCTCATTACATTTGCTTATTAGCAGATAAGGCACGTCCTGGCAAAACCCCTTTAAGTGTATAATACATATGAGATATAACTATCATGCCTAAAGAAAAGTTAAAATGGGCAATTAATTTACCATCCCGGGCACTGAAGTTAGAAGTCTGCCATGTCTCAGCTCCTGTCGGTCTCCATTCTGCCTTGTATTTGAGGATGGGTACTCCACCAGTTGAGTCTGGTTCTTCAAATTCAACCATAGCAGTGCTTGAGTAAGACTCCACCCTGACGATGTTCGGTGATGAGGGGGTCTCTGCCAAAATATAATATGTAGAAGTTAATAAGAAGGGATGAGTATTTTAGTTTCTCCATTAGGTTGTTATAGGAAAGCTTTACAGATTACAATTAGTAAACAGGCACCTGCTTGTACGAGGATGAACTCGGAAGACTCCTGTCCAACGCTGTTGACTGCAGTGCAATTGTAGTTTCCAAAATCGCTTTCAGAGTCAGGGTTTATCTGTTGACAGGTGATATAATTATTGTCAGTGCATATTACACAGCTGATATAATTATTGCCAGTGCATATTACACAGCTGATATAATTATTGTCAGTGCATTCTGAGGGAAATCCTGAAAACTTGACCTGTTGGTGGGTTTTGAGGACTGGAGTTGAGTCATACCTATGAACTGCAGTATACTGTCAAATTACTGCTTCAGTTATATTCTCCGCCTCTTGTAGTTGGAGTAGTATTATGGGACACTTAGAGGTCCAAGGGATCAAATTGGGTGACAGAGGGGCACCTCTATCTAACAGGAACAGAGTAGCATGTAATTAGTTAAATAGTTAGGATCAGATTTATAGCTGATCTCAGCTGCTGATGGCAGGTGTTAGCTGTAGGTAACTGCACCCAAGGCTCAGTTCCTGCTCTATACTTCCCTAATGACATCATGAGGTAATAGTATGTCATGTGCTACCTAGTGTTTATTATAACGGTAAGGTTCTGTTTAAACCTATTGCACAAATCATATTGCATCACTGTATCTGTTGCATAATCTTGACTTGCTGGTCTCCAAAAAATTGGAAAATGAAAAAGCATCCAGCGGGTTATGAAAAATATAAAAAAAACTTAATTCCCCTATAAATGCAACCTTTGACCTTCAGACAGGTATTTATTAAGGTCAAAATGTTGAATTTACAGAGCAATAAAGTTCTTTTTTATATACTTTTTTGTAATCCACTGGATGCTGTTTCCTTTTTTAAAATTTTGGACGTAGCTATTTGACTCCTTGGGTTTGCACCAAAAAGTTTTCTTCTCCCTATGGTCAGTACCGATGGGATTTGCTCTATAAATCATTATAATGGGGTCTGTCACATGTATGGGGCATGATTCTTCATAGAATTTGTGACCAAGACTTCAAATGGAACTTCCAACAGTGATGGGAATAGTTCCAGAGAGTTCAGGAGGCTAACACTGTTCTGTAAATGCAGTAATGTCAGCTATCATCTCATTCATTCAGCAACAGTGAATTAGCCATAGATGATTTAATGGGAGAAATGTACCTCAAGGCTGCTGGCAAATGGACTGCTGTAGATCTTGATGTTGGAGGAGTTGGAACTTGGCAGAAGCTGTCCATCCCTCAGCCAGGACACTCTTGCAGTAGGATAGGCAAGGACTTCACAGGTTATGTTAACTGGATTTCCCTCCCAGGTGTAAATAACCACTGGGCCTTTTATTTTGGGAGCATCTAAAAAAGTGAAGAGTATAACGTCTCACTAATATTTATTTATACATAAACTACATCCAGAAAGGCAAACACTAGATCTGAAGATTTAGTCATACTCATCAGATTTATGTAAAAAGTATTCCAGATACCTGTTAATAGATGCTTGTGCCTCATGCGATATCATTGCGTGTTTTTTTTCCATTTACAAATGAATATTTTACCATTTGTTCGAGCTATTTTCATTAAGGTCCTGCCTCTATTGAAGTCATTTGCATTCATTGCTTCCAAGTTTAAGAATATGCTCCCCTTGTATACTAATCCACAGGCCCAGGGGATAGACTTTGGGAATAGAAAACAGAAAACTGCTGCTCTTTATGGCAGATTTAGAAAAATTAGTACAATGGCATCAGGAAGGGGTTGTCTAAGGCAATCAAGTTTCTTTGTCAAAGTACTGCTGTAAAACGGAGGCAGGAATCTGAGCTCGAACACCCTTACTATACATTGCATACGTTTTAGTAAAGCTCTTTCTTTTTATACTTGAATAAAGTTGAGAAATTGGGTGACCAGAATACAAAACTCAAACTCCAAATGTGTGACCACAATTGCAACTCTCTGTCCCCAGTTACAGAAGGAAAAGCAGCTCTGGAGCACAAACTACTGCTCCAAAAAGTGGAATAAGTCACACATGAATTGCTTAGCAGAGAACAGATAATGTAAGGTTTATCGTAGAGGAGTACAGGCAGGATAAATGTATTATATGATCCACCAAAGTATGACAGGAAGACAGTAACAGGATGATCCCCTAGCTGTTGTCATTACTGACGGATGAGCAGCTCTGGAGCACTTACTGCTGCTTCAACAAATGGAATGGTAAAGAAGTCACACCAGAGAACAGATAATAAATGGGCATCTGTAGCTTTTATCATTTGGGGGTAGAGGCACTATAAATGTATTGTGTGACCTGCCGAAATATGACAGGAAGACAGTAACACGCTGCTCCCCTAGCTGTTGTCATTACAAGTTGCAATATTAAAAGACATAAAACACTTTTACTGTGTACACCTTCTTACTGTTCCCATATTTCACTTAAGCTCAAGCTCATTCTGAGCAGCAGCATGAAACAAAATCAAAGTTCAGCAGTGCAGAAAGTACAGAGCGCTCCCACAGCACGAATGTACATTAAAATTAGTCCCATTGTTTATCATACATATTCATGCCAAGTTAGTTTCCTTATCCTCCCACTTTATACAGTATACTTAGAATATCCTTAATGTACACACTGAAGGTTCTGAAGATATAATATATGTGTAATATAGTGGATAATGGGAAGAAAGAGAAAAAACAGGTAGTAAGCGCCTTATTTTGTGCCGTGTGGGGTTTAGCTTTCGCTGGACCACAGTGTCTTCATGAGAGACTTTTGAAAGTAGAGCGGTGGCTGGTCCTCACGGGCCGTTTTAGTAAATACCCATGTTCCCCCTGACATAACAATTCTGAAGCATCTTTCCTTAGATATCTATGTTGTGAGGTTCCTCTGTTATTCCTCCTAGAAATTAATTGCCAATCTGTCAGGTGGGTGTTAGCAACTGGGGGGGGGGGGGGGGGCGGTGTCGCTTCACAGTCTGATATTGTCCAATCAGTGCTGGCAGAATCAGTGCATGCTGGGACACACTCCTTTGAAAACTGGAAGGGTAATACCCACCTGACTGATTCAATCATATATTTCTAGACGGAGTAATAGGAGAACAGCACAAAACACAGTTAGGGTATATTCACACAGCGTATTTGAGGTCAATATTTCGGAGCGTAATTGTGCTGAAATACGCCTGAAGTACGGACCGCAAATACGGTAATTCATAGCTCTCATTGAGAGCTACGGTTATCCAATGTTTTCCCCGGCGTACAATATGTGTCGGGGGAAAGAATTGACATGTCACTTCTTCCTGAAAGTGAATGTCTATGGGAGCCGACACATACACCATGTAAACATACGCCATGTAAACATACCATTATAAGAGATGAAACTCACAGGAACACAAGGATTTGCTAAAACAGAAGTCAGGAATGGTCATGGGCAGTGTTTGGGAGTATTTAAAATACAAGTAATTAAAATAGTATTTAAAATACTTGTCAGGTATTTGTATTTTGTAATCAAAATACTTTTTTTAATTCAGTATTTTGTATTTGTAATTAAAATACTTTTAGGAAGTATTTTAAGTATTTTAATTACTTTCTAAATTCAAAACAAATGTTGTAATTTAAATAACCCGCCTCACCGCACTTAAAAAACAACAACAGCGCGAGTCACGTCATCACTCTCGTTTCTCGTATCTCGTGCGAGGTGCGACGAGAGGAGGGAAAATTCCAGCGCGTTCCAGCAACGCAAGTCCGCCTTGTAGTGAAGCGTGATTTATTTTTAGTTTTTAATCATCCCGATCGCGTAATCCATTCCGTAAAATTACCGTATATACTCGAGTATAAGCCGACCCGGATATAAGCCGAGGCCCCTAATTTTACCACAAAAAACTGGGAAAACGTATTGTCTCGAGTATACGCCGAGAAGGGGGAGGGGGGGAGAATCCACCATTGCAAATAAAAAGTCTGGACATGTG
Source organism: Phyllomedusa bahiana (assembly GCA_025379985.1). NCBI lineage: Eukaryota > Metazoa > Chordata > Amphibia > Anura > Hylidae > Phyllomedusa > Phyllomedusa bahiana. The sequence continues at coordinate 165,165 of JAODAL010000100.1, forward strand.
CATTACAGATTAGTAACTCCATGTGCCTCATAGTAATAGCAGTTAACCCCATCATGTCCCTCACATTAACCCCCTGTGTGCCTCAAATAAGAGTTACTGATATGTGAGAGACATGGAGGTAATAATTAGGTATCTTCATAATTAAGGTCCTTTATTAGTACCCCCATGTGTCTCACATATTAGTAACCCTTATATAGGGCACACAGGGGTTAATATGAGGGACATGATGGGGTTAACTGCTATTAATGTGAAGCACATGGAGTTACTGAAACTAAATTAATATCCCCAAATGCCTGACATTAATAGGCATAGTAACTAAAGGAAGGTACCTGTATGTTTCTCTTTACTGTAGCATCCTCTTCTACATGTGACAGACATCTTCTATAGGAGTCGGACACAATGAATCCTGGCCACTGACTTATCTGCAGGGTAGATGCTAATCCTAGTGGGCTAAAGGACCTCTGATCCATTTTTTTGTTTTTATTAAATTTTTTGTTTACATTTTTCAAGTATTTTAGTATTTGGAAAATACTTTTGAAGTAGTATTTAGTATTTGTATTTAAAATACTTTGGGATTAAAGTATTTAGTATTTGTATTTAAAATACTTCAGTCATAAGTATTTTGTATTTTGTATTTAAAATACTTTCCCAAAGTATTTTCCCGAACACTGGTCATGGGTCCTCTATGAATGAACACTGCAGGAAAAAATAATAAACCATGTTATGCTCAGTACTGGGTCCTAATTGACGGATTATCTGGGGACTCAAAGAACATGAAAGATAAAATGCCTTTGTCCTGCCCATCCTTCCATCCTGTACTAGGCATAACACAGTGCATATTTTTTCCTTGGAGAGTCCCTTCAAAGTGCTTGTAGTTTTTTCTACCTTCCTGATTACCAACTGCAAAGCTCAGTTAAAACTTTGGGTAAAACTACTCTGCACTCACAGAGAACAGAAGATTAGCTATCTGCTAGACAAATGTAAAGGAGAGATCGTCCCTTCCTGAGCTACCCGATGCCTCCCACACAGCCAGCCAGTATCTTCTCTACTCTGCACTGAAGAGGGACAAAAATCCCGAAACAGCGTTGTCTGTAGATGAGAGATACTGGCTTGGCTAAAAAATCCTTTTTGCTTTCTCAAGACTCGGTGGGTCGAAAGCAAATTGAGAATTTGTTACAACCAACAGAGGGCGCTGTGGGCTTCTCAGCCCCTTTCCCATAATGCCTTGTGATATACAAATGTAAAGTAAGATGTCATGGCTGAAAAAAAAATTAGTCCTGTGGTAATAAAAGATACAATTCTTATTATTCTTGAATATGATAGACAAAACAGCAAAAACCAAAGATCGTACACTGCACTTCGAAGTACATGGCTTGTGTGTCCTGGCCGATGGTGTTGCTTGCAACGCAGAAGTACTCGCCAGCATCCGTGTACTGGATGTCCTTCAAGGTAAGAGAAGACATCCGGATGTGTCCTTGAACCACAATACGACCATCCAGGGTCTACAGAAAGGAGAAAAAATCCTATCAGCACCCAAGACCATTTACTGAATGTCATTTAATTGTACTGTGTTGCAAATCTTCTTTCTAGCGCTAATCCTTTGCATGTTGAGGAGGAGAGGGACTCTGTTCTTAGATTAGACAAAAATTCCAAAGCATTACCTACACAGAATATCTTAAATGACACTATTCTAATAATAGCACCATAAAGAATATGCAATTCTGTGTTCAGTGGAGCTAATATTTAGCCTATGTATCAACAAAAGCTTTGGACCATAACATGAAGCCCCAAACTGCTACCACTGTTTGGTGACTGCATTCTTTCTTATGTTCTCAAGATAATTGATATATGAGGTGAGCTGTCTATGTCCACAGTGCATGTCTAGTTCATGTTTTTTTTACCAATATCTGATTGTATTTTTTTTTTTTTCAAATCTCCATGATCTACACCAGATCCTAATGGTTCAACACTAGTTTCCAGATCGTTTTAGAGGCCCCTTAAAGAGCATGATTCTTCAATACATTGAATGACGAACTCCAGCTTACAATAGCATTAACAATCTGCTATTATCACTGGGATACGTTTTGTCTGGCCATACTTTGGCCCTGCTCTGGTCAGGCATTCCAGTTGTATTATATGCTTGTCTTTCAAAAGGCCACTTATAGCCATGGTGGGGGTTGCATGTGGGGAACCTCCTCTTATAGCATGCATATGTTCTAATGCGACAAGTACCCCTTCACTAATCTCCTTACCCAACTAAGTTAAATATAAAGCAGATGATCCTAATAATTCAGTAATGACTTTTTTTAGAAGCTTCAAATAAGAAACAATTTTTAATATTTTTGCATTGATTTACCTTTTTGTAGCTACATTTTTAGGTAGCGACAGCTAGAAATGTGTGAGTGTAAGTCCATGAGCATTATACAGATACATTTCTGTGCCTGTTTTAACACCATAAGTCCCAAACTGGCCATTTATACTCCTCCTTTGGGTCATTAGACCGAAAGTCTGGTCGGGATTTGCAGATGTAATACAGGTGGAAAAATTTCACTGGTGTGAAATAGGCCTTTGGTGGCAAATACTCTTCACTTTCAATCAGTCATAAAGGTCCTAAAATAATTGTCAATAACAATACAGTAGTCAGAACACGGCTAGGCCTACTTGGCATTTTAATTCAATGGTTGCAAATCTTTCATACCACAGCAGAACACATACAATATTCAAGACATATTCTAATCGGATTCAACTGGGGTTATTTTTGTCTGCTATAGACAAAATGGTAATGCTTCATCTCCATCACTACATGATTGTTTCATAGTCACGATCCAAGCAATATATATGGTCACTGATTGTGGACGAAAGTTGTGTAGCCCCGACATTATTGCTACTACATAAACCAGTAAAAACAACAAAAAAGCAAATGAAGAGGAATGCTTCCTTAGTGTTGACTATCTTAGGCCAAGGTCCATGTAAACGTTCCATCATTCCAAGTCTATAATGATTGGACTAAAAGGTTATAGAACAGTAGGTCATAAATCAATTATTTTATAATATACTCGACTGTATGCTAAGAGTGAGAAGTTTTTTTAGAGAATGTGGCAGAAAGCGGTCTCTAAATATTACTAGATTTACTTGAACTTCTCGAAAATGACATAATGGAAAATCAACTTTTCATATTTGAAGGAGGTGTAGTTATTATTGCACCACCAGTCAGGCCCAATACTTCTGGGCTGAAGACATGTTGGGCGACATGTATGATCTAGACGCAAAGGGGCCAGTTCTAAATAGCTTTAAAGCAGTGTAAAATGCACCAGAATGTATGAAACTGTTCTACTGCAGGTCATAGATATGGCGTGTTCCAGTTCCACTACGACAACTCAGGCTCAGGTAAACCACTTTTAACTTGGTCTGGCTGTTCCTCAAAAATGTGTAGAATCAATAGGTTGGGGTGCGACATGCCCCACGGACATCCCCACATCTTGGGTGCATTATAAAGTACAGTGGGCGCCACAAAATGCTCCTACTTTTGGAGTGTGCCTGCTCATACATCTAGAGAACAAGGCTGCGACAATTTTTGGGCTGAAAGTACACCAGAAAAAGGGCACAGCCCCATACATACTTGTCGCCCTTAATGTCCACACTAAAGAAGAAATGTACTGTATATGAGATGTGCTGCAGCTAATTCTGACTCTAAAAGAACCAATAATTTACCCCGACGCCAAACTACATTTATAATGTATTACTGCAGGCTGTAATATTTGAAGACCACAAAGATACTGGACGCATAAGGCAGTAATCTGCCCTAATTAAGATATGGAAAGATATTATGGGCTTCTGACTGGTCAACCTGTTTTGCCTGTAACCAATTCTAATTACAACATCCTAATGCTATAAAGGTGCCGTCAACAGGCAAATGACTGTAAACAATTTAACAATTTAATCTAATTATACCTTAAACTAATGTACTGAAACCATTCTGAAATGGAAAGCAATTGCAAATTACATTTTTATGGGTTCCTGAAATGGGGAGTAATTGACAGTCATATGTTCTCTTTCTTTTAAGTGTCTTTTGAGCTTATGATAAAAGCAAAGACGATCCTGCAAAAAAATGTTGCTAAACATATGAAAATACAGTCTCGGATTTATAGTCTCAATACCAAGTAAATTTCTTTGTCTACATAAAGGTAGATATGCTAACTGGTTAGATAATGCCCACATGGCTTTGTGGCTTTCATTGCACTGCAATCAAAGCCTAGTTAATACTGTACAGTTCAGGACACATGCCATTCAAGATTTCAGTCTATCTTAAAAGCAGCATGAAGTCCCCTCCCTGCTATCAAGCTAAAGCGAACTGTGTAGAAACCATTGGACTTCATTATACTGTATGTAAATCCATAGATTTCATCATGCACTGGTTGGATTAGTTGCAAACCACCATGGTATACTTCACAAACAGAAGCCATGATGCCTTACTAAAAAGCTAAGAGGGCTGTTCTTTTCTTACTGTAATTATCAATACAGGAATCTGTTTAATGAATGCAACAGCGGTCACCATCTTAGCTTTACACCGTTGGTAGATGCTGATGTTGGCAATGTAATGCAAGAACGGAACTACAACAAAGCAACTGCTATAGTGTCCAGGTGAGTGTCCAAACTGCAATAGTTAAAGAGACTCGGAGGTGAGGGACAGCTGCTCACTATGCTTCTGACACTGGAAAAGTGGTGAAATCCATAAAACAGAGGATAACATAACAGTGGGGCACATTTATCATGACAATCACACCAAAATTGTGGCGCAGATTGTGCCAAAAAAATACTGGTGTACATGTGTTTGACAGTTTCTGGAAACTTCTAGACAAAAAAGATGTGGCCTTGGTTAAATGGGTGTGGCTTTGCTAAAAAAAAAAAGGGTGGCTTAGTGTGCGAAGTCATGTGCCAACTAACAGGAGGTATAAACTTAAACTAGACAGTTCTACCATGCACCAGATTTATCAATACTATGATGCACGCTGTGAATTGTAAGACTGTCTATTCTAAATCTACCCTAAGAATTTGAGGATATTGATAAATCTGCTGCAATGTATCCATTTCTCAAACTCACATAATGGTCATGAGGCTGAGACCCCTTTCCAAGATATGTCATTGTCTCAAGTGGCTACTAGTTAAACCCCCCCTTCCTTGTCTATGAGGTCTATCAGACATAAATTCTTGGGGGAAGCGAATCAGGCAGGTATGATACTGCTATCTCATAGCTATTGATCCTACCTGCTGCCATATGCATCAGTTTGCACAAACAGCTGAATTTTAGTGGAGTTGATACAGTAGCTGGTGTAAATTACTGGCCCAAAGACCTTTTTTATACCAATTCTGTAGTACGACCATGACGGACTTAGTGTGGATTCACACAGTTTTCTAGATGCAGGTTTTGAAGCCAAACCAAGAATGGATTTAAAACAAAGAGACGTCTCAGTCTTTCCTTAATATATGATTTCGGCTTCAAAAACTGCACCTGAAAAGCTAAAGGTGTGAACCCACCCTGACTCAACATTTTACATGTACATGTGAATGTTATTTTTTTTTTTTGTCTCGTGATTATTTACACCTGGTTAATTTGGAATGATATTTTATCATGGACTGGTCTTAGGACACTTACATACTCTAGAAAGAAGCCGAGAGAGACTGCCTTCCTGTTTAGAAGAAATGTTTTTTTCAATCTATAACGGACACTAATAGAAGTGTTCTGCCATGTTTTAAACTACCATTCACAATTGACTCTAGCTTAAGGAGGACCCGTAGTTTTAATTTCAAGTGTTCACATGTTGGGTAACTGTGTACGGTGCAAATGTACTTACCAACAACTTCTCCTGGATTGTAATCAAAAAGTCATTTTATAAAAAGTAATTAGCGGCAAAACAGTCCTCCGTGATTTTGTAAATAATCACAATCACTTCTACATGATAATTATTTTCACTACTATGCTTAATTGTATTTGAAGCCATGTACCAGAATATTAATGTAACAATCTATTACATGGGCCCTCATGACTTTTCCTCTTCCATTTTCCATCTTCCTTTATCCAATAACATGAACAATCACAGTAGAAAAAAACATAGGACAAAGCTGTTTTCTCTGGAAATAGTTTTAAAAAAATGGAAGACAAGCAAATAACAATCTGCAGTGATTCTAGCCTTTGGTGAATCTTCATTTGTGAATTCATTTAGAAAAGATATCAGTAATTTCCTAGTATTTTTCTATTACTCAAATTGCTGCCTTTAGTAAAGAAGATAACAGATATATGAAGGTGGATACAGAGAATTCAAGTTCTTCAAGCCCTTGCAGCAGATGTAATGCCCCATTCCAATCACATTTTTGGCCTCGATTGGTCATATTTGTCTGGATACCTCAAAAAAGGTATTCCAAGTCATAAGGTTCTACAGGGCAAACACGGTCTATTTTAGACTAAATTTGACCTATTTCCTAAGGCGGTTTCTCAAAAGGTACCACCATCAGAGGCCGGTAATGTCATGCCAAAGGGGTTTTAGTGGGGAAGATTTACTATTCCAAGTGCACCAGAATTCTGGTTGAATTTGTGCCAAAAAAAGTTGCTTACCTGCCTTGCACACATTTATTATATGTGTTCGATACATTGTTGTCCCCATTGACAAGAAATGTGCCTTAGCAATAAATGGGTGTGAACTAGCAGGAACAGGGGGACTTAAATGTGACTTGTGTGGAAAAACTGTGCCAAAATGTTGGTGGACTCTAACTAGACTAAAGTGTCCAAAATAGACTACAAAAGCTACCAAAGCCTCATTCAGCATGAGCTACTCTGATGTGTCACATCCATGCCTAATCTAACGTTATGTCATTTAGAAGGGTTGTACTATCATTGAGGTCACACACTAAACATTACATGTCATTTAATTAAGTTAAATTATATATTTAACTTCAGAGAAAAATGACCCTGACAACAACCTTGGTCCTTGCACCTACATCCCACTCCTCCACTCATCATTTTATCATTGGTCACATGACTATTTCTCAATTGACTGCACCTGCAGTTCACACCACCACCTTACTTATAAGCCGCACCACCGTGACAGGTAGTAGCTGTGTGGAAGCAGTCTGTAGTATGAACTTTGCATGCTTGATCAGATGAGCCGTGAAAGCATTAAATGGCCATAACTACTTGAAACAAGGGATACATTTACATCAACCAGGCTATGTAGGAAGGAGTGTCGTATGAACACTTTTTTGATAAGTTCATATGTTTGCTATTTTGGCAATATGTATTCATCGAGATCTAATTTCTATTGTGGTACAACCCCTTTATGTATTAGATAGGATTTAAATTTTCACTATTGTGTTGTAAGTGGCAAAATAGTAAGTGGTAGTTAATAAGGGTGTGATTCTGTCCCTAAGACTGGCCATACATATAAGTCACCTGTCGGCTAAACACTCATTCAAAAGAAAGCTATCTCACCCTACCTTCCCTCAACCATGCATGCTTTACCGAACGTGTATGCTTATTTCAATAAGAGGGAGAAAAACTACCGCCAGACATCCCTGACAGACACGTAGCTCCAGCGTGTTGGAATCCAAAATGTCTAACCTAACACTTTGGCATATCCCACTAGACTAAGTTTTCAAAGGCAGCTCTATTTAGAATTATACTATGGGAATTCCAGTACTATACCTGATAAAGCAGTAACAGGCTTTAAAGGAGTACCTTCACTATAAGTCTACAGGTCTAGAGACTTCACTCTACAACTATAAGTCTACAGGGTATTGTTAACCAACTATACAAAGTATCTATACCACAAACAACTAAACTAGTTGTATTTGCTGGTACTAAACACAGGATGTTAGAGAGGTGCTTCCGTTGCAGCAATTAGAGATTAGTTTGTGTCAACAGGTTATGTCAGTCAATGGTAAGTAGAAACAAGCTGGGTTGGTGCAAGCTTGGTTAATGACTTAAAACGTGTTTAATCTGATATTAACAAAACAGTGCAAAAATCATTTACTACTTGTTACATTTATATAACATTCACAAGTACATGCAGATATTAGAAGAGCTCTCTGAGGGTTTCTATTCGTAGCAAACTTCCTGTTTTTAGACCAAAAATGTCCTTAAAAACGAATGCAAAAAATGTTACCTACCAAAAAAGTTTATTGCAGCCATCAAACGAAATTGGAAACGTATCCACATCTCAAAAAAATTGTCAAAAAATTGTATTTTAAAGCCTCTAGGAGTTACATAATGCAACAACAGCTAAAACAGCACTGCCTTCATACAATGATATCGGAACAGCCACAAAACTCAGTGGAGTATCTGTAGGAAGTGAAGAGAAAGTAGTGGTATAGGGGCCCTGGAATTCATGAAGAAGACGCCTATGACACATATTTGATGGGACATGTTACAGATTTTAGACTATGCTTAAATAATAGGACAGTGTCAATAATAGCCTTATATACAAGTATAAAAAAAAGCCCTGACTCAGACTGTTGGGTTTTGCCACCAAAGACAAGATGTTGGTGTTTGACTCCCCCTCCACATCCTTTCCATGACCTTCTGGTCCACTTATTCCACCTTCTTTGCTAGCAATATAGTTCCTCTGGAACTGAGAGAGTCCTGCAGATTCCTGTCCCCATTAGAAAATGGTATTGGATCATCTATAGCTGGGTTCCCTCTCTTTAAGAGCCCCAAAGAAGTTGCATGCCTTGTCTCTCTGGTATGAACACCCTTGTTCATATGGTTTTCTCCAGATCCTCCAGCCTTCTCAAATAGTATTGTAACCTACTAATTAAACTGATTCTTATATAAATGTGTGACTGGGTAACTGCACAATGATTTTTAACAGGCATAGCATGGCCCAACCTGTGTAGGATATATTAACTCTGACCAAATGTGACCTACTGTGTTCTGTATGGCTACCATGTGAGTCCCAATGTAATTTATACTGTAAGGCTACAGTCACACGACGGATTACAACGTAGATTTTACGTTGAATCAGCATTGTATCCTTGTCAGAAATTCCACGCTTTTGAGAGCTGAATTTCGACTAGACCCCAAACCACTGAAGGTATAAAGCCTAGGAAAAATATATATAAAATATAACTTTTATTTAACACTAGATATAAAACTTAATAAACCCCTAAATCTACAAAAAATATATTTACACCTAACAAGTATCCCTAAAATATGACTGCCTAGCAAAACTTGGAGGAACCGCCCCTATAAGGGCGCCCCCAAGCTGGAACCTAAACTATCACTATCCCTAACTACCAATAACCAACACATCTACAAAACAACAAATACACAGATCAAGGAACAAAAAAAGTGCTCAAAGACAAACTGTTCCAAACATTTTTGTTGGGAACGTATAGTAAGTTAATTATTTATTCTTGGTACACTTTTTCTTTGAGCACCTTTTTTGTTCCTTGCTCTGTGTATTTGTTGTTTTGTAGATGTGTTATTTAGGGGTAGTTAGGGATAGTGATAGTTTAGGTTCCAGCTTGGGGGCGCCCTTATAGGGGTGGTTCCTCCAAGTTTTGCTAGGCAATCATATTTTAGGGATACTTGTTAGGTGTAAATATATTTTTTGTAGATTTAGGGGTTTATTAAGTTTTATATCTAGTGTTAAATAAAAGTTATATTTGATATATATTTTTCCTAGGTTTTATACCTTCAGTGGTTTGGTGTTTTGTGTAATATATTAGTATAACCAGGTCTTCATATATTGCTATATCAGGGGCTTTCTCTACACCCAGGTATCATATTGTTGTAGAGTATTTTGTAGTTTTTGCTGAATTCCGACTAGGAAACAACGCTGTATTTATATATTTAGTTTTGTCAGTGTGTAAAATGCCATAAAATATTGACATGTCAATTTTTTGATGGTGCTTACTATACACGCTGAAAATAGTCAAGTAAAGATATTTTTACACAAATCCGTATACAGAGATGACATTTTATAGTCACCAATGACATCTTGTGGGAAAATCATCACCCACATGGCATCTGATGGAGCATGGGCATGGTTCTCATTTATAATGTAGCAGTAAGTACAACAAAATCCCCATACAACTATATGGTGGCACTAGCATCTATAGAAAAATCCACAGGATAACATGTCTGCAGTAATGCACGTGCATGAGCTCTAACTTGACATAAAGGAATTGTCGTTTATGGTAGAATAGATTTGGAATAAGAACAGTATCCCATTGAATAATGGGTTGAGTTTCTTAGCCCCAATAATTTGTGTGCACAGTAAATACTTTTGCTGTACCTGTCCCGTACGGTTGTTTGATTCAGGGAAGAAGGAAAATACACAGGGAATAATGGACACTTCAATAATTCAAAAACTCTCGTAAATGTCCTGCTGAGTGCTATGAATTATGTATGCTGAACAAACCTATTTAAAAAATCATAAACCCTACAACATCAGGGGAGGTTTTTATGTGTGTGCTGTGGGATAACTGGGCCACAGTTTTATGAAGTCGATCTATTTTTAAAGGGCTCGATATTTATTAAAAGGCTGTTATCTACTGGGTGTGAATGTGAACAGCTGCTTTCTTGGGGTTTTCAGCCTTCTGTATAATGCTGTGATGTCTTTACTACTCTTTACCCTGTATCTGCCAGTTAGATGGATTATGCGTTGGGACAATTTTGCTTTTATAAATTGCCATTACAGTCGTTGGCTTGTAAGTATGTTTTTGTTTTTTTTCTTTACAGTGGACCCTTGATATCTCAGTTTTAGTACACATACACATGAGATAGTTTCAGAAGTCTTTTCTTAAGAATCTATGGGCGACATGTATGAACGCAGGCACGTCAAAGTGAATCGTCGAGTCTCATTTTCAGTGTATAATGCGCCTGATCTATGAAAGTGGTTTTTGTGTGTTCATAAACGGTGCAAAGTTCGACGTGCCTCGATTATGTGTTAGGCGCATTATGGAACTTAGGCGCATAAGTAATGCACCTAACATGTATTAAGGTTAGAGACCGGCTGGAAATAAGAGAAGTCATTAGAACAACATGTCAGTGAATAGAAACTATGGGAGTGATCCTACTTGGAGTAGCACAGGTCCCAGCAATACCTGTGCTGTGCTGGTTCTTGCTGTATGCAGAATAAAGGGTGAGAGCAGCAAAAATAAATTTCAAATTTAATGTAGTAAAAATTTAAAATATAAAAATCTGAACAATATAATCAATTGGTTATTTAATGTAAAATTAGTTTAAGATTCTATGAATTTTAAATACATTTTATAGGAGATATTTCTATATTTTTGGAAAATTATTTATTTTTGTATTAATTTTATATGATCACATTTTTAATTAAATTTAAATAACTAAACTTTATATAGTTTGAGAATTATCAGAAATTACTTTTTATTATTGTACTGGTGTAAGTTGAGAAATATTGGAAATTTTTGCCCCTTACAGCAAATCTATCATCACTTCGACTCCTCAGACTCAGACAGACCACATTCACATAGGTCTACCTGTTCGAGCAGTAATGCACCTAGTTTTGCCAAACCACATTCATATATGTGTCCAATCTTACAAATGTGGTGTGACACACCTCCATATCGCCGCCAGAATGCCCCCACAACACCCCTTCATGCATTCCAAAGTGTCAAGTCTTATGAACAATGCGCCTAACACATTCATTAGGTGCATTAGACATCGTAGTTGGCTCAGTTAGGTGCATTGTACGCCAGAAAAAGGGTGGAAAACCCGATCATACATGTCTCCCTATGTGTCATTCCTCTATTACTCCTGGAAATTTATGAATATATTCACAACTGGGAGTTATCACTGAACACTGATTGGACAGTACTGGATTATGTAGGCACAGAGAAAACAGAATTACCCAGTCAATTGTTCCTTATATTTCCATGAGCATTCACATATGAACAGCACAATATAAGTAAAAAAAAGATGTTACTGATTGGTCTTTTATACAGATTACAAATATTTATTATAATGTGAGGATATATATCAATTATACATTGATATAACTACTAAGCTTGTTTAACATGTTGCATCCATGGGGCATTGAGGTGGGGCCCCATAGCTGAGAGCCTGCTCCAACACCATACATGTTCAATTAGAGCACATAAAAACCATGGGGGACATGTATGAAAACTGTCTAGGTCTAATACTTTCTTTGTTGTCCATAGCAACCAACCAGAGCGCCCCTTTCATTTCATATAGTGCTCTAAAAGAATGAAAGGGGAGTTCACAAGGGGGCTCATCAAATGGGATTCCATCAATTAGTTAAAAGTGTTGCATTACTTTTTGGCTCTGGATGACTTTTGACACTCCCTGACAGCAAGGACACTAGATGATTTGAAGGCTGTCTAATAATGCTTTGTTTTACTGATAACAAAATTAGCATTAAAAGGGTTGATTTTTCAATAAATGGGAGCTAATGTTAGGGAACCCATGAGTAGTGGTGGAATAGCCCAATAGGTGAGAAGGGATGCACTCTGCTAGCTCATTCTGAATGAATTACCAGGTGGCCTTTCCATGCGATAGCATTATAGCTAATCTATGGGTTACACCAAATCCTAGTTTAGCCCAAGCATTAAATTCGAATAAAAATAGCTGAAATGTGGTTTGCCCTTTAACAGCAAAATAATTTTATTGATCCATACTCTATGCATTAGTGGAGGTTTCTTACACTTCATCACTTTAATAGGGGTAAATTACAAGAGAACTGGTGTTACACATTATAAAGTTGTGTTCAAAATAATAGCAGTGTGTTCAAAAACATGAGCTAGGCACAAAATCTTTATAAGGGCTTGTCCCCACTGCAGTTTTGAAAACCGTCTGTAAACCGAGTGTCAACTTTTAAAATGGACTGCTATGGAAAATCCGTGCCGGCGGTCCGAAAAACATTCAACATGTTCATTCTTCCGCCCTGCGAAAGGGAAGGGCTCTTTTCGTCCCCCGTCCCTCCCCTCACCTGTGGCTGTGTGCACGGCCGCAAAACAGTGCAAATACTGGTTGGGATTTCGACCGGAATTTGCATTGTGCCGTGTGAATGGCCCCTAATAGTTTTTCATTTCCATGCATTGGGAACATTGCACACTGTTTTCTAAATCAAAACATTATGAGAAAGGTATATAATTGTTAACTACTTTACTGAAAGTAGTAAACAAATGAACATTGGGCTGTTACAACTTCTGGCACCTGTCAACTGTTATTCCAGCCCAGGATGCTTTCACTACATCCCACGATTTATTTGCATTTGTTGGCTTTGCCTCAGAAACGTCATTTTGGATGTCACCCCACAAGTGTTCTATCGATTAAGGTGCGGGGACTGGGCTGGCCACTCCATTGTTGTGGATGGGAACAAAGTTTATATATGTGTGATCCTTTGTGTCTCTATTTTAATGTATTAGTTAGTATATACCTCACATACCTATGTAATACAGCATGTAAAAGCTCTCTGTATATCTATTGTCACTAATGTGTTAATAAAATGGCCGCCTGTAGTAGTTTGTAGAGACATTCACCGTGTGATCCAAGATGGCACTTCTTCTGAAGTTACCGCCTGTGTCCAGACATTCCTGAGCTGTGAGGAGGGGTCTGTAGATAAGGACGTGCCAATAGACCCTCACAGTCAGGTACATGTGATGCTTCTTATCTACTAATTTGCAAAAGTATAAAAAAGCTGCCATTTTGTGGATGGCAGAAAGCACTTTCATAGCAGCAAGGCATGTTGTGATTTTTCTTTCTCTGTGCACCCTTTGTTATTTTTAAGCTAATTTGGACCCTCACAAGGACAGAATAGCCCCTTTGAGGCTACTTCCATTTCACCATTACCTCAATTTTGTTGGACTAGAACCAGAATTTGCTTGTTTACTGGTGTGTTTAGGGTCGCTGTCTTGTTGAAACACCCATTTCAATGACATTTCCTCCTCAGCGTGAGGCAACATGACCTCTTCAGGTATTTTGATATATGCAAACTGTTCCGTGATCCCTGTATGCAGTAAATAGGCCTGACACCATGGTAAGAGAAACATGCCCATGTCATGATGCTTGCACCACCCTGCTTCACTGTCTTCAGAGAGTACTGTGGCTTGAATTCAGAGTTTGGAGTTCGTCTGATGAACTGTGTGCGGCCCTTGGATTCAAAAAGAACCATTTTACTTTCAGTCCACACAATGTTTCTCCATTTCTCTTTTGGTCGGTTGATGTTTTCTTTGGCAAACTGTTTCCGCTTCCACACATGTCCTTTATGTAACAGGGGGACTTTACGGGGACTTCTTGCTTATAGATTAGCTTCACACAGGCGTCTTCTAATGGTCACAATACACGCAGATAATTCGAGACTGTGTTTGATCATCCTGGAGCTGATTATTGGCTGAGCCTTTGCCATTCTGGCTTTTGTTTGATCCATTTGAATGGTCGTCGTCTTCCTCTCTGCTTTCCATTTTAAATAATTGGAGATCATTTTAGCTGAACAGCCGATCATTGCTGCACTTCTTTCTAAGTTTTACCCTCTCCAATCAATGTTTTAATCAAATTACGCTGCTCTACTGAACAATGTCTCAAATGACCCATATTTCTCAGGCTTTCAAGAAGAAATGCATGTACAACATGTGCTGGCTTCACCCTTAAATGTGCTTTCACATGGAGCGTTTTTTTGGCGTGTTTTTGACACTTTTCTGGTGCGTATGTTTTACAAAATTACATAGCAATTAATGCTGTGCATTTCTCAAAAAAAATGCCCAAAAAAGCACCAAAAATGTTTCAAAAATGCACCAAAAAAGGCTCCATGTGAAAGCACCCTAAATAAGGGCCACCTGATTCACACCTGTTTCTTCACAGAGTGATAGATCTCACAAATTGAACTCCGCACTGCTATTGTTTTGAACACATCCATATCAAATAATTATTCAAATACACAGACTCAAAAACATGCAGATCATGTATGTTGAATCTATTGATTTTCTAAGAAACTTTTTTTGACATGTGGTAATATAATTTATAACAAAACAGTCATTAACCTGGTTAGTCATATTGGACTGCTATTATTTTGAACACAACTGTATGTTAAGAGTGTAAACATATTATATCTAACTCAGAACCTCCATAAAACTGGTACCAGTTTATGCATAAGTCAGAAAGCTGGAAAACTGGGATAAGCATTGACACACTCATGATGGGATATTTTATGGAATGATGACTTTATTTTACTTTTGTCTGCATGCTGCTGCTCATTGGGCGGCCGTATTGCTCAGGTTTTTTCATCCATCCATATGATGAAACGGCACTGCCTGGATGTTGGATTAAAGGAAACATATACTCAGTATCCTGATTGATTTACAATGAAATGTTGTACTAACATCTTAAAGGCAGCATATTTACTGTATAGCCCAATTTTTAACCAGGGACTACAGAAAATGTACGTATCACTATGAAACAAACACCAAAGCTGGCCATACCCGAGAAAGTTGTCCGACATAATATCAAACATGAGAACAATAATAATGCATAAAAGGTGCTCAACAGAATGGTGGTGCTACAGAGTGTTAAAGGGGTGTCTCACTACATTGATTCATCTCACCTCAGTCCTGTTTTCTTGGTTTCATTTTGGATTCAGGGTCGTGTTTACTGACTTCCACTAGGCTTCAGTAGAAGCCAGGTCTTTAGCTATAGCAACCAGTGCTGGCAGACTATTAGGATAGGTCAAACAGGTCTGTAGCTACAGCGATCTGAGGAGCTGATGCAACCCATACAAGAGGGGATAACTCAGAATAGGTAGGACACTGTTAATGGACACATATCGAAAAGTGACTTGTTTTTGCAAGATCTTTAACATAAAAAGCAATCCTTGTATTGAGACAACCCCTTTAAAAAAGAAAGTTCTGTTCTCATTACTGTACTTAAATGAATGTTTTCACTCCATGCTCCAACACCAAAAAACAGTTTGACACGCTGTAGATGAGTGTACAGTGTCTCCAACTTCTTTTAGATTGTCTGCTTTAAATTTCATTCCCTCTTAATATACATCTAAAATAAAAAAAAGAATGTGGTGCAGAACGTCTAGAATTTTAAAATTGACATGCTTCTATTCTGTACATCTTCTTAAACAGCAATGAAGAGCATAAAGAAAACCCTTACAAATGGTGTAAACACAACAAAGTATAGCCCGACCTATGGTTTCGCCCTTCCACGACTTCTTCCGTTCATGAAACCGGTTCATCTTACCATGCAGATACATTTCATTGGTAAGAAAATTACATAAAACATCCAAAGAATAACAAAATTAATAATATATACAAGGGAAATGGAAATCATCTCTCTATAGATATAATCATAGGTATTGTAAGAACTAGAGGATTCACTGAGCCACCACAAGTGAAGGTGTAAGCTGCACCAGAGATTGGAGTCTAAGGGGACGCTGGTTTTCACCAGAGCCCACCGCAAGGTAGGATGGGCTTGCTGCGGCAAATAACCCCCAGGTTGCTGCCTCGGGCAGCCAATGTGTAACGTAGTACAGAATTGTAGAAAAGGCTCGTAGTTGGGGACACGTAGGAAGGTCAGGGCAGGCAGCAGCAATCATAGTCAAGGGATGGAGGCAAGAAAGTCAGGTACACATTAGGCAAGAACAATACAGGACTGCTTTCTTAGTAGACAATGAGCACTAAAGATCCAGCAGGGAGGTCAGGGGAATGCTGGGTAATATAGGGTCAGCGGCCGGCAATTAACGGTACATGGGGCCCCTTAAGTTTTACAGAGCCGGCGAGTGAGCAGGGACGTGTGTTCGTGCCGGCAGAGACAGGGCGGGGAGTGAGGAGAGGTGAGAGAATGGAACGTGAACCTGGACTCCGAGTGCGCCCGCTGCAATTGCCATTCTCTTATAGGGGCTTATTGTCTCTTCTATATTGGAATGGTATTTTGAGTCATGTGACCGAAACGCTAAAAATAATATTTTGCTTGCATTTGAAGTAGAATATATCAACATTTGTGAAAATTTGGCCTTTTTATTGTGTCTGGTAAATTGAATATATTATTGATATTCTTTTCTTTGGATGTTTCATGTAATTTTTATTTTTTTTACACTAATGAAATGCTGGTATTTGGTATCTGCTGGTATTTGAGACATGTAACGGTAAATCAGCTTCATGCTCCTAATCAAGTCGTGAAGAAGCAAAACCCTGGCCATACCTGTTTGCACCATTTGTGAGGGTTTTCTGTATGCTCTTCACTGCTGTTTAATAAGTTGTACAGAATACAAGCATGTCATTTTAAAATTCCAGACGTTCTGCTCTATATTTTTTCTTCTTTACTTCAGGCGTATATTAAGAGGAGATGAAGTTTTAGACACTGTATACTCACCTACAGCATGTCAATAAACTGTTTTTTGGAGCCTGGAGTGAAAACATTCATTGAAGTTCTCAGACATAAATTTATTTAGCCTACAACTATTTCTTCCTACTGTGCCATAAACATGCATGCTTAGCGTGAACGAGAGCACATATTTACTTTAATGGGGAGAGTGGAATAATCCTTGGCAGCACGTCATCTACCATGAAATCCAACATGCTTAATCCCTATTTCTCCCAGCATCTAATGCATGGTCCATCAAGAAGTCACCATAGACAAAACTGCATAAAAATTGTTTCTTAAATGCACTGTTGTATCAAACTTATAGAATAAAAAAAAATAAAAACCATTCAGCTCACCACTCCTTTAAATTCAGACCGTACTGATGATGGGTGGGTTGAACCATTATAAAGTCAACAAAGCAAAAAAACAAATCCAGCATCAATAAAAAATAAAATTTCAAGGTGTATTAGAACAAGTAAAATCCAAATCCTATTAGCTAATTATCTGCAGGTAATACCTTGGATTTAATTGTTCCAATAAACTTTCAGAATTTTACAACACTTATGTGACATGTATGAAGCAAGTTTGAAGTTAGAGTTGTCTTTATGGGTCCGAATTCACAAGCTGGCTTTCTTTTAATACACAGCATCACAGATTGTCTAGAACACAAATAAGTGGACATGACCAGTCAAAAATCTCAGAACCATCCGCACGAAAGGACCATTTTGATCCTTTCAATGATTGTTCCAGTTTAACATCTGCATTGTCCTAAGTGAAAAGTTCTAAGCTGAATATTCTTAAAGCCATGTGTGTAGGATTAAGTCAATGAGCACCACTAACCTACATTATTAATTCTATCAATTCATTAGACACTTATGTTACCCTTAAAATGACTGGACCCTATGAGCTTAAATTCTAGTCAACTGATGGGCTAAAAAAAAAATCACTTTTTAAAATAATCACTGTTCATTGTAAAGTTGGGAAACCAAATTTTTTTTTTATAAAAGTTTATAAAAAATTTAACTTTTTCCTTAAACTTGTGAAACCAACCAAGCTTGTTTGAATGTTAATGCATAAACTAGCCTCTATGGGTCATCTACAACTATCCTTAAATTACTATTGACATGGGTTATGTTAGGCAGTGTGGTTCTGGAGCACAACTAAGGGTTAGGTATCTCGTTCTCTGAGTACAGCATTTCACAGCTAATTGATTTTATACCTCTTGTTTCTGGGGCCGAGTCCACGAAGCCTGGAGAGAACAGATATAAAAACACAACAAACACAGAAAGCAATAAAACATTTTTTGTGGTTATTGTATGTGCTGAGTTATGCTATAATCAGCTGTCCATGCACGGCATGCAGTTACGTGAATAGCTTGGGTGAGTCTTCTGCAACATTGGGTCCTCTAGCAGGCAGTAGACCACAATCCTAGCATGTCCCACCAAGTAGTCTATAGTGGGGGCATGCTGGGATATGTTGGTAAGCAGCTGCTGGAGGGCCCCAGGGTGCTGACAACTGCTTGAAGGTTATGACACATTTTCTCAACACAACAATTAGTAAATCTCACATGAATGAAGAACACCATTTTTCATGTTTACAATTAAAAGCAGCAGTACTTTAAAGCATTGATGAAAGTCCTACCCTGGCACAAAAGTGAGTTTACTTACTTTGGGTAGGTAATCTTTAGCAGGTCACCATAATGTGCCTTTATGGAAAATATGACATTGCTTGCACATTATTACCATATCATCATTTACACTCTGTATTGAACTCTTTATTAGAGGGTTTGTTCAGTTTGAGTGGCTCTTTTTTTCCTGCTGTGAGGGTCTACTGTGATCAGCTATTATCACCGGCGAATCAAAGTATAGTTCTTGTGTTCTTTTTAGCAGGTTGCAAGCATTGCATGGCATCAAATCAACTGGTACCTACACCCTGCAGAGCAGAAAGCTAAATTTAGTCTCTCTCACTTTGGCTAAAAAGGAAGAGTCCTGATCCATGGAAAGGAACGTTGATTATCTCTGCTCCATTTAGGCATAACATAGAAAGGAAATATTCAGCTACTAGTTTATCTATTATATCCATCTTCACCATGATATTTTTGTAAAACAGCAATAGACCAAGAGGTCCATAAGGGGCTAGCTTCTCTTGGATCTTATTGGTTTGATGGAGGCTGAAAACAGAAAAGGTTTTGAATTGACCGGCTAGCAAATTCAGCAGGTTGGCATATACACAACAACCTGCTAACAGCCTCTTACATTTTGTTTTAGAGGTTTTCAGCATTAGAAAATGGGTTTCACGTAACAGCTTTACAAGGTATATAGGCAACCATACGTAATTTTTCCACAGACGTTTAGGAAAAAAAAATATCACTTATATGGGTGTTCTCATGAAGCAAAGTGTACTACACAGGTCAGCTCTCAGCTAGCTTTCCCAATCACCTGTATGGAAGCTCCTGAATATAGCTGAACGCACTAAGCTATATTCAGAACTCCAACAGAAGAGCCGTCCTCCTCATTCTCATGCATGGTCAGCTTGCAGCCAGCAGTACACTTTGCATTATGAGAACACCCCTTCAAGTAAAAAGTAACCAATTTGTTCTAAACATGGGTTATCAACATTGTCCTCATGAACTGCCATAACCGAGGGTACCTGCGTACTTCCTAATTATTGAGCCCCACTTTTCTTATACCTAACCGTTGTTCTGTTTCGGTGCATTTACCACATTTATAGGCTGCCATTACAGGTATTTCCATATTATGTTGCATATACCATTTTAGAACATTTGAATATCTCTAAGTGTGCTATTTTTGGAGAGCCCTGCTATCCTTATATCCCTTTTTTTCTCTGTCTGCCCTTCTAGAGATACTGTAGGGTCAATTAGCGTCAGAGTGGAGGTCTGGTAGGAGTAGAATAGAGTTAATTTTATCCTTTTCCTTTTAGATCATAAAAGGTTATGTTTTATCTTTACAGACCTGTTCAATACATTTTTAATACTTTCCAATACCCATAAGAAGCAAAGTGGAATGGTGAAACAGATAATTCTTTCTTTTCAATTCTATAATAATCGAATTCTTTTGACAAACAAAGTCACATAAGTAGTTCATATTTCTGGGTTCTATACTGTCAGTACTGCTGCTTTAGCTGATGCTTCACTTTAGCCATTAACTGCTATGTGGCAGTAAATGGGTTAAGGTTGAAAAGTTAAAATCCATAACTAAGCACCCATGATGAGACACATTTTACACTTGAACATGCACACCCAAGCAGTTATTGGTTACATGCACACAGTGGGTTTCAATGTACACAATGATGTCACATCGTTCCACATTACATGCAAGAAATGCAATGGATTGTCATTACTGCCTAAAACCACGAGCAAAATAATTCAACTAGGTTAAATCCACAAGAAGTTTTGGAATCAGAAACTCATCAGATATAATAAAAGGAGAGTAATGTTTCAAAATACAAGAAAAGGTAAAACCAAAAATAAGACACAGGTGGCACATTTTTTAGGCCACTTTTCATGCAAAATGCACACAGAAAGTTAAGACTACATAATCATTCTGACTAAAACCACTTCAGGCTATAACACCCAAGCTTTTCTGATGACATATAGCTGATAGCATTCTATGGACTATTTACACTTGCTCATTATCTTTTCCTTTGAGATGGTTTGTGCCTGACTCCGTGAAGCAATAAGGCAGCTTGGCAGGAGACCAACGAACTATCCTGGTTTAGAGCTTAACAGGGGATTTTAATCTTTCCCCTGACTAAGCTTTGTCCCATTTCCAAGTTTTAAAATGTTCCTTAGTCACAGACTGCAAACTGCCAACTGTTGACATAGTGGGGTTTTTGTTTGTTGCTAAGGAGCAACCTAGAGACTTTTCATTGCTCTTGTAGAGCAAGAGGACAGTTCAGTTGGCTGTAAACATTAGCCAGCTGATGTTACCTTAAACATGCAAGCTTGGTATGGCTGGATATGCATGTTTATCTCATTAAAAGGTTGGAGAAACTATGCTGCCAATGTGGCCTGTCTCATACAACAGAAAAGGATTGGATACGCTGGAATTCAGCATGTCCAATACAAGTTTCCTCCAACATCTGCCATCAGGGGACCGTGAAGAGAGTTATTAATATATTAGTTGACAGATAATCAAACGTGATATTTTCATCACGGACATAATGGTTTGTAGCACCCAAGCAAGTGGTTGCAAATAATGGAAATCTGTTCAATTAAATCTAGGGCATCACAACAATGGGTTTCATATTAACCCATTCCCTTACTCCTATCTTCTATAAAATCAGTTCAAAACTTATATTCAACGTATGGATCCAACGGCAAGGTTGTATTCACCAAACAAAGTTTGCCTCATCAATAAAAACAGATAATTTGGCTTCTAGTCATATGTGTGATCAGGATAAGCACTCTGCACTCTGATCAGAACATTATCCTTAAAGGGATTTAACACCATAGACTTTGATGGCATATCAATAGAATAGTCTGATAGGCGTGGATCCCACCTGGGGGACCCGCACCTGTCACAGGAATGGGCCCATGAAAGTTATAGAGCATTCTGGAGAGCCGGTTGGACACAGCTCTCCATTCTGTTCTATGGGAGTTCCGAGTACAGCTGAGCGAGTAAAAAAAAAACTTACAGGGATTCCATATATTTACTCGGTACAAATTCAACTTGTACAATCAAGCACACAGTGCTTCAATCTTTTAATATACTTTATTTGAGGACTGGTTATGCTGATCATGGGGTAATTTTTTTTTTATTTATTACACATGCCCAGTGTGTCAGACTGGGGTCCCTAGGGCCCACCACTGTAGTTGATTCTTGGGGCCTACCAATGGAATTAATTCTTGGCGCCAACTAGAGAAGTTGATTCTTAGGGCCCACCAGAGGTTTTAATTCTTGGAGCCCTCCTTACAGCTGCTATACATGGCTGTACATACTACATATAACTCTTGCTTTCTGCTTCTCTGTCACTGTGTTTCTCCCTGAAAAGGAGCCCAAGCATTGTTATGCCCAGAGGCCCATCAAGCCCAAAGGCCCAACAGGTGTTTCCCCTACTAACCTTTGGGCTAGTCCAAGCCTACATGCCCATATGGTCTGGGCTACTTCTATCTTCTAAAAGGTATTAAAAGTATTATATAGTCCAACAGGCATCTGTATTGTATACAGTCACAGCACATTGTGAATGTTATAAACTACATTAAATAGAATTTGTCAGGAATAAGGCCACAACCAATCCGGACAGTTACAGGTTGACAATGATGGCCTTGCATATCATAGTCAATTCAGCATAGCTGTCAAAAGTTATAGGTGTGGTGCCACTACCCTAAAGAGTCCTTATTCTAGTTTTACTGACACACATAATTACAATGTAACTCCAAAGGTCCTTTGTGCATACACAGTGCACAGATAAAAATGAGGCCTTGCTTCACTGCAAATGCGCTGGATGCCATTGGAGCTGGCCAAGATTTTAACATTTTCCAGCCTATGGAAGCATCTAATTTGACTCTTCAAAGGGAGTGTCATGATCCTTATTATTCTTTACAAGTAAGCTTAGTGAGAGAGGTTTTCAAAGTTCTTTTTCCACATAGTGCAGCATTAGTCAGAATAGACAAAGTCATTATTGTCAACTTGTTACCATCCTGGTGGGAATGAGCTAAATCCTCTTGAAAAGCTCCAATAAATATAAACAAATAGACCAACTTTAATCGGTGTGCTGCTACCAACAGCATAAAAGGCCTAACAACGCCACTGTACTTTATACATCCAGACATGAGCTGTCCAGACTCTGAATCAAGTAGTATTCTTGATTGCAGTATTCTGATTTGACTGCAAAATTAGGAACTGATCTCTGTCCTAAATTAAATGACTTTTTCTGTAGGAAGGATCTTAACAGTTACCAGTAGTTCAATGGTCTAACTAATTAGAATGCAGCCTCAATTTCTTGGGTCCATAGCTGATTAAAACTATTCTTTGTTCTGCTCTGGCCATGGTATTTAAGGCATTTCACAGAAATGCTGTAATGTGGAAGACCGAAAAATATGAAGATGAATATTTATGCTTTGACAAATGCCACTGGAAGCTTAAATTCAGTTTAACTTAAATGTATATTCAATTTCATTTTAAGAGTTGTGAAACTGAACTTTGCAATTTAAGAAGAAAAAGAAAAAAAAAATTGGCTTTTTTTACCAATTGATCCAAACCCATAATGTAACTCAGTTTAGTTTCTCGGTATTGATTTTTTTGTTTTCGCCTAATCAGACAAACTTGTATTGATCATTACACTTTTACGAAACAGTAAAAGTATTACATTTTAATTTTTTTATTTTTTTTTAAAAGCAGAAAACTGGTGACTTTTTAAACACCTGTTTTCCCAAGTATCCAATGGCAATAGTCATAGGCAGAAAAAATATGCAACTGCAGCTCTCATTGGATTCAAACTAAATGCTTGGAAGAATGACATTGTCTATGACTGACCAAGAAAAACTAAAACTAAAAATAAATAATAATAGTAACAGCTCCTATCAACTTTATAGAGCCAACGTGTATTTTTTTTATTTTCAATTAACCTTGGAGTGCTTTTTTAGTCTCCAAATTGACAAAATTAGACTGGATTGTGCTAAGTAAAAACATTAAATACTGCTCTCTGCTCATCTTTCCATGACTATTTCAAGTTAAATATCTAAATTCCCTTTGTGTCTTCCACAGATTTCCCTTGTTCAATCTTTTTTTTAAATCTTATTTTATGTCATTACACCATCCTTCTGAAAGGTGCTAAGCCTGTTCACAGTAAAATAGGTGGTGTGGTATTGCACTGATTTAGAGAAATTCCCTGTCTTAGTTTATTTTATTTTTTTTAAAGATATTAGAACTCTTTGGTAAACCGTGGGGACAATCATAGTCATGGCCTTTAATTCTCTAATTGTGATATCAATGCAAAACAACTATTGCTTTCCTCTGGTCAATTTCTTGACATACTACGTAAGGTGTACTTTAAGAATTTGGATCAGTCATTTGACAGACATCATTCTTTTCAAACCTCTGATCTGATATACCAAAGAGAGCTGAGAAAATGTTATGGAGTATCGGATTATAAATGAAGTCTTCTTTGTTCCCAGGGCCATCTTCTTTTTGAAGTGTTCAGCTAAATGGTACCTCAAAGTGATTAGCAAATATTAAACACGTGCAATTATAGGTTGACATGTTTGATGGGACAGCCATTCAGAAAACACAGTACGCAACGAGACAACCAAACACGAATACTGCACTTAGACAGAGAAGTTAGAACTTGACCCAACTTAAAAGAACCTTGATGTTAAACCGTATGTGAAATTGTGGTTGTCCCAAGACAAGCCCATTATTATTTCTATATAGGCAAATTTTTGAAAATTTCTAAACTCATATGATAGACAATGTTAATACAACATTTTCCGTATATAAAAATTCTATAGACACCCCAAAAAATGTTATTTAACTTTTTAAAATAATACAAACGCAAGCCAAAAAAGCTTCATAATTTCTACCTCATTGGTTTCCTCAACATAAGCCATCAAAATTGTCCTTTGTTTTTCATTCTTTTACCAAATAGTAATATAGGGAACTTAAAAAGATATAACATAGGTCTGTGAATAGCTTAAAAACTATAGAAAAGGAACCTATTTCAAGGATCTGTAAAATCCTTCTGATGTTGACAGCTGGAAGGGTGATGTTAAGTAGAAAAGCCTTAATATTTCCAATTTTTTTACTATTAGTTTCCATCATTTATTACTTGTAATACATTACATTATCCCTTGTAGAGAAAATTGTTTACTAATGAATCATTTTATCATCTTATATCACAGATAAATATCCATCTGAAAACAGGAGCACAGTCCACAGAACCATATTTTTTTCTAAAATATAACCAAAGTATTTTGTGTTTATAGTGTGCTCTAGATAATTTATACATAGTTGCTTAAAGGTGTTGTCTTAGGTGAACAACCCCTGTTAGGGCATACAGACATTATAAGGGCATTCTCAAGTTGTAGAGATGCTCTGTAAAAGCAGCTCCTGTCCAGGAGGACCTGGTGCATCTATGCATTATATGGACATCCATTGACTCAAACAGCTGCCATTATAAAAACTTCATCGCACCAGCAGGTAAATGTACTCATGTCTATATACCCTAACTGGTCATTTATGTTTAGAGAGGCTCACTGGATAGAACAACCCCTTTATATTGCCCCACTAAACACCTGTAAATCTAATGTCGTTAGATGAGTCCAAGTAACAGTGCTCTAATGGGTTTTCATACTTAATGGCATTAATGTATCCCATACTGGCATGGCATACAGGCCCTCTTTTTCTAAATCCATTGAAATACTTCTTGCTTATTGATGATACTAAACTTGTTGGTTCTGAAGAGTTTGTACACTTTTAGGTTTTCAATCATGACTGCAGGGATGTCTAGATACTGCACTAATAAAAAGTACGGCAAAATGTATGCGTACTATCGTATTATAGACATGTTTGCACAGGGTATACCAATTTGGCAGCTGGAGAACATAAACAAGCTGTCAGCTTTATTTTATTACTATATTATATTACTATAGAAATCGGAGGTTCTTTAAGCATGAGTTGGTATAAAGCTACACAATAGCTATTGAACTTCAAGGACATACTACTCATCAAAATTTGAGGGGAAAAAAGTGGAGTAGTTGCCTACAGCAGCCAGTTAGATTACACATTTCACATGGATTCAGCACCCTCATGGGTGGTTATGAGCAACTATTCTAATTTTTCTTTGCACCAGTTCTGATAAATCTCCACCACTTGATTCTCAAACAAAAAGTCACTTTTTGTTCTATGTCTATGCTGTGCTTCATTAGGACACTCTCAAAACCCTCACACAAGAGGATGCCCAAAATAAACCGGAATCATCTTCTTCTGGGAGGCAGTAGTTCAGGCCTCTGCCATTTGGTGAATGTCTGCAGAACTTACTGAGGTAGTATGCCAGCCAACATGGATGGGGAAGGTTGTGTTTGGCTTCAGGAATTGTTTTTTCAATGAAGAGCTCGAACTTTCACCTATTATGTGTTGGATGATTCATTAAAAAAAAAAAACTGCAACAGTAAAATATTATTTTTCTTTTGTAAAGAATAACAGTAGAAATGGTTGTTCTGCTACAGACAGCCTAAATAGAAGCTGTAATTAGTAAAACATAAGTTTACAAAAGTTCTCCCATTTCAAACGAGGTGAAATCTCAAGTAACGATCAACCTTGCTCCGAACAACTTTTGACTGTCTGAACTGATGAAAATGTAATGAAATGTCGTCAAGCCTTTACAAGAATGCCATCGGGCTAACTATGAACTCAGAGAGCTGACTGGGATTTCATGAAGTTCCTGTCAACAAATTATAGTAGAAGCATTGGGAATGAAACGAGTTGCAGCGAAACCCATGCCTTGCCTGCTCACCCCTGAGCATGGGGACAATCACCTGGCTGCATGCTGTGCTCTGAAGAAACAAGAGGAAGTCGACCCTGAATTGTTTCCCAAAGTCATAACTGGAGATAAATTTTGGTGCAACAGGAGACAGGTGCAGGTTCTTCTCTGAGATGAACTCCAGGAAATCCTGGTCAACTTCATGAGTTCATCAAGAGTCCAACGGCGACCTTCCAAAATGGAATGACAAATTTTCATCACATTTTCATCAGTTCAGGCGGTCAAAGGAAGTCCGAAACAAGGCTGATCAATAACTGACATTTCAGCAAGCAGTTTGTAGCATAGGAACTGTTTCTGCTGTTTTTTCGCACATTGCTTGCAATAATCGTTAGTTACTAAATAGGCGAAGGACTGAACAACTTGTTGAAAACCAAAATCGCTGACGCCAAACATGACTTTCCAACAATGTTGGCTGACATACTGCATCAGAAGGGTTCTGCAGACATTTAGCTAGTTACAGAAGCCGGTATTACTAACACCATGCCCACTTGAAGATGATTCCTGTTTCCTTCGGAAACCCCTTCATATAGTGCACTCAAAATACCTTAAGAGGGTAATTTAAAGGGGACTTTTTAAACAGGCAGTTTCTTTCAGACATACAGAGATCACGCAAAAGTGAGTGCATCCCTCACAATTTTGTATATTCTATTATATCTTTTCATGAGACAATACTGAAAATAAGACACTTTGATACAATGTAAAGTAGTCTGTGTACAGCTTGTATAACAGGGTAAATTTGCCCTCAAAAAATACAGCCATCAATGTTTAAACTGCTGGCAACAAAAGTGAGCATATTCCTAAGCAAAAATGAACAAATTGTGCCCAAATTGCCATTTTTCCTCCACAGTGTCATGTGACTCATTGGTATTACAAGGTCTTAGGTGTGAATGGGGGTCAGGTGTGCTAAATTTGGTTTTATCACTTACACACTTTAATACTGGTCACTGATAGTACAACATGGCACCTTATGGCAAAGAACTCTCTGAGATCCTTAAAAAAAAATGTTGTTATACCTAAAAATGGCATAGGCTATGAAAGGAATGCCAGTGCCTTGAAACCAAGCTGCAGCATGGTGGCCAAGACCATACAGTAGTTCAATAAGACAGGTTCCACTCAGAACAGGTCTCGTCATGGCCGACCAAAGAAGTTGAGTGCATATGCTTAGCAGCATATCCAAAGATTGTCTTTTCAAAATAGACCTAAAAGTGCTACTAGCATTGCTGTAGAGGTAAAAGGGGTGGTGGGTAAGTCTATCAGTGCACACGCTGCATCAAATTAGTTTGCATGACTGTCATCCCAAAAGTAAGTATAAAAGAGCCCACAAACAGTTTGCTGAAGACAAGCAGACTAAAGACATGGATTACTGGAACCATCTCCTGTGGTCTGATGAAACCAAGATAAACTTATTTGGTTCAGATGGTGTCAAGCATGTGTGGCAGCAGGTGAGGAGTATAAAGACAAGTGTGTCTTGCCTAAAGTTGGGTATGTCATAGTTTGGGGCTGCATGGTTGTGTGGACCTGCAGTTCATTGAGGGAACCATGAATGCCATACTGAAGCAGAACATGATCCCCTCCCTTCGGAAACTGGGCCTCAGGGCAGTTTCCCAACATGATAACAACGAATACACCACTAGAACCACTGTCTTTCTAAAGAAAATAAGGGTAAAGGTGCCTTGTGATCTGTGGGGCATCCTCAAATGGAAGGTAGAGGAGCGCAAGGTGTCTAACATCCACTAGCTCCGTAATGTCATCGTGTAGAAGTGGAAGAGGATACCTGTTGCAATCTGTGAAGCTCTAGTTACCTCCATGCCCAAGAGAGTTAAGGCTGTGCTGACAAATAATGGTGGTCACACAAAATATTGACACTTTGGGAACAATTTGTCTATTTTCACTTAGGGTGAACTCACTTTTGTTGTCTGCGGTTTAGACATTTAATGGTTGTGTGTTGAGTAGTTTTGGGGGCACACCAAATTTACACGGTAATACAAGCGGAACACTGAGTACTTTAGATTGTGTCCAAGTGTCATAACTTCAGTGTTGTCCTATGAAAAGATATAGTAAAATATTTACAAAAATGTGAGGGGTATTTCTGTATTTCTATTAGAAGAAGATGCTATTATCGATATATTTCCCAGAACCTCTTAGTATTGCAACTTCAGGTTTTAGGTCTATAGCTTATAGTGCTGATTGAGTTATTTTTGTGTTTGTTCATTTAAAGGAAACCTGCCAGGTGTTTTGTGTCCTCCTATCTGAGAGCAGGATGTGATGGAAGGAGAAGAGCTGAGCTATGTGATATTTAGGTTTATATGATTTAGAGCAGGATTTCTGAGTAAAAAGCACAGTCAATTCTGACTGAACTCCTTAGGTGACAGTAGGAGTCCTGCTTACCCCACCCACTTACAGTGATTGACAGCTTTCCCTGCATCAGTCTGTATACACAGCAACCTGTCAGTTACTGTATGTGGGTGGGGTAATCTGCACTTATCATTTCACCTTCACCGATTTTCTCTGCTTCTTACCCAGAAATTCGCATCAAATCATATCAACCCATAGATCATAGAGCTTAGCTTGCCCCCTCTATCACATCCTGCTCAACATAGGAAAGCATAAACCACCTGATAGGTTCCCTTTAATATGATAGTTCCTACTATCAGCAGTATTAAGAGCACTAAATGTGGTAGCATAAGTCTAAATAGCAACAGCAGTGTAATACCAAGTAATGCTAAGGATAGAGGAAAGATATCTAAGCTAATGGACATCACAGCTGACGGTAAAACCATATTAATCTGTTTGCTGAAGATTTTGGCATTGGTTAGCTAGTTAACTAATAGGTTGCTCTCACGAAGTGTGTTTTTGGTGTGTTTTTTTGGTGCAGTTTTTGTTTTCTGTAGAAATGCACAGCAATCATAGAAGTTTAATGCTGTGCATTTCTACAGAAAAAAGTACCAAAAGGCACTGGGGCAGATTTATCAAGGCGGTTGCGCCAGAATTCTGGCTCCATTTGCGCCAGAAACAAGCTTTTCGCCACATTTACTCTGTGTTTTAGACAGTTTCAGCCGCTTCTGCGCCTCGCCCAACAAAAGGGGCGTGGCCTTTCTGGGGAAAAGGGTGCGTGGCTTAAATGCGACAACCCATGCGCCCAGATTTTTTCACAGATTTTTTCACAGTTTCTGGTGTGAAAGTAAGCCAACTTAATTGTGGTGCAAAGTTAGACTAGACAGTTCTAACCTGTGCCAGATTTATCAACACTATGAAAGATGTATTATAAAAATGTCTATTCTAACTTTACACTGTCTAAAAGTAAGATGCTTTTGATAAATCTGCCCCATTGTGTGAAAGAAAGGAGAACAAAATTTGTAATTATCTTTGATACTTGGCCATATACAGATAACAAGGTAATTGCTTTCAGCAAATTGTAAAAATATAAATCTCCTGTCTCATCATATAGGGGAAAGCACATGGATGTTATATATCACTGCTCATCTTATGTCATATATAATGGTTTAACCCAAAAAAAAGAGAAAACTTCAGCAATCTTTCTCCTTGAATTTTTTTCTTGGAATCTTATTAGACATTACAGGTAGATTTGTAACCTATCACGATTCAATACAATAGCACTCTCAGGCCTAATGGTTGGGATTTTATTATGCTAAATTTTGCTATCACTTTGAGAAGAAGGGTCTCTGAGAGATAACATTATTGTGTTCTATCCCGAGAATATTATGGAAAAAAAGCCTTAGCTTGAAATATCATTCATATTTGCCTGCTGTCCACTAACAACACAGAAACCACATCCCTTTATAGTAAGCACAGGGAGCAATAGCCATGATATATATATATATAGTCTAATTATATATATATATATATATATATATATATATATATATATAATATATATATATATATATATATATAAATATATATATACAATATATAATAGTCTAATTACAGCTCTGAAATAAGTACAGAAATAATAGCAAAGAAAACGTGTCCTGGTATTTCATACGTGTGTCAGCTAAAACACAAGGGACTGTAAAGTGAGAGACCAAAGACAGTAACTCAAGCAGAACACAGAGCAACAATTACTGTATATATCTCATAGGAACAGCGTTCTGCCCCACAAGTACACCTGACATGGTGTCAGGAAAACAACGCCAGACAGGAGAGGTGAGAGTTTCAAAAATAGTCAGCAGTTTTGCAGATTTGCATGGAATCTGAGGGATCTTCCAGGTTACAGATTTTGTCTTCTATGGTGCTACCATTTTTGAAAGTGATGTATAGCACAATTAGAAAAGGAATCCTATCATCAGGAAATTCAGTTATTACAGCATAAGTGTCGTAATGTATATTAAGAAAAAGATTTGCTCATTTTTTATCATTGTGTCTAAAATTATAGAGCTCTACCCAGGCAATATATTTCTCTTCAGCTAGAGTTTCCCTTTAAGGCAAACTGCTGTAAACCAAGTGCCATGCCACTTTATTATAGGTGAAGGGAATCAGTCATTGCCTACAAGTAGTTGATCAACTAGACATGAACAGTGCAATGATATACGGCCATACATTTGTCTAAGTGACAGGTATAAGGATGCTATAAATAGGATTAACAGGAAAGTACAGGGCAGAAGAAAAATACGGTCTGCTTTCTACTGGAAGCGATGTCAAAACTACTGATTATTTTTGCCTTTGTCACAGTGACAATCCATCCGCACACAACTGCTGTGGTGCTTTCAGTGTATACTTACATTTGTTTGCGCAAACAAATGGCGGCCATTGAAGGACACCAAGCTCATATCGCTCCATTCTCAGTCCAGCGTTCAGACACCAGCTTTCCCCTCCTAAGACCCAGTGATGATGTCACTGCACACTGATTTAATGTCATTGGACAGACCCAAATATGATGTCACTGCACGCTGCCTTACTGTCATTGGTACTTGTGACATAATCTAAGCCTCAGGAAGGTATCAGATGGGTTATATTAAAATTCTTGTTACTCTAGTATTTTGTGATCAGTGACTTAAATGATAAATCAACACCCAGCAACACTGATCACTTCTCAGTCATAAAGGGGAACCACACACTTTGTACAATGGGCATGGAGAATTAAGAAGTGGTGCCAAAATACACTTCTGAATAATTCATTGGGGGGATAATAGAGTGTAATGATCTCTTTTCTTTTGCACATTGTCAGAAATCAGTACTTGCTACCGACTAGTTAAGTTGATTCTTGGGATCCACCAGTGGAGGTGACTTTTGGAGCCCACTAGTGGAGTTGTCTCTTGGAGCCCACTAGTGGAGTTGACTCTTTGGGCCCACCAGTGAAGTTGAATCTAGGGGCCAAACAGTGAAGTTGAATCTAGGGGTCTACCAGTGAAGTTGAATCTAGGGACCGACCAGTGAAGTTGATTCTTAGGGCTCACCAGTGAAGTTGAACCTAGGGACCGACCAGTGAAGTTGAACCTAGGGGTCTACCAGTGAAGTTGAACCTAGGGGTCTACCAGTGAAGTTGAATCTAGGGGTCTACCAGTGAAGTTGAATCTAGGGGTCTACCAGTGAAGTTGAATCTAGGGGTCTACCAGTGAAGTTGAATCTAGGGACCAACCAGTGAAGTTGATTCTTAGGGCTCACCAGTGAAGTTGAACCTAGGGGTCTACCAGTGAAGTTAAATCTAGGGGCCGACCAGTGAAGTTGATTCTTGGGGCCCACCAGTGAAGTTGATTCTAGGGACCGATCACTGAAATTGGTTCTTGGGGCTCACAAGTGAAGCTGAATCTAGGGGCCCACCAGTGAAGTTGATTCTTGGGGTCCACCAGTGAATTTGACTCTTAGGGAACACCAATAAAGTTGGTTCTTGGACACCTTCTACAGCTACTGTACATAACTGCATATACTGTACATGCCTCTTGCTTTTTGCCTCTCTTTATCTGGCTTTATCCCTGAAAAGCAGTTTCAAGCCTACCATACCTAGGGAACCAAGATGCCTGGGTACCTACCTGCATCATTCCTTGCTTACCTGTGGGCCAGTTTGAACCTGTTTTTATATCACTAACTCAGCACCAATAGACCTCGAGAAAAAGTAGTCCAAGGATGCAGACCAGTAGGATGAGGGATGCCCTAATTCTATATGTAATATTTTGCGTTCTATCTCTTGCTGCTCTTTTTACTGAGCATCTGACAAAGCTGAAATCCTGTGAAAATGGTCTTATGATATCTTACAGGTACAAGTCATACGATCCCATTGTGACCTCTAAATACCAATGATTTCTATGACACAATGCCCCTATAGAGAGCTTATACCCTTCTGGTATTGCTCAGATATCTCTGTTACCAGACATTAGATATATAATCTGAGCTCAGAGCCATTGATTTGAATGGCCATTTACTTACATGTTATAGCTCTAAAGGCATAAATGATAAATTAGATTGTATCCACTTTACAGCACAGTAGTATGTTGGTGCTAATAATAAACCAAATGCTTAGTACGTAGAGGGTGTATTCTGAATATGCAGTATTGTAAAGGTTCCCAGTATCTATGGCTCTTAGGTGCCCTGAAGAGCTGTAATGTTCTCCAATAACTATATTTTAAGTATGATGTTCAAATTAATAAATTGGTTTCTGAATGTTAACATAATCCATGCTACTCTATCTGATGGGAGAGGAGCTAAACCTGTGGCTATATATTTTTCTATGATTAGATTCAATATTTTTATATAAATATATGGCCAGGTCTAACCCCAGGAGGTCTGCTCCCCTCAACCACACACTGTGATCGGCAGCTTTCCTGTATAAATTTGTATAGAGAGAGCTGTCACCCAGCAGTGTGCGGGCA
This sequence comes from Phyllomedusa bahiana, assembly GCA_025379985.1. Classification (NCBI taxonomy): domain Eukaryota; kingdom Metazoa; phylum Chordata; class Amphibia; order Anura; family Hylidae; genus Phyllomedusa; species Phyllomedusa bahiana. Next base: position 198,843 of record JAODAL010000100.1, read on the forward strand.
GATGAAGCAGGACTCATAAGCTTTCTGTATATGTAATAGAGAAAAAATACCATTCCCCAAATTAATCATATCAGCATCCAAACCTTCCTGAGGCTGTACTAATAACATCCAAAGCACTTGCTCAGTTGTCTCATAATTATGTAATTTTGCAAACCAGCTGTCATCCAGGGACATCATAAGCCAGAAGTCCAGTGACATCACAAATCAGCGCCCCATGGGAAATAATCAAGATCACCATACCTTGTCCTCTTCACTGATGTTGCGTGTGGCTGTTCTCCAAGTAATACTGGGCAGAGGATCTCCAGATGCTTCACAGGTCAGGGTGATCTCATTATCCAGCTCCACAGCAGTCTTGTTTTCAACATAGGTAATCTTAGGTTTTGCTGAAAGTGAGAATATATTCTAAATGTAAGACTGACTATACATGGAAGGGTTAATCATTTTGAATCATTTGATACAATTGTACATATTAGAGAGGTTATCCAGCCCTACAATATTATTGGTCTTTCTTTAGGATCTGATGATCAAGTAGCATTGAATCTCCTCAGGATAGGCCATCAATATTAGATCAGGGGTTGTCCGACTCCCAGCACCCCCACAATTGTGAGCACGGCTCCCTCTTTATAGGGGTTGTCTCACTCTGCTGTTTCACAGAGCCACAGCCACCATTAGGCTCACTCTTCCTGGTTAGACTGTGGGCGGGTCCACAGTATTGATTGGTATATAAGCTCTGCTATTCCTGCTACAGTGATATCAGTGCAAGTAATTGATAATGTGTCGTTAACAAAGCTATAGAGCTCATAAGCTTAAAGCTTGTCATTAAGTTAGGTAAACAAGCTCTTCTACTACAAATAAGACTCAGCCGGGAGCATGGTCGGAAGGCAGCTTGGAGCAATTCAATAAGAGAAAGAGCAGAGATAGGTGGTTGGTAACCTAAAGAACCTTGTGTACACTAGCAGTAGATAAAAATCTTCTTTATCTTCTGAACAAAGCAAAATCAAAACAGCAATGTATGTGGTAATATATTTTATTCACCTTTCCATACATGTTAAAGGCAACTTACTGAAGTGATCTCCCATACCTCGCAATTGTACTGGGGTGCAGCCAGCCTGTATCAATTTTTAAAAAAACTGTGGTAATTACAAGTGCACACTGAAGAGGATACAGTGCTTGCATGAGTGCTGCAACCCCCTAGATCAGCTGATCAGTGGGGGTCCTGCATGGGATTACGATCTACACAGATCTAATATTGATGGGCTATACTGAGGATAGGTTGTTCATTTTTGTAGGGCTGGATAACCCCATTGAGCCAAACACATGATAGAGATAAGAATTAGACACTGGCCATACAATTTCTGGAGACTGGAATATCTAATAATATTTTTAAATGTATTTTGAGAGATCTAGGTCTAGCTCTGAGCTTCATATGTGGACCTAGTCTCAGATTACGTTAGACTTTTAGCTATCCTTGACCACAGTATGCGTGCTCGCCAGCCAATATGCTTTTACACCAATCTAAATGGTCATTGCCTCACAACGCTGATGTAAGAGGTTAGTCATTTCTCATACCTGTCACAGAACATATGGAAATTGTTTTTTTTGCAGACCAGGTGAAGGCATGATCAAGAGATCTCAAATCATGAGCGTCTCTTTAGCAGTGGCCTGAGGTTCGTCAGCTGTTGCAACACTACAACTTCCAGCGTGCCTAGACAATCAGCGACTGCCTGGGCATGCTAGGAGCTTTCATCTCACAACACCTAGAAAGCCACATACTTTAGACTACTGCTCCAAGGACAAGTAAAGACACTTGAGGAACGCTAGACTCACAATCTAATCTATACAATACAATGATGTGTACTTAACATACTGTAAAAGCTTATAAATCTTAAATGTCAACAGGAACCTCTGTAATCATCTTTTACAGTATACCATTTAATGGATAATAAATATCTGTCCACTACAGCTTGTGGCTGACAGAGATGTTATTGATGTGTCCTCACCATAGACCTTGAGCTGAATGGTGGCTTCGCTATCACCAGCTTTATTCTCGGCAATACAGTTATATTCGGCCTCGTCGTCTTTTTCAATTCCATGAATGGTCATCTCTGACGTGTCATCACTGAAGGAGTATTTATCATCTCCATCCTCTATAGTTTCTCCTCTCCTGCAGCAGAAAACACGAAATCATTGCAAATGATGAAACTATGTACAAATGTTTACTGTTACTTCACAAGAAGTTGGGATACTAATGTGCAATTAAAACATTTTCTAGGTTCAGTCCAAAAACATTATGCAGAAGACCCTTCCAGTCAATCAATTTAAAGCCAAAAATTAGGAAAAAACCCAGTTAAGCCTAATAATTAGGTGCAATTTTAACATTATCCAATTGAAAACACAAATGATAAAATAAAAATTGCAAATAGTAGCAACAATATAGAAAGTGTATGCATGGAAATATACCAAAGTGCCTAGTAAGAAGCATTGAAGCATAACATAGACCAGGCATCCTCAAACTGCAGCCCTCCAGCTGTTGGGAAATTACAACTCTCAGCATGCATTTATATAATCTATAGCAGTGGGCATGATGGTAGTTGTAGTTTCCCAACAGCTGGAGGGCCGCAGTTTGAGGATGCCTGACATAGACCCACAGAAGGTGCTCGAAATTGCCCGTATAAACAAGAGTAATGAAATCCAATGTACATAAAACATGTCGAGGCATCAAAGGATAAAGACTTTAGTACGTACATCTCAATGCACATTATGCTCAATGCTATGTCTAGATTTCCCCTGGACAAAGCATTGAGTGAAACGTATTAGATGCTATTATGTGCTAAATGAATTTCCTGATTGGTTTTATTTGTATTTTTATGTAATTTAATAAAAAATGATATTTTTATTCTTATATTATGTGTTTTTGAAGGTATATAGTGGGGAAAATAAGTATTTGATACACTGGCGATTTTCCAAGTTTTCCCACCTACAAAGAATGGAGAGGTCTGTAATTTTTATTGTAGGTGCACTCCAACTGTGAGAGACCGAATCTAAAAAAAAATCCGAAAAATCACATTGTATGATTTTTAAATAATTAATGTGCATTTTATTGCATGGAATAAGTATTTTATGTAATAGAAAAAACAGAACTTAATTTTTGGTACAGAAACCTTTCTTTACAATTACAGAGGTCAGACGTTTCCTGTAGTTTTTGACCAAGTTTGCACACATTGCAGTAGGGATTTTGGCTCACTCCTCCATACAGATCTTCTCTAGATCTTTCAGGTTTCGGGGTTGCATTTCAGCTTCCTCCAAAGATTTTCAATCAGGTTCAGGCATGGGGACTGGTTAGGCCACTCTAGGACCTTGAAATGCTTCTTACAGAGCCACTCCTTAGTTGCCCTGGCTTTGTGTTTCAGGTCATTGTCATGCTGGAAGACCTAGCCACGACCCATCTTCAATGCTCTCACTGAGGGAAGGGGATTGTTGGCCAAAATCTCGCGACACCTGGCCCCATACATCCTCCCTTTAATATAGTGCAGTCGTCTTGTCCTCTTTGCAGACAAGCATCCCCAAAGTATGATGTTCCACCAGAGGCATAACTTCAAGTTCTTGGACCCTAGTGCAAAAATTTTAATGGGGCCCCCAGGCTACCATGTGCCATTTACAATGATGGTGTTAGGAGAGCATTTTGGCCCCCTCAGGCTGCAGTGCCCAGTAGCGATTGCTACCTCTTCACCCCCCTGTAGCTACACCCCTGGTTTCCACCCCCACACGTGGCAATTGAAGTTAATACCAAAAAGCTCTATTTTGGTCTTAACTGACCACATGACCTTCTCCCATGCCTCCTCTGGAATATCCAGATGGACCTTGCGTGCCCTGCAGGATTTTAATTCATAATGGTGTAGTATGTTAATAACGGTAATCTTTGAGACTGTATTCCCAGCTCTATTCAGGTCATTGACCAGGTCCTCCTGTGCAGTTCTAGGCTGATTCCTGACCCTTCTCAAAATCCTTACCCCACGAGGCAAGATCTTGCATGGAACCCCAGATCAAGGAAGATTGACAGTCATCTTATGTTTCTTACATTTTTTAATAATTACGCCAACAGTTGTTGCCTTCTCACCAAGCTGCTTGCCTATTGTCCTGTAGCCCATCCCAGCCTTGTGCAGGTCTACAGTTTTGTCCCTGGTGTCCTTAGACAGTTCTTTGGTCTTGACCATGGTGAAGAGGTTGGAGTGTGATTGATCAAGTGTGTGGACTGGTGTCTTTATAAAGGTAACGAGATTAAACAGGGCAGGCAATGAGTGCATAGTAGGAGGGATAATTAAATAAAAACTTGCAGGTCTGTGAGAGCCAGAATTCTTGCTGGTTGGTCGGTGATCAAATTATTATTTCATGCAATAAAATGCAAATTAATTATTTAAAAATCACTCAATGTGATTTTGGATTTTTTTAGATACTGTCTCTCACAGTTGAAGTGTTACCTACAATAAAAATTACTGACCTCTCCATTCTTTGTAGGTGGGAAAACTTGCAAAATCGCCAGTGTGTTAAATACTTATTTTCCTCCCCACAGTATATTGTTGTTTGCACACATGGTTATTTTTTTTTTTTTTTTTTGAAGTCCACATTTCATTTCATAGATTGATGTGTTGCTTATAACCTAATTGAGACTGCATATATCTGGCATATTTCATTCTAAATACTTGAATTCCTTGAGGATATATCCACCAATCATTTTTTTTATTGTTCCAATCCATTTACAACAATGAACAAGGCAGCGGTGTAATTGATCTTGACATTGTATCCTAACATTTTGTGTCAACGGCTGTTACGCAGATTTATGCATTTTTCATACCAACAGAAGGTAACTGTGAAAACACATAGGTCTGCACAAGAGCTGTTAACACAAAACTATAGGACTTTTAATTAAAAATGCTTTGCCTCATTTTTTTTGTTGCGTTATAAAAATAAAAAATGAAGTGCAAAAGCCTTGACCATCTATTTATGATAGTAATTATATTGGCATTCTCAAAGCTGAAGTACCCAGCATCACTGTTGGATCGGGACGGTAATGTGTACATTCTAATAACCCTCCAACCCAACATTGAAAGCAGATGCCCTCTAGACTTCCTCCAGTGTGGCATCCTAGAAAGCCAGTTACTTTTATGAGACAACATGCCTTTGTGTGGGCTTCCTGGCATAGGATATAACTTTTTAAATTTTATTCACTCATCACTTACTTTGTCCAGCTGATTTCAGGCTCAGGAAATCCATCAGCCTCGCAGCTTACAGTCACTGACTCACCCATGCTGGCGGTGGCATTGACAGTCACTTGTCTGGCCCGCACAGTTGGTGGAACTGTAGAGAAGAAAAGGGGGTAAGTAATTCTGACATGTTCAATATAATTAGCAAGTTCAGTTTTGCCAAAAGAAATAAGGAATGTTGTAACTACTGCCATCTTTTGTTCTGTAGTCATTCAAGGTTGTATATTCATAATCTATTGTGGCATGCACCACGGTCCGTGCTCTGGTCCAAGGACACACTTGTGCTGCTATTCCCTGGCACTGTACTCACCTCTCTTCTGCTCCCAATCAGCATCTGGTCTCCTCTCCTGTTCCTGGCCTGTCTGTGTGGCCGCGTGCTCATGGCCATCAACTAGGGGGCTTACACGCTAATCTTATTTGATTTATAGATCTAGCACACACCACTCAACTTTTCCTGGAACCAATGGCATTCTGCCAGGGCCTTTATCTGGACACCTCCCAGCCTCCTCTTTGCCACTTGTTGGTGTGCTTTCCTATGTGTCAGTGCCTTATTGCCCGTGTTTAGATTTTCCACTTCTTACCTTTAGCTTTGCGTTCTAGACTAATTTCATGCCTGCCACCTGCCCTGACCTGTTGCTTGTACGTCTATGACTTGGTTTGTCTCTCCTGTACCTCACTGACATTTCAGCTGTCACCATGAGCAATCACCTCAGGGGTAGCAACCTTGCAGTTTCCCACAGTTAAGTCCATCCTGCATTGCGGCTGACTCTGGTGAAAACCAAGAGCTCCTTAGACTCCACTCCCTGACATGATTATTGCCATCTCTCGTGGTGACCCAGTGGATCCACCATTCCTGCCCGTGACAGCTATAAGAAGGTATCAAATGACCTTTGATTAGACAACAAAGCTCAGTTTGTTACAGCAGTCCAGACTTCTCTTATTGTCAATGGCAGGCCACATTTGGCCATGTCACACATAAATGAGCTGGTCCTGCCAGAATAACATGGTTTCCAGAAGAAGTTCTCGAACGGGGCATTCTTTTCGAGAATCCCTAATATAACATCTTTGAAGTCCATGTACAATCTCCATTTAGCCAAATATTTCTAAAATTACATGCCAGACATTGACATTAAAGAAGGGAATTTGTCATCAGAAAATGACCATTGTTTAGTTCATGTTTTTTATGTTAAACACATTTTTCATGAATTTTTGCTTGTGTTTTTTTATTTATTTATTATGTCACTAACAATATTTTGTAAAAATCCTGAAATCCTGCAGTTTTCACTTCAGCCATGAGTCTGACACTTCCTGTTTTGTAGCGAAAACTTTTAATCAGTCTCCTTGTTATCAGTACCGGAAGGATTACACTAAAAGGTGACACCGATGTGTAGAGATAACACTGGATCCACCAGTCACAATAAGAGATAGTCATAGCTCCCCCTCTCCTCCTATCTGCAAAGTGATTTCTTCCCAAGTCACAGAGCATGACTAGAAAACTCTCCTATAGAAGATAATGGGTCTGCTCCTGTTCATAGGCTCCTATGTCCATGAAGCTTTTATAAAGCATCTTTCTAAATGCTGTTAAAAGCAGCTCAGGCAAGATGGCTGCTCCCGTACTCATATGCAGACAAGAAAAAAATCTACAGTCATAAAATAAAAAGGGCTAAGAAGAAAAGAATATAGTTGAAACCAGAAGTTTACATACACGATATAAAAAGACACATACGTTTTTCTTACTATTTGACATGAAATCAGAATAAACCTTACCTGTCTTAGGTCTATTAGGATTACCAAAATAATGAATATTTTTCCAAATGAGAGAATTTTTAGGGCATTTTTATTACTTTCTGCAAAGTCAAAAGTTTACATACATTTCATTAGTACTTGGTAGCCCATAAACTGTATGACTTGGGTCAAAAGTTTTGGATATCTTTCCACAAGCTTTGGCCCAATCCTCTTGACAGAATTGGATTGAGATCAGGGTTTTGTGATGGCCACTCCAAAACATTGACTTGGTTATCCTCAAGCCACTTTGTTTGGTCTTATGCTTCGGGTCGTTGTCAATTTGGAAGATCCATTTCTGCCCAACCTGTAACTTCTTATCTGTCGTCTTGATGTTGCTTCAGTATCACCACATACTTTTCTTTCCTCATGATGGCAACTCTTTTGTGCAATGCACCAGTCCCTCCTGTAGCAAAACTACCCCAGAACATGATGCTGCCACCCCCGTGTTTCACAGTTGGGATGGTGTTTTTAGGCTTCCAAACTTCTTTTTCCTCCAAAGGTAACAACTGTTACCGTTGGAAGAATAATTGGTGTATAATTGTTTGTACAGATGAACAAGGCACCCTCAGGTTTCTCGAAATTGTACCTTAGGATGGTCCAGACATGTGCAAGTCCACAATTCTGTTCCTGATATCTTGGTTGATTTCTTTAGACTTTCCCATGTGGTTACACACAAAAGCAGTGTGTTTCTGGTGTGCTTTAAAATACATCCACATGTGTGTCTCTAATTAACTCAGATGTTGCCAATAAACCTATCAGAAGCTTCCAAAGACATGATATCATCATATGGGCTGTCCCGAATTATATAAATGCATAGTAATCCTAGTGTATGTAAATTTTTGACTTTTTAAAGTAATAAAATGCTTAAAATTCCTCATTATTCTGGCATTTGGCAAATATAAATAATTTTGGTTCCTAATTGGCCTAAAACTGGTAAGGTTTATTCTGATTTCATGTAAGACAGTGAGAAAAACATGCATATGAGTCTTTTTATACAATGTATGTAAACTCTGGTTTCAACTGTATATTTCAGTATCTTGCTTTAATTAGTAAAACACTGACTATAGATTCGCTTTACTGTAAGACCAAGTAACACATGGATGAGCTGTGTCTCCTGTGTCGCTGGATGTGGATAGCTTTTTGGTCGTAGCTTATAGATGAGGTTCTCGATCAGGCCGTCCCATTTAAGAACCACCTTAATGACTCATTGAAGTCCAAATGCTGTGCCAAAAAAAAATGTCTATAGAGCTACCCATTTTAAGTAGCTCCTAAATGTCATTCTACCTTTATGCAATATTAAAAATTATTTTGACAACTTTCAGAATTATTTTTTCTAACTCGGTGATGTACAAAAGATCTGGGAAAAGAGAGGACTGTACAAGCTTGGATGAACAGTTTCCTAAATTTTCTCACCATTTACTATGACTTGAATATCCTTGTAGTTTATCTCTCCTCGTGCTAGGATCCGCCCCTCACATCGGTATGTTCCTTCATCTGTTCTCTTAATGCCCCGGATTTGTAGATAATTATTGGACAGCATAACAAAGCGGACTATGGAGAAAAGAGATGAAAAGAGTGAGACTCAAACACCATAGAAGTTCTCTGCTTCACTGTATTAGCCAAAAAACATGAGACAAATTATTGCTACTGCTGCTCTCCCTGATACTCCCAAACTTTGAAAAACCAACTGCTTTAAAATGGTTATATGGGGCTGGAGTGGCAAGGGACCCAGGTACTAAGAGATCAAGGGTGGCCACAAGTTACTATGCCTTTACCAAGCTATTTAGAAATAGGACTAGGGCTATAAACTGAATTTTTGCCCCACACCTGGCAATGCCTCTGCTACAGCCAACTCTTCTGATTTCCCCTTGGACTGGTCTTAAAAAAAATCCCTTTGCAAAGTCACTATTAAAGTGATATTTTCATGACACTGATTAAATTTAGACATATGGACAAAGGTAAATGAAGATCATTACCAAATGTATTGCGCTTTTGATTTTCTTTCCCTTCAGAACTAGAGCAGTTCTTATCTCCTGCTTGTGTATACAAGCTTTCCTAGGTTACAGCTCTTGGTCAGAATGGTTACTTCACTCCCTGCTGTATCTTAGCAGCAGCACAGGACCTTGTTCATGTTTCTTACTGACAAAATTTAACCTCTGTAGCCTTGTGCATTGCTGTTTAGACCTCTCAATCCCCAATGCTCGGAATAGCAGAGCTGCTATGCCAATCACTGCTTTAGAGCCGCCTACAGCATCAACAGGAAGTGGGAGACTGAAGCTAGCTCTGAAGAGCAGGCTCTGTGAAACAGCCAGATGCAAAAACTCCTTTAAGCACAGTTTCCAATCCAGTTTACAAATTGCCTTCTCTATTGGACTTCAGAATTTCTGAAGAACGTCCAGCAATTTATAAATATATCTCACAAGCAAAAAGTTAAAAAAAACAAACAACTTTTCTCTACATAATCCCTTGATTCAACACTATCTTTTACTGTTTTACTGTATTATATGTATTATATTACACTACACAAACAGCAGCCTGTAGTCAACAATGTGAGAGTAGTTAACCATAAGGCTATGTTTACACGGCTTAAACTGGGATGTATCTCGCCCCGTATTTCACACCGTACTGCGCTAAACACGGGGCGAGATACGTCCCAGTCATTACGGTAATCCACAGTTCTCATAGCGAACTATGGATAACACCTCCTCTCCCCGCTCGCACAATACGCCGCGGGGGGAGACATGTCAATTACTAGCGGTGAATACGTGCCGCTAGTAGTGAATGTCTACCCAAAGTCCCGCCGTAATTGCAGGGCGTAATTATGCCCCGCAATTAGGGCTGTGTGAACCCTGTCTAAGACACTCCCTTTAGAGCAGGGGTCCCCAACCGCCGGTCTGCGGCATCGGCGACACATGATGCCGGCCGCCCGGTGACTTTATTCCGGGCGGCCGGCATCTTGTCTGCGCGGCCGCTGTAATCCGGCCGCGCAGACTTAGCAGCTGCACACATCGTACGGCTGCATCACTATAGAGGAAGCAGGCACGGTGCATTACCACCCTGCTCTCCCTATCATTGTAGATGCGGCGCTCACTGAGCTCCGCATCTACAGTGATCAGCGGCGCAGGAGGGTGATGCAGCAGTGACGTCACACCCCCGACGCCGCTGGGTCTCGTCGGACGCTGGGAGGAGAAAGGGGCTCTGCAGGGATCGGGAAGGTGTGAGTAACGTTCTCTCTCCTTTTTTTTTTTTTTTTTTTTATTACTATGGGGGCATATTACTATGGAGGCATATTACTATGGGGCACATATTACTATGGGGGGCATATTACTATGGGGGCATATTACTATGGGGCATATTACTATGGGGCATATTACTATGGGGGCATATTACTATGGGGGCATATTACTATGGGGGGCATATTACTATGGGGGCATATTACTATGGGGGGCATATTACTATGGGGGGCATATTACTATGGGGCATATTACTATGGGGGCATATTACTAGGGGGGCATATTACTATGGGGCATATTACTATGGGGGCATATTACTATGGAGGCATATTACTATGGGGGCATATTACTATGGGGGCATATTACTATGGGGGCATATTACTATGGGGGCATATTACTATGGGGGCATATTACTATGGGGGCATATTACTATGGGGGGCATATTACTATGGGGCATATTACTATGGGGGGCATATTACTATGGGAGCATATTACTATGGGAGCATATTACTATGGGGCATATTACTATGGGGGCATATTACTATGGGGGCATATTACTATGGGGGCATATTACTATGGGGGCATATTACTATGGGGGCATATTACTATGGGGCATATTACTATGGGGGCATATTACTATGGGGGCATATTACTATGGGGGGCATATTACTGGAGGGCCATATTACTATGGGGGGCATATTACTATGGGGGCATATTACTATGGGGCCATATTACTATGGGGGCATATTACTGGAGGGGCATATTACTATGGGGGCATATTACTATGGGGGCATATTACTATGGGGCATATTACTATGGGGGCATATTACTATGGGGGCATATTACTATGGGGGCATATTACTATGGGGGCATATTACTATATTACTATGGGGGCATATTACTATGGGGCATATTACTATGGGGGCATATTACTATGGGGGCATATTACTATGGGGGCATATTACTATGGGGGCATATAACGATGGGGGCATATTACTACGGGGGTATATTACTATGGGGGCTTAGTACTATGGGGGCATAGTACTATGGGGGACATAGTACTATGGGGGGCATATTACTATGGGGGCATATTACTATGGGGGCATATCACTATGGGGGCATATCACTATGGGGGCATATTACTATGGGGGCATATTACTATGGGGGCATATTACTATGGGGACATATTACTATGGGGCATATTACTATGGGGCATATTACTATGGGGGCATATTACTATGGGGGCATATTACTATGGGGGCATATTACTATGGGGGCATATTACTATGGGGGCATATTACTATGGGGGCATATTACTATATTACTATGGGGCATATTACTATGGAGGCATATTACTATGGGACATATTACTATGGGGACATATTACTATGGGGCATATTACTATATTACTATGGGGCATAATATACTATGGGGGGCATATACTATTTTTACTGGGGGCATATTACTATGGGGGCATATTACTATATTACTATGGGGCATATTACTATGGGGCATATTACTATGGGGACATATTACTATGGGGACATATTACTATGGGGGCATATTACTATATTACTATGGGGCATATTACTATGGGGGCATATTACTATGGGGCATATTACTATGGGGCATATTACTATGGAGGCATATTACTATGGGGCATATTACTATGGGGGCATATTACTATGGGGCATATTACTATGGGGGCATATTACTATGGGGGCATATTACTATGGGGGCATATTACTATGGGGACATATTACTATGGGGGCATATTACTATGGGGGCATATTACTATGGGGGCATATTACTATATTACTATGGGGCATATTACTATGGGGGCATATTACTATGGGGACATATTACTATATTACTATGGGGCATATTACTAAGGGGGCATATTACTATGGGGCATATTACTATGGGGGCATATTACTATGGGGGCATATTACTATGGGGGCATATTACTATGGAGGCATATTACTATGGGGGCATATTACTATGGGGCATATTACTATGGGGCATATTACTATGGGGCATATTACTGGAGGGGCATATTGCCAAGGGGCATATTGCTAAGGGGGCATATTGCTAAGGGGGCATATTACTAAAGGGGGCATATAACTGGGGGGCATGTTACTGGAGGGGCATATTACCGGGGGGGCATATTACTAAAGGGGGCATATTACTGGAGGGGCATATTACTGAGGGGCATATTACTGGGGGGCATATTACTATGGGGGCATGTATCATTAGTTTTAGGGGGTCATAATTTATCATTACTGGAGGGGCAATGTATTTATCTATCATACTTGGGGGCAGTATTTATCTTATTACTGGAGGGGGCAATTGTATATTAATCTTATTACTGGAGGGGGCATTAATTATCTATCATTTAAATTTGGAGGGGGGCAACGTATTTATCTATCATATAGTGGGGGGGCATGTATTTATCTTATTACTGTAGGGGCATGTAATTATCTATCAATTGCTGGAGGGGGCAATGATTTAAACATTACTGAGGGGGCATATATTTTCTATCATTATAGCCGGGGGGCATGTATATATATTACTGGAGGGGGCATGTATATATATTTTATTACTGATGGGGGCATTTATTTATACCCATCATTACTGGAGGGGACTATTATATCCATCATTACTATGGGGGCATGTATTTTACTTATTACTGAGGGGCATTTATTTATCTTACTTACTGTGAGGGGGCCATGTATTTATTTTATTACTGTAGGGGGCATTTAATTATCTATCATTTCTGGAGGGGGCATGTATTTATCTTATTACTGGAGGGGGCATGTATATATATCTATTACTGGAGGGGGCATATATTTATCATTACTGGAGGGGGCATGTATTTATCTTATTACTGGAGGGGGCATGTATTTATCTATTACTGGAGGGGGCATGTATTTATCTATTACTGGAGGGGGCATGTATTTATCTATTACTGGAGGGGGCATGTATTTATCATTACTGGAGGGGCATGTATTTATCTATTACTGGAGGGGGCATGTATTTATCTATTACTGGAGGGGCATGTATTTATCTATTACTGGAGGGGGCATGCATTTATCCATAATTACTGGAGGGGGCATGTATTTATCATTACTGGAGGGGGCATGTATTTATCATTACTGGAGGGGCATGTATTTATCTATCATTACTGGAGGGGCATGTATTTATCATTACTGGAGGGGGCATGTATTTATATTATTACTGTAGGGGGCATGTATTTATCCATCATTATTGGAGGGGACGTATTTATCCATCATTATTGGAGGGGACATGCATTTTTCTTATATTACGAGTGGGGCATGTATTTATAACTGGAGGGGGCATGTTTTTTAATTATCTTATTACTAGAGGGGGCATGTATTTATATATCATTACTACAGGGGGCATATATCTCTATAATGACGGAGCTGATTACATATGTATATTATATACATGTATAATGCTGATTAATATTACTGTAGACTGACTGTCATCTCTGTGGATCAGCATTAATATAATACTGACTCCCAGAGCTGACAATCAGTCTGCTGTTATAAAATACTGGTTACCCCATACTATACCTACAAATGACACAGTATACACTTTATTGGGGGGTCTTTCTTTGTGTGTGATTCTAAATATCCAACCCCGCCCCTAATAACTCCGCCCTTAATAACCCCGCCCCCACCACGCCGTGAAAAAATTGTCTGGTATAAAACCGGTCCCTGGTGGAAAAAAGGTTGGGGATCGCTGCTTTAGAGAACCGGAAACAGTCACATAATATGTCCGGACATAATAAAGGATGTAAACAGCGCACACTGGAATAGTATTATTATATTTCTTATATCGGATACTGTATAATGGCATGCACCGCACTCTTCAACACTTCTTACCATCCTTCTTGAACTGCACATCTCTGCCTTTGTGCTTCCAGATAATGACCGAGGGCATAGAGCTTGAGACATCACAAATGATAACAGCGTCTGTCCCTTCTGTGAACTCCTGCGGGGTGGGTGCGTTCTTAAAGGTCAGTTTCTCTGTAAAAAACAAAAACAAAAAAAAGACAGGATGAGACGTGTGTCAGAAATCTGCTGAGATCAATTTCAAGGACCAATGTATGGTACCTCACCTGTCGTGGGGCTTTTTTGTCTTGTATGGTGCAATCACATGTGTGTCGATTCAAATAGGCTCAAAGTGAACCTGGCAGTCGCTTTATGCTACCCTATCTGAGATTAAGATACTGCTGAGCTCTGTGATATGCAGGCTTCTATCATTTGAAGCATGATTTATTATTTCGTTCTTAGTAAAAAAGCTGAAAAAATTCTAAAAGAGAAAGTGAAAATAAAGGTTATCCAGCCCATATACCGAGATTGATAGTTTGCTCTGTATACACACTGATAGAGGGACAGCTGTCAATCAATGTCTGTGGGCGGGATAAGCAGGAATTCCATTGTCCCTTAAGGAGGTTTTCTCACTACAGAGATAAGCTTTCAACATGTAGGGGCAGAAGATTGAAGACTTTTAGTAAATACATTGCTCTTTTGATTTTGCCTTGGTCATGAGATAAGAGAGATTGTATCTGCTCTGAAAGCACACAAATTTGTCTGGTTACGTCCATACCTTCTTTCCTGATTAGACAAAGAGCAGGGAGTGACGTCACCATGGACGGAGCTCATTTCAGAGTAGACGCTTTGGCCGACATGTATGAAATTTGGCGCTAACACAGCGAGTCATAAATCAGGCACATTCTAGTGCTAGGGCGACAGCTCTGGCTCAGGTATACCACTTTGAAAGTGGTATACCTGTTCCAACTGTAATGCCTCCAGAATTGCCGTAGCGATGCCATAAATATGTAGCTTCGCTACGGGTTCTAGTGCCGCAGGCACTAAGCAATGTGCCCCGGAGTGGCGTGCGGGAGATTTAAAAATGTATGAACGGGGCTGCGCCTGATATATATAGGGATGGAAAGATGCCAGATATCTGGCGCAGCTCTGTTCATACATGTCGCACTTTATCTCTAACAAGATTAGCTTTTGTTTACAGATAAGCAGATGTTGTCACTCCTCAGAGCACTTGTATTTTAGTTTACTGAAGATTAAATCTCATGCACTTATGTCTTTGTAATGTCTCAGCTAGTTAAAGTGGAGCTAAACATGCTAATCACTGCTATAGAACCACCCATAGCCTGATGAGGCAGAGTGAGTTAAAAGCTGTCTGTGACTCAGTGAAACAGCATGAGAAAACCCCTTTAAGGAGTCCAATCAGTATTTTCCTTACTTTCTACTCAGAAGTCCTGTTCAAAATCATATAAACCTATATATCACAGAGCTCAACACCTCTCCTTCTATTGTATTCTGCTCCCAGATAGGGCTGCATAAACCTTCTGACGGGTTTGCTTTGATGAGGACCTGTGTTCCTATGAAATGCTTTGTTAGGAAAGTCTTCATAAAAGTTTTCTTAAAACTGAGAAGTACTATGCCTTTTGGCAACTTCCCCTGACAAAATAAGCTGGCAGGAGATACAGCCGATCACAGACATGGCTTTCATATCTAAAGGTATTTACTAGATATTCCCTAAAGAGCTGTTCATATGAACACATTTCCATCTTTTAGGACGACTTATAGCTTGTTACATCTTGACCGTGTTCTAGAATAAGCAGGGCGCCCTTGTGGCCTTCCTTCCCATTCATTTCTACGGGAGTCTCGGATACAGCCAGCACATTTGCTTGGCTATATTGGGAACTCTAATAGAAATGAATCAGGAGAATGGACGCATCCAATGAGCTGACCTCAAATGCAGGATTGTGTTTTTGAGAACACCCCTTTAAATTGGTCACAATAGAAGAATAATCTTAATGACATTATTATATTTATCTTGCTTCTATTTATTAATAGGAAATCTTACGATAAATCTGGAGTGTGACAGTGCTTTCTGCCAGTCCTTCTTCAGGGTTGGTGGCAATGCATTTGTAGGTCCCGGCATCCTGAATGCTGGCATTGTATATGGTAAGTGTTGATGAGTAGTCATCACTCTTCATTACAGAAATCTGTTGTTGGTTGGTTAATCTTTCTCCGGTTGGAGATTCCCAGTAGATTTCAGTTGCTTCACCAATTACTTAGGTACAAAAAATACAAAATACAATATTAGTTTAAACAGAAAAAGGTTGTGTGTTTATGTAGGGGTGTTAGCAATAAAACCAGAACATTGTAACGAAAAAAAAATCGCAGCAAATCCTGGATGTTCCACCAGGGCATGGGCCATTTTGGCCTTAAATGGAAAAAAAGGGGATAAGACTGTTTAAAAATGTAACTATGTATAGATAGCTCAGTGTATTTTCTATGAAGAAATCACTTATGTCTGAAAAAAGTTTTCATAATTTTGTTTTCTGTGGTTCTTCATGCCCCTTGCCCATTTTTTGTCCATTTTTTTCCAATTCCAGGTTCACTTTTTTTTATTAAAAAAAAAAAGGGAATTCTAGTTGGTATATGCAGAATAGGGTAACATTATTGATTTTTAAAAGAGTATGTCCCAAATGGACCTAACATACTGTTATTTAATCTATGACCTAAAAGTACAGCCCAAATGTTCTCCATTATTTTCTCTTCCAGTATAATTCTGGAAAAATAAATTGGGCTTCTTTTACCAAGATAGTTAAGCTACTATAGTATATAATCCATGATACACGTTAGAGTATGAATTGCAAAAACTAGAAGTTCTTTATCCACATATATTACGGTAACAAATAGTAGTAATGCTAAAGTACTATATGTTACCATATGTATAGATAAAGAACTTCTAATTTTGCAACATATACTCGAAGGTGTGCCGTGGATTATATACTATTCCATATAACCTTTCAGTCCTTTTCACAGCAGCACCTGCCAAGAAATTCAGTATCACACATACCTGAATACACCTTTCACATTTTTGTAAATATTATATTATTTCTTTTCATGGGACAACACTGAAGATATGACATTTTGATACAATGTAATATTATCAGTTAGAGCTTGTATAACAGTGTACATTTGTGCCCTCTAAACTGTTGACAACAAAAATGGGTGCACCCCTAAGTGAGATTGAACAATTAGTGCCCAATTTGCCATTTTCCCTCCATGGTGTCATGTGACTCGTTAGTGTTACAAGGTCTAAGGTGTGAATGAGGAGCGGATGTGTTAAATTTGATGTTATCGCTGTCACACTCTCTCATACTGTTCATTGAAAGTTCAACATTGCACCTCATGGCAAAGAACATCTGAGGATCTGAAAAAAAAGAATTGTTGCTCTACATAAAGATGGTCTAGACTATAAGAAGATTGCCAACCACCTGAAACTGAGCTGCAGCACTGTGGCCAAGACCATACAGTGATTAAACAAGATAGATTTCACTCAGAACAGTCCTCGCCATGGTCGACCAAAGAAATTGAGTGCACATGCTCAGCAACATATCCAGAGATTGTCTTTTCAAGATAGACGTAAGAGTGCTGCCAGCATTTCTGTAGTGGTTAAAGAGGTGGCCGGTCAGCCTGTTACTGCTGTTAGACCATACGCCACACACAGCATCAAATTGGTCTGCATGGCTGTCATCCCAGAAGGAAGGCTCTTCTAAAGATGATGCACCAGAAAGCATGCAAACAATTTACTAAAGTCAAGCAGATTAAGGGCATGGATTACCGAAAGCTTGTTGTGTGCTCTGATGAGACCAAGATAAACGTATGTAGTTCAGATGGTGTCAAGCATGGTGGTGGGAGTGTCATGGTTTGGGTCTGCATGAGTGCTGCCGACTGTGGGAAGCTACAATTCATTGAGGGAACCATGAATGCCAACATGTGCTGAGACATACTGAAGTAGAGCATGATCCCCTCCTTTCGGAAACTGGGCTAAAAGGCAGTATTCCAACATGAAGACGACTCCAAACACACCTTCAAGATGACCGCTACCTTGCTAAAGAAAATGAGGATACAGGTGATGGACTGGCCAAGCATGTCTCCAGACCTAAACTCTTTTGAGCATTTGTGGGGTATTCTCAAACAGAAGGTCAAACAGAAGGTAGAGAAGGGCAAGATCTCATGATGTCATCATCAAAGAGTGGAAAAGGATTCCAGCGGCTGCTACCTGTGAAGCTCTAGTGAACTCCATGCTCAAGAGAGGCAGTGCTGGGAAATAATGGTGGCCACACAAAGTATTGACACTTTGGGCACAGTTTGTCATTCACTTAGGGTGTACACACATTTGTTGCCAGAGGTTTAGACACTGATGGCTGTGTGATCTCATACATCACTCTTTTGGTCCCCTGAAGAGACCGTGGTGGGTCAAAACATGTTGGGACATTGTATGATGACCACATAAGGGTAAGGTTGGAATCTTTAGGGTGAATCTCTGCACTGGTGTGGGGGTCGCCCTTCTCGGGGCGAGTGCTCTATGCTCTTTTCTGGTGCAAAGATCCCCAGTGACTCGTTAGAGTGAGTTGTCAATCATTTGTGCTGTTATTTGACGGTACTTATGTCTATGGATATATACATTTATCCATTTGTAACATTTTGAGTACTCAGCCGCATAATATTTTAAATTGTGAAGTAAAAGTTATATTTTATATTGCACACAATTATCATACGCACTCCAATTTCTTTTGTTCTTTCTTTTTGTGCGATGGAGTAATCACTCAATATTTATTACACTATCGGGAATAGGTTCTTTTTTGAGTTATTTTGAGGGCTCACCAAATTCACACTGTTATACACACTGTATACAGACTACTTTACATTGTGTCAAACTGTCATATCTTCAGTGTTTTCCCATGAAAAGCTATAATACAATATTTACAAAAATGTGAGGGGTGTACTGACTTTTGTGAGATACTGTAGGGGTGCAGTGGCTTCCACCAGCAGCATCAAAGAATATAAAACTCCTATATTTATTTGTTAAAACATTGGATGATAGAGATATTTACCTTGACATAAGAAGAATTTGGATTCCCCAAGGCCTATTTCTCCTTGATCAGGAACAATGGTAACTTCGAGAGCTGCTGTAAATGGAAACAGTCAGGAAGACGTTACTATCATACCTTCAATGATGAAAAATACAACACATTTTGAGCAGCATAACACTTATTGATGAAGGGGCATAGATTCTAACTAGCACATTCATGGAAATGTCCAGGAAGATCTGGCTGCAGTTTCTCGGCAGTTTTGCACAGATGTGAACCTTGTTTTATCAGACGTCAATCACATAGGTCCTGATCTCAACTGTCCTATAACTAGATTTGTAAAATAAAATGTATTGATGTAAGATTGGCAGTATAAACATTCAAAGGGTTTGAGAACATGGGCAACATAAAGACTTGCCAGCATTCCTGGTATATGTGCTCTAATACAGGGGTGTGAAACTGCGGCCCTCCAGCTGTTGGGAAACTACAACTCCCATCATGCATTTATATAATCTATAACAGTGGGCATGATGGGAGTTGTAGTTTCCCAACAGCTGGAGGGCCGCAGTTTGACACCTATGCTCTAATAAATAACTGTACTCCCCATTAGATAACAATTCTGGCTCTTCTGGCGCATCTTTCCTAGAACTTTGTGCTGTGCTGTTTCTTTGCTATTGTTTCAAGAAATATATAAATTGACAACTGGGTGGTACTAGTTTGCGGTGGGGCGCTGTCCAATCAGTGCTCACTGTGTCAGTGCTATGTAGGGATACACTCCCCTGTGGCAAAAGGAATGGTAGTCAATAAATGTATACTTTTCTAGGAGGAAGAATACAATGCAGAGTTCAAAAAAATATGTTGCACAATAATTATTACAAAGCGAATGCACTAATTTGCTAAAACACACACGATGGGAGAAGTGACAGATCCTCTTTAAAGAGGATCTGTGCCATATCCTGATATATCAGCTGTAGTAAACCCTTGTGTCCCCTGTGAAATAACAATTCTGGAGCCTCTTCTCTTATAACTCTGTGTTGTGCTGTTCCTCTGTTATTCCTCCTAGAGATGTATTACTGAATCTGTCAGCTGGGCGTTACCAGTTTTTAAAGGGGCGTGTCACTGCACACACTGACTGTGTCACCACTGACCATGTCAGATTGTGCCGGGTCACATCCCCAAAGTATAAAACCTAGCTGAGAAGATTCAGTAATACATTTCCAGAATTAAGAGGTGGAACAACACAGCACAGTTATAAGAGAAGATGCTGCAGGGAACACAAGTATTTACTACAACAGACAAGTCAGGAAAGGCCACAAGTTCTCTTCAGGGCATTGGTAAACATGTAGAGATTTGACTGGAAATAAACCATATCTTCATGTTTTCACATGGTAAGTTATACTGCTTTTGTCAGGCATAGCTACTTTAAAGAGAATCTGTCAGGTGAGAGCAGGATGCAATAGAGGAGAGAAGCTGAGCTCTGTGATATATAGGGTTATATGATAGAGGAGAGGAGCTGAGCTCTGTGATATATAGGGTTATATGATAGAGGAGAGAAGCTGAGCTCTGTGATATATAGGGTTATATGATAGAGGAGAGAAGCTGAGCTCTGTGTGTATAGGATATATGATAGAGGGAGAAGCTAGCTTGGGATATTGGGTATATGAAGGAGAGAAGCTGAGCTCTGTGATATATAGGGTTATATGATAGAGGAGAGAAGTTGAGCTCTGTGATATATAGGGTTATATGATAGAGAAGCTGAGCTCTGTGATATATAGGGTTATATGATAGAGGAGAGAAGCTGAGCTCTGTGATATATAGGGTTATATGATAGAGGAAGAGAAGCTGAGCTCTGTGATATATAGGGTTATATGATAGAGGAGAGAAGCTGAGCTCTGTGATATATAGGGTTATATGATAGAGGAGAGAAGCTGAGCTCTGTGATATATAGGGTTATATGATAGAGAGAGGAGCTGAGCTCTCTGATATATAGGGTTATATGATAGAGGAGAGAAACTGAGCTCTGTGACATATAGGGTCATATGATAGTGGGAGAGAAGCTGAGCTTTGTGATATATACCGTAATAACTGGGACATATTCCAGTCGTAATTCGCGCACTACGGCGCGTAATTACAGACTGAAATACGTCCCATTTTAAGCCGTGTGAACATGGCCTAACAGAAAATCCGCTCAGCAGTCCACACTGAATGGATTCTCAGCTGGACGCTTTATTACACCGCCGGCGTTCCCAAAAACGTGTTCATTCTTCCGCCTGGTTTTCGGGCAGAACATGAACATGTCAGTGGTTGAGGGGGACGGGTGAATCCACAAACCGCGGACAGAACTGTTACCCAAAACCAAGGAAACGATGTCAAGATACCAGTCAGATTCTTTAGTCAGAATCCAGCAGCACCCCAACTGTCTAGTCTAACGTTACACTGTCTAAGTATTGGGTGCGTTTACATGGTAAAGACCGGTATTTGGTCTTTTTGTGGCACGCAAGGGGACGGCTTTTGTCTGCGGTTTGTGGATTCAAACCCTCCCCCTTTGCACCCACATGTTCATGATCTGCCCGAAAACTCGGCGGAAGAATGAACATGTTCTAAGTTTCTGGGACCGCCGGCGGTATAGAAAAAAACGCTAGTCGGAAAATCCGTGCAGTGGGGACTGCTGCACGGATTTTCTATTTATCTCTATGGGGGAGCGTTGCTTGTTGGTTTTCAGACGGTTTGTAAAACCGCAAACCATCTGAAAAACCGACAAATAACCTGTGCCGTGTGGACAAGCCCTTAGACCGTATTGCTCAATCTGTCTCAATATGTCAATGCTTTAGACACAGGGACAGCCCTGACAATCACACTACAGGCCTCAGCTACCTGAACTCCACAGCATGTATAAAGTTTAACATTTTTGCTCATAAAATTGCACTTTCTGGCAGGGCAACATTCATTTTGGAACTATCGGCCAAGTGCTGTTCTGTTTGTCAGGCACATAACCACACATAGAAGGTAATACATGTGCCGTCTTCTTATTGCAAATGTTGAAGACACAGAACATTTTTTTCATTTTCTTTTGCTGCGGCTTCAATATCCCAGAAAAAACAGAAATAATCTGACAACTCAAACCAGAGTGCCCTTAATGTCACTATGCGTACTTTCCTACACGTGATTAATGGCTGCTTCACGTTGTAAATGGTCGGACTATATGAATTTTAGCTAAGTGATCAAGAATCCCCTTAACAATAAAAGACTATGAGCAAAAAGCAAATTGGAAAATCAAAATGATTTAAATGGCTCACAGAAAGTCATTTGGCAGAAATGATTCGGAGCTGGGTCAACTTCTTCCTGTCCTTCACTGCATAGTAAGGTGAAAGTGTTACCAAGTACAATTACAAAGGCATCTTTCTATTAGCAAACAACGAGGTTTGTAAGAGAAAAAGGAAAAGGTTCAACTCAATAGTATTTTTATTCCCAGGTTTATTCTCTCCAATTGCATTTAACTTGGAAATGAAGCAGAGCACCGTAATGTTCAGCCGAAGCATTATCAACAATGGGAGCATTATCCTCATCAGCTCTATTCGCTCATGTACCCATGTATGCTTTTGTGCCGTCATTTCCCTTTTTACTACCCATACACAAGTAAACTGCACTCAGAAGCTCAAGCCCAAATGCAGGATTGTATCACTAGAATCAACTGAAAGCTAGATCATGGCCGTGCCGCAAAGCAACAGCTAATGTTTGGTGATTGGAGAGGTCAGTGCCAAATAATGATTAGGTTCGAGAAGGGAGTGTCTCGTACAGGCATGGGCTGGCCCATAGGTGAGCAGGGTGGCCCTATTGGTCGGCCCCAAGAATCAACTCTACTGGTGACCCCAGGCACACGAGTCTGACGTCTCATGAACGGGCTTTATGTATAAAATCTAATCTAATAGTAAAACTGCATTTGTTGCCCAAAACAATCAATCAGGGCTCGGCTTTCATTTGTTTAACAGCTCTGGAAAAACGAAATCTGAGCTCCAATCGGTTGCTTATGACAACAAGGACAGTCTCGCTGTTAGACAGTTTGGATAAATGGGGCCCAATCTGTTTTCATACACCCTGTTATAGCACATTGGCCTCATGAAGGGGACCTGCTCTAGAAGAGTGCAATACCACTAATTGGCTCTGGTCGTCCAACCATTCAGTGGCCTCTGTAGAGGAAAATGTATACTGGGCATGGCTTCTATTAAAAAATATATGAAAAGAAAAGCTTGTGCTCACCAAAAAGTTGAAGTTTTCAATTCCTCAAATGTCCAGATGATACCAAGTGGAGGAGACCCATCGGACATGGGTATATACAATGTAACAAATCTCAAAAAGGTTAAA
This sequence comes from Phyllomedusa bahiana, assembly GCA_025379985.1. Taxonomy (NCBI): domain Eukaryota; kingdom Metazoa; phylum Chordata; class Amphibia; order Anura; family Hylidae; genus Phyllomedusa; species Phyllomedusa bahiana. Next base: position 222,425 of record JAODAL010000100.1, read on the forward strand.
ACCTCCAGCACCAAAAAACTCTAAGGCTATGTTCACAGGGTCAAATTTCGGTCAAGTTTCGAAATTACGGTAATCCACAGTTCTCATAGAGAACTATGGATTACGCCTCCTTACGATCGTATTGTACGCGCAGGGAGATAAGTGACATGTCAATTACTTGCGGCGAATATGCGCCACGAGTAACGACAGTCTATGGGGCCAGTGGGCTGCTGGCCCCCCCGCGTCGCGGGAGTACACGCCGATCAGCGCAATTACGCCGTGTGAACATAGCCTAAGATAAAAACATATCCTTCAATTCAAATCATGTTAAAAAGGTCCAAGGTTCTCCATACTCCTGACGCATTTTGAGCGCAACACATTTTTACTCGTAGAATAGTGATGGAGAATTTTCTGGTGCCAGAGGTTTCAACCTTTTTGGGATTTGCTACAATAAGCTATAGGGTCTATGCAATCACCTCTTGTCACATGACCTCTGCTCAAATAAACATTCATAAGTTCACAAGACACAATGTTCATCTAAGTCTGTTGACAAAAGCATGTAAACCACAGAACATAGAGGGCCTCATTTATCAAAACTAAGTATAAAACTGTCTTTGTTGCCCATAGCAACCCATCAGAGGTCAGCATTCATTTTTTTATACTGTTATAGTAAAATGAAAGCTACACTGTGATTGGTTGCTGTAGGAAACAGAGACAGTTTTACACTTAGATGGTTTTGATGAATGAGGCCCAATGTTTCCACTGAATGTTTGGCAATAGAGGAGAAGCAGAAGGAAATTAAAGGGGTTGTCCACCGGACAAAAGTTAATGTTACAGGGGGTTAGGGTGGGTAAAAAAAAAAGAACTTATACTTACCTACCTTTTCTCTGCCGCTGCAGAGCTCCCTGGGGACCTGCTTCTTTTCACTTCCATGTTCTCCCCTTCACACACAGGAGCGGCTCACTCTTTAAAGAGAAGTATTATAAGTGAAGGGAGAATTAGCCTCTTTAGCATGAAGTGAAGATAAACGGGTCCTCTAGAGCACGAGATGCTCTTTGTAACTGCTTTACTCTCTGGCCAAGAGCTGGGGATACTGGACATGGGACTCCCTTGTATTCAAGGGGATGTATCACTTCATCAGTTCATGTGTTTACTTGTACTTTCAGTTTCTCAGTTCCTAAAATCCAGGGGCGTTTCTTCCCCTTCCAGCTGGGTGTTTCTTAACTGAAGGGGGATGACATCATCCCCCCTTCACTGTTTGTGCTCGCTCCAGAGTCAGTGTGTTTGTTTGAGATTAGTGGGAGGGAATCCCTGCTCTTCCCCCACCTCTCTGTCTGAGTCCACATGTCACTGTGTTGTTCCTCTCCCTATGCAGTCTTATTTTGTAAGAGCTGTATGTTTACATACCAAAGCCCTGCATTCAGTCTAGACAGTCTTCTATGAGCTCAGAGCACTGATCTCTTCTCCTCTCACAGCTGGGGGAATGTTACAGTTGAATCCAGTCTTCTATGAACTCATCCAGAGCAGCACAGATCTGTCTCCCTTTTACACGCAGGAGCATTTCCGTTTACACGCAGGAGCATTAAGGCACCGGGCACAATCCTGCTGTTTACGGAGTGTAGAAGCAGCTGCAGGGTTACTGTTCCGACTGGCACTGGGGAACAGTGTTTACACAAAACAAAGATAAGGGACACTGTGAAAACAAGACAGCTTTGCAAATGACATCCAATTGCAAAGTTGCCTGATTTTTACTGTCACCTTATTCTGAAGACCATTCAAGGAAATGATACAACTCCTTTAACTCAGAATTCTCTACCAGGTTATATAGATAGATTTTGTAAACCAGAGAACCCCTTTAATCTAACAGAGAACAGCAGTACAGTAGTTGAACACCTTTCAAACTCCAAATCAGTATGTTTTTTTTGGTATAATTCAACCAACATGGCCGTAATGCTCCAGGGCAGAAGTGTTTCCCAATGAGACATTCTGCCATCTAGGTTATTCCAAAAACTATTTACTGAAGTAAATATAGTAATTACAATTTTGAATGAGTTTAATCCTGCTCAACTTGTCAGCAGAAAGGGGACTACAATTAGCATAGTCTACATTTCTTTGCATTGTGGCTCAAAGAAATGTAGACTATGCCAAGAACCTCTCAGCCCGCCCAGGAATGCTGCCTGTGAAGGCATTCGGACTGCCTGTGAACAGCCATTTTGGGGCGAGGTTTGTACTTCCCGATTTGCAGACGGCAAGAAATCTTTTGGCGGTCGCATATTGTACAGGCCTATTTAGACTATTCAGTCTTTAAAGCTCCTAACAAAATGGACATCACATGCAAGTAACAAGAATTCTTAGAAACAAAGAGTTGTAACTTTAGGAAAGCCCTACAAGCAATTGATAGCTTTGACATTTTCCTATTTAATGCAAACATGAAATAAAAGGAACACTTTGTGGCACAAATTCAAGCATGAGACCTCTGAACTGAATAGGCATGAAATAGATGTTGCAGCAGGTAGTGGAAGAAAAGGTCGCCGTGATACAAAATGACTCATCAGTAGGATCTAAGTAGAAGGGAAAGGATTCGGAAGTGCAGAGCGCAATGAACACAATGTCAGCTGGCGATGCTCCCCCTTAGGTCTGAATAATGGGGATCACCATGGTGATGGAGCACTGAGTTAAAGGTTCTGTGTCTGCTCTGTCTCTCTGATCTCATCTCAAGCTGACTGCAAGTAATTAAGGTTGTACCCTGTGGGACGCTGCCGAAATGACAATATAATACAAACACGACTCCTGGGCCCTCAGATCAGTGCAGGAGAAGACATTATATGTTACAGGTGACTCCATCTCCTGAAATTTCCTATTCAAAGAAACAATGTGACCCCCTCCTCGTCGTACTAGAAATACTGTACATCAGCCAGGTTGGTGTCATATGAAGTAAGGGATTTTGTCATTATCTGTATTCCAGTCTGTGATAAACTTGTATGAGTAAAATCATCTCTGGTTATCAGAATAGATAGATGAGGTACAGGTAGATTTAATTACAGAGGGATGGTGGAATGGAGGAGTATAATGGAGGCGTCTGATAGAGACAAGCTGTCTGGAAACTATCATCTTAATGGCATGTCAAGGCAAATTATTACTAATAAATAAAATATTATCCACTTTATGGTTGTTAAGCACAAGCCGGAGCAGAGTGTGCGCAAAAATAAGGATAAAATAACAATCCTATATTCATGAGTCTATGTACTTGCTAGGATTTGGATCCATGGCCTGACATTTCCCATACAGTAGATTAGCACTAAGCACTGGGCAATATCTTAAGCTGGCACTTCAGATAGCTGTCTGTTATCTCTCCCAATACCCCATAGACCACTTTATGTGAAAGTAACTTTAACTATAGATTTCTATTCTACAGTCTAGTCACATTATTATGACCACTTTCAACATCGGCAGCGTGTAGAAGGTAGACAAACAGAGTCCTAAAAAGCTTCATCTCATTTGGTGTTTAAATGGCAAGTCAGTAATAAAATATAATTACTTTATTAGAAAACCATTTTAAAATCAATAGAAAAAGTATACCATCTAATGAACGATACGAAAACACCAACCGTACTCATCAGTGTGCTGTTGGGTATAGACTGAAATGACGCGTTTTGGTGATAAACACCTTATTCCTGGACCAGGAGTACGATTGCTGTTTTCGTATCGTTCATTTGATGGTATACTTTTTCTATGGATTTTAAAATAGTTTTCTAATAAAGTAATTATATTTTAATACTGGCTTGCCATTTAAACACTGAATGAGATGAAGTTTTTTGGGACGCTGTTTGTCTACCTTCTACACAGCTAATTATACCAGTGAGGGCTCCTGGTCATTACGTGCTCCCCATACTTACTCCACGACTTATAGGTTAAGCTGGAAATCTTTCTTCTACAGTGATCGGCAGCGTGTAACTCATAAATGAAGTCATGTATAGTGAGCTAGCTAGGTGGGTATATAAGGTGTGTGATAGGCTGACTGCATACATAGCCCTTGGGGAAATCTATTGAGTTCCAAAAAGGGATTATTATTGGCTCTGCAATTTGTGAACTGTTGGTGAAACGGTATCGAAGGTGGACAAATGGCACCATTGCAAATAATCAAAGTGGAGGCTGCAGAGCACCAGGTGCCAATAGGTAAATGTGGGCAACGAGCATCACTACAGTGGAGCTGCTCGCCACCAAAATGAACCAGTGTGCTACCAGACGTGTGTCTAAAACAACAGTTCAGTGAACACTACTGCATAAGGGGCTCTGCAGAAATCAGATGTTCATTGTTCCAAGTTGTTGGTGTTGTATGTGTTTTAATAATTTTATATATTAAAAGTTAAGTTTTATGACCATTTATTCCTCTCTCTCTTTGGCTATTGTTATTCTGACTGGTCAAGAGGTATTTAGTGTTTTTCACTCACTGTATTTGCGAGTTTTTTGGATTATCCATCAGCAGAAAAGGCTTCAATATTCACAGTAGTATCAGAATTGGACCTCCACTGAATGAAAAAGTGTTTCCTTTTTTCGACGAATCACACTTTCTGCTTCACTGAACAGATGGAGGTTGGCATGTGAGGTAAGAAACATCGGAGAACAAACACCCTGCCACCATTTCTGGAAGCACATAAGCTGATGGTGGCAGTGCTCTGGTCTGGGGAATGTATTTGTGGCATTATCTGGGCCGCTCATTCATGTGGAAGACGCTGTCAACCGATTTGGGTATGAATCCATCCTTGCAGATCTAATACACCCATACATGCTGATTGTCTTCTCTGGCTTCTTCCAGCAAGACAATGTGACATATCACGCAGCTAGAAGTGGCAGACATTAGCTGGAAGAACATGACCAAGACTTTCAAATTCTACCCTGACCCCGGATTTCCCAGACTTGAATCCAGTTGAGGATCCATGGGACCATCTTGAAAATAGTGTTTGCTCTATGGACAACACCCACCCACACCCAAGCACCCTGCAGCAGCCGTGGAATACAGTCAGCCTGACTCCAGATACCTGTGACAACCTTTACCAAGTCTTTACAGTCACTCCCAGTCTGTCTATCTGCTGTCCATGCTACATACAGCCGTTATTCCCTATATTAGCCATATTATATATTATTGGTCATAATAATGTGATTCAACTGTGTATATCTCATTTATGATACAGTTATTTAATACCATTGGTTGAATGGCCAGGAAATGATTCTACTTGTTCTGTCACCATGACAACAAAATGTCAGACACATAAGAGTTTGACCTTGATGGTTGTTTTCCTACTCGATCAGTAAATAGTTCTACTACATAGTGAACATGGAGACCAGGTAAGGTAGCATAAGGTGTAGTGCTTCTATTAAGCTCACCACACACATTAGATAAAGAATTGCTGACATTTTATGGCATATTGACCGTATATAGTATATACATTCTCCGAGAATTTGCTCGATTGTACTCAGGAACTACTACTGAAATGTACGAAGAAAGCCATGCATGGGTGGCCACCTCTCTATTATCTGCAGCCACAACACAGACGAGGACAGGGAGGAGAAGAGACCTACCAAGAGGTATAAACCACACCAAACAGATGCCATAAATATCTAAAATAGAAATACCACTTTAATGCCTTGAGAAGTGGCTGACCAAAATGCATATGGAAACGTCCCAACTCTGGCCCCACATCTGCGGACAAGGAGTTAAGTTGTCACCAGAATCTGACAGCAGTTTTTTTCCATCCCTCTATTCGGAACTCATGAGTGTGCATGTGGATGAGGGATTCAAGAGGGAGAGCTGTTTGTCAAACAAGTATTCTGACAACAGAATTCTAATGTATATGGCCAGTTCTAAGCCCAAACCCTACCAACACTACCTCCATCCATCAATTTACATTTCATAAGATTCTTTTTGGTTCATTTTAAAAATTTTGTGACAACTGCTTGATCTACCACATGACTGTGTTTTAGGTTCTTCAAAATTGTGTCCCCTAATTAATATGTTTTACAGAGCCCTTTTACATTGCCCAGGATTCCTTGTAAATTAGTGCTGAACAACACTGCTTATTTAAAAGGCCCTCACATGAGTCGATACGTTCAGCATGGCAAAGGAACAATTGTTTATGTGATCCTTCGTCCCCCAACAGTTTGCATAATATCAGTTGCACATGCCCTACATACACGGTGAGATGTACTGACGATCAACAAGCATTTTATGTCCATACAAACAATCTGATTGGCTTAGAAATGAGCTTTGTGGGGACTTTTTTTTACTCCCGCCAATGATCAGGTGATTCAACTTTTTTATTCATCCGATAATTGGACATGGAGAAGATTATGGGTATCTCATACTTTAAATTGGTTGTCTCACCATGTTGTTCCACAGAGCCACAGCCAGCTTCAGACTCACACTTCCTGATCAGGATGTGGGTGGTTTTATATCAGCGATTGGTATGTCAGCTCTGCTATTTCTATTTGAGCCAGTTACAGTGATATCAGTGCAAGAGGTTTATATTCTGTATTGCACAAAGCTCTGAGGATCTAAATATGTCATTAACTTAGGTAAACAAGCTCCTGTGCTAGAGATAACATTCAGCTTGGAGTGACTCACGGTAGTCAGAGAAGGCAGCTGGAGCAATCAAATAAAAGAAAGAGCAGGAAGAAGTTGTAGCAATGATTATGTTGAGAAAACCCCTTTAAGATCTTCGTCACCACAGCTTCGGGATCTAGGTGTGTGGTCTTCATGTTTACTAATCTCTATTCTAATTTAATCATTGTGCGGTCGTGTTAGACATCCAATCTATTGTGCGTAGGGATGAGCACACGCTCTTAAAAAAAGACTTCTGTAAGCATTTAATTGAAGTTCTGGGAAAAGTGAAGAATATTCAATTATTCAGCTATTTTTCTGTTAAAAGTAAGTTCTTGACCGAAGGACAATTAAAGCTGATAAGATCAGGCAGGCAATCCTGTGGAGCATGGACTAATTTGAAAGTTGTTTTGCCACTCTCTTACTAAAAAAGCAACCTGTAGAAGAAGGATCGATGCCGGGACAATGGGTCAAATCTCTGCAGCAATGTGATTGATTAGTTAATGAGTTACTTGAGACAAGTCTCCAAAAACACATACGGATCATTTGTGATGCTCCTGATTTAATTAGCCCACAGTAAACTCTGCTTCTAGCAGTGGGTAGGATGCACTTTTTATGGTCCAACCTCTGCAAACAAGCTATAAGGAAGGTTAATATACTGAAACTGTAAAGAGAATGCCTACCCGCTAACATCATGGAGGGGAGATTCAAGACATAATCACAACCAATCACAGCACAGCTGTCATTTCATAAAAACAAATACCAAAAAGTTCAGAAATGTCCAATAAAGCTTTCAAAAAGTAACTGCTCCCATAAGTAAATATATGGACAACTCTCTGCAAGGCTCTACACAAAGAAGAATTGAAAGCAAATATCCATAAAAACATCAAAGTTTATTAAACACAATTAAAAATCTTGGTAAAGAGGTACAAAGGGATATATAGATAAGGCTGGATATAACATCACATATATTCTGCAAAAGACATAGCAAAATGTGCCACTAACAAAGGGTAGTGACTATTATTTGTACATACATGAGTAAAGCCAAAGTGGATAAGTACCATAAAAGCAGTAAATGTATTACATACCTATAAATATGATGTATACCAGCACCCCTGGGTATACATAGGTATGGGATATATTTACTGTTTGTATGTTACTTATCCACTTTGACTTTACTCATGCATGTACAAATAATAGTCACTACCCTTTATTATTGGCACATTTTGCTATCTTTTGAGGAACATAATTGATGTTTTATCCGGGCTTATTTGGATATCCCTTTTATCTCTTTATCATGACTTTGTGTTTAAAAAACGTTGATGTTTTTATATATATTTGCTCTCAAATTTCTTTGTGTATAGCTCTTATTTCATAGTCTGCTCTTAAAGGGCTTTTCCCGTTCCATTGATTATTTTTAAAGATGTAGACGAAGATATATAAAAAATATTACCAAATATATTGCTGTTCTCTAAGATGAGCGAGCAGTAAAAAGTTCTAGTTCAATTAGAACCTCGAACTTTAGTGTGTTTGGTTCGAGGTTCTATTCGAACTAGAACTCGAACTTGAACCCCATTAAAGTCAATGGGAGTAGATCTTCTGGTTAATTTTTATACCTATACAGGTGAGGAGAAGCAGTATTTACCATCCATAACAGTAAACTGGATACGTGGAACAACGTAGTGAAGAAAATTTGGCTCTAAGAGTGACAGAAAAAAATTGAGAGGTAAAATACTTAATTCCTTTCAATGGCTAACTGAAAAGATGAGGACAGCATGCAAGCAGGGTCATGGCTATAGGAGGTGCAGTGGTAGCAGATGCTACAGGGCCCTGCATCTTGAGGGTGCCCAAAAATCCCTTTGACACACAGGAGATTTGGAGACAGTGTGTTATACAATTACTGAACCCCCAAAACTGCAAAAGCTGAACTTTTGGGGCAATGAGTATGATTTAGCAAATCCAAGCACTCTGTATAATATATATATATATATATATATATATATATATGTCCATGTATATGAGAGTTAGGTGTTATGTGAGCCTCCAAATGTCACCAAATAACAGTTTCTGGGTGTGGGAAAGAAACTCCCTAACTATTGATGTGTATGTAGAAGAAAATGCTACAGAGTGAGCTGAAAATGGCATTCACAAGGCAATACAGTGAAATATATATAACATGGTCATGGGAATTTAGCAGCCAATGAGAGACCTACACCTCAGCGATGACGTTTTTGACATTTCTCTGTGCTCTGCACTGATTGGATGGCCGCCAAAAGTGCAGAAAGGTGATTGGATGTCCGCCAAAAGTGCAGAAAGCCATTGAAAATGTAACTGAAAATGTCGTGTAGAACTAGAACGTTACTCGAACGAACAGTAAAATGTTCGGTTCGAGTTCTAAAAATTCAAGAAGTTCTGCTAGAACTTAACTTTTCTAGAACAGTTCGATCAACACTACTGTGCTCATTTTTCATCTCTTCAGAGTTAGGAGTAGATCTTATCTTCTGCTTGTGCACTGCTATTTACAAACCTCCAGCACTCGTGTCACTGTAACATGTTCAGCTAGGAATACTAATCACTGCTGTGGAACCGCCTACAGCCTAACCAAGATGTGTGAGCCTGAAGCTGCCTTGGCTCTGTCAAACAGCATAATGAGAACACCACTTTAACAAGTAAAAGCTATATTTTGATTGGTTGTTATGAGCAAAAAGGTCGTTCTCCTTTGGACAGTTTTTATTATAATTATGTCCCATGTTTTAGGTCCAACATTCAATGCTGTTTTTTCTTTATATCTTTATAGTGATCCAGATCCAGCTCTTCTGCACTGGGTCCACACTATAAGTCTCAGCATGCTTTAATGCACACATGAAAGAACTGCAGGAAGAGAAAGAACATGATACCATTCCCTGACCATTTCTTACAGAGACCCCTATTCTTTGAAAATATCCTGATTGACTTTGTCATCCAAAATGTACTTCGTATTAGGATCTGTGTTTACTGTGTATCAATCATAGGTGCATAGATATAGCAGTGCTTCATACATAGATCCTTTACACACAGTGCATATTGGTCCATATTATGGTCCATATGCCGCTACATCGTACCTCCTTGATGCACTGTATTATCCCATAGAAGCTCTGCACACGGACATATACTATAAGCAATAGACTATATTACATATACTATAAGCAGTACTATTCACAATTTTCACAGAATCCTTAAGGAAAAATGTCAGTGCCTCCAAAATTAGAGGAAGAAGCATGAACCAACGAGGGCCATATTACAGATCCGTATCATGTGGATCCATAATTATAGCAGTATACAGGCAGTCCCCGACTTACACCGTTCTGACTTACATCTGTCCCCTAGTTACAATCGGAGACTTATGGGTCATGCTGGCCCTTGTAGTTCCATGTTGCACAGCAGAGAGTAGCTGTGGAACAATAAGTTCCAGCATGCCACAGCAGCACATGAGGTGAAAATGTGGTGAAATCTTCTTAACAGGGGCACAGACAGCAAAACAAATGTAAAAACCCTTCCCTGCACTAGAACTAAAAAAAAAAAAAAAAAACTTTTGTGCTGGAGATACACTTAATAAATGTACCTGTTCCGACTTACATACAAATTCAACTGAAGAACAAACCTACTCATCCGTAACTCGGGGACTGTCTGTACTTAGCCATTTGTGCAAGTTTGTGTATATAGAGTATATATCTGTATACATAACTTTTAACTATGCATGTCTACTATGGGAGTTGTGTGCATAAAGTAAACATTTGACTGTATGCATTTATCTGTATACCTCCAATTTCTGTAAATAAGTTCGTCTTGCTTTGTCTTGTTTTTGTGTGTATGTATGGGGAGATCTATCTATCTATTGATCTATCTATCTATCTACAAACATATGTGTGTCTATATTTATGTATAATATAGTGGGGGAACAAAGTATTTAGCCAGCCACCAATTGTGCAAGTTCTTCCACTTAAATAGATGAGAGAGGCCTGTAATTGACATCATAGGTAGACCTCAGCTATGAGAGACAAAATGAGAAAACAAGTCCCGAAAATCACATTGTCTGATTTGGAAAGAATTTATTCGCCAATTCTGGTGGAAAATTTGTATTTGGTCACCTACAAACAAGCAAGATTTCTGGCTCTCACAGACCTGTAACTTCTTCTTTAAGAGGCTCCTCTGTCCTACACTCCTTACCTGCAGTAATGACACCTGTTTGAACTTATCAGTATAAAAAAACCCTGTCCACAACCTCAAACAGTCACACTCCAAACTCCACTCTGGTGAAGACCAAAGAGCTGTCGAAGAAAACCAGAAACAAAATTGTAGCCCTGCACCAGGCTGGGAAGACTGAATCTGCAATAGGCAAGCAGCTTAGTGTGAAGAAATCAACTGTGGGAACAATAATTAGAAAATGGAAGACATACAAGACCACTGATAATCTCCCTCCATCTGGGGCTCCACTCAAGATCTCACACTGTGGGGTCTAAATGATCACAAGAACGGTGAGCAAAAATCCCAGAACCACACGGGGGGACCTAGTTAATGACCTGCAGGACCTGGGGAGCAAGGTAACAAAGGCTATCATCAGTAACACTACGCCGCCAGGGACTCAGATCCTGAAGTGCCAGACGTGTCCCCCAGCTTAAGCCAGTACATGTCCGGGCCCATCTAAAGTTTGCTAGAGAGCATTTGTATGATCCAGAAGAGTATTGGGAGAATGTCATATGGTCAGATGAAACCAAAGTAGAACTGTTTGGTAGAAACACAACTCTTGTTTGGAGGAGAGAGAATGCTGAGTTGCATCCAAAGAACACCATACTTACTGTGAAGCATGGGGGTGGCAACATCATGCTTTTGGGCTGTTTCTCTGCAAAGGGACCAGGACAAATGATCCGTGTACGTGAAAGAATGAATGGGGCCATGTATCATAAGATTTTGAGTGCAAACCTCTTTCCATCAGCAAGGGCATTGAAGACGAAATGTGGCTGGGTCTTTCAGCATGACAATGATCCCAAGCACACTGTCAGGGCAACAAAGGAGTGGCTTCGTAAGAAGCATTTCAAGGTCCTGAGTGGCCTAGCCAGTCTCTAGATCTCAACCCCATAGAAAACATTTGGAGAGAGTTGAAAGCCCGTGTTGCCCAGCGACTTCCCCAAAACATCACTGCTCTAGAGGAAATCTGAATGGAGGAATGGGCCAACATACCAGCAACAGTGTATGCCAACCTTGTGAAGACTTACAGAAAACGTTTGACCTCAGTCATTGCCAACAAAGGATATAGAACAAAGTATTGAGATGAACTTATGTTATTGACCAAATACTTATTTTCCACCATAATTTGCAACTAAATTCTTTCCAAATCAGACAATGTGATTTTCTGGATTTGTTTTCTCATTTTGTCTCTCATAGTTGAGGTCGACCTATGATGTCAATTACAGGCCTCTCTCATCTTTTTAAGTGGGAGAACTTGCACAATTGGTGGCTGACTAAATACTTTTTTCCCCCAATGTATGTGTTTATTACCATGCAGGTATGTATAATGCATATGTATGTTTATATAGTCACAATATGTATGTATTATGATGGCCCTAATTCCAAATTTCACAAACTTTGCTCTTATAGTCCACTTCCCTCAAACTTAATGCTCATGTAGCATAAGTTAAAATATGAAATTTAAAAGTTGTTCATTGCTGCCAAAGAAATAGTATATAACTTTCTCAGTGGTGGTTTATAGGGAAACTTTTGACAGAACTTCAGTTTTAAAGAAATCAGAGAGTAAAATGTGACTTCATTAGCAGACGCCAGAGGTTTCACAGTTTTGGAGCTTCCCTCCAAAATCCAACATGCCAAAGATTTATAGGTGGGAGTGACAGGGCTTTGTGAGTGTGTAAGCGACCTGCAAATGAGATCATTATAAAAGTGACCTCTGGGCGCTGATGTCTGGGAAAGGAAAAAGCGAACATCGTGACTTCAGGCTAAAACAATATCCATTAGAATAGTCCGAGCATTTCACAATGAAATATGTCAGGCACTAGAGATGACCAGCGTGGACGAAGCTGATAGTGGCAATTATAAATGATCACTGATGCACAGTACGCAAGCTGCTCTTCTTTGTGTGCCATACTGCTCAGATATAATTATAGTTTAGATTAAGCTGTGTGAATCACAAATGAGGCCATAGATTTGGATACAGAACATGCAGATTTAGGCACACTTCTAGCCATTATACAATTGTAATTGCTCAACAACTTTTACTGATTGCCATGCCAACCACTTTCCTTCCACTGCTATTTCATCCATGAGATATTTTCTATCCTTTCATTGTCTACTGAGACGTAGGATAATGAAAACTACCATTGGTGAATTCACAATGAAGATGTTCCCTTGGCATACAATAGAAATTTCAAAACGTCTCTATGAACCAGGCTAACTACTTCCCCTAAGCTCTCATTTTCTTGTCCTTAAAATCGATGTGTTGATATGTTCAATCTTGTTGATTTGGCAGAAATTTAGAAGAAACAAAAAAAGAGAGAGAAGAAATAGTCCTAAAACATAACTTTTAATAATTCTCATAAAATGAATAATAGTCTCCTTCCGACAACATGGAGATATACAAAAAAAGCTAGATGGGTACCTAGTATACCCTATACGGACTAGATACACCCTAGCCTACCAAAGCAGGGCAATCGTCCTGATAAGGACGTGCCTGCCAGGAACCTGACCCTAATTAATACACAACCCTACAACAAACTCCAGTCTAGTGTTGTCCATAGCAACCAATCAGAACTCCCCTTTCATTTTTCAGAGCACTATATGAAATGAAAGGGGAGCTCTCACTGGTTGCTGTGGGAAACAAAGAAAGTCTTAGACCTAGACTGTTTTCATACGTAAGGCCCCTAATGTTTCCAGGGAAAGATGCAGTTAGAGGCAAGTTGTTCTCCTAAAAAGTGACTTTCCGTTGTGGCTCACATTGGGGGGATCCCAATTTGAGCTTAGTTAGTCGAGAGAATATTGATAAGATAGGCACAATTGTCATCTTCAGCTTGTTTACAATTCAGAAATTTAGAAGAACCCCAAACTCCCAAAAAAGCTGATGATTAAACTTTGAAATGAAGGACTCATTCACATCTAAAATCTGCGCATATACAGTATCCACCTCTCTCCTCGCTACTCCTCTGCCTCTCCCCTCTGTCAATCCCTTCACTGGCTACCAATAGCTCAGCGAATTCATTTCAAGTTGCTAACCATAACCTACAAGGCTCTCCATAACCTCTCCCCTTCATACATCTCTGCCCAAATCTCCAGATATCTCCCCTCACGCAATCTCCGCTCCTCACAGGACGTTCTTCTCTGTTCTCCTCTTATCAGCTCCTCACACAACCGTCTCCAAGACTTCTCTCGCGCTTCCCCCGAACTCTGGAATGCACTGCCCCAACATTTTAGACTTTCTGCCACTCACCAGCTTCAAAAGCGGCCTGAAAACCCATTTCTTCAGGATTGCCTATAACCTACAATAACCCTGTTCCACTGTACTACCCCACAAACATGTCTGCCCCTCTCCTCCTGTCTCTTCCCTCCTCCTTGTAGATTGTAAGCCTTCGCGGGCAGGGTCCTCTCTCCCTCTGTACCAGTTATACGTCATTCATTGTCATTATTGTACTCACTTGACATATCATGTATGTGACCCGCCTCAAATGTACAGCGCCATGGAATCAATGGCGCTTTAAAATAAATGTTAATAATAATAATAATATATTGGTGTACTAACAGGAATTCACAGATGGGTGATGCTGGCTTTGCTAAATATCTCTTTTGCTTTCCAAAGACCCAGTAGGTCAAAAGCAAATTGAGGATTTGTTGCATCCAACAGAGGGTGCGTGAGCTTCTCAGCTCCTTTCCCATAATGCCTTGTGATATGCAGATGCTTCGTGGAGTGCAAAAGGCCATTTCAAATCTCCACACGCCTATATAGGATCTCTTCCTAAGGAGAGATCTTCCCTAACAGGAATTCAGACACATACTGTGACGTACTTATCGGCTTCAAAAGATTAAGCATAGTCTACTTTTGACTGTTTGGTCTGCTTTACTCTAATATATGGTATGCTTTTATTGTGAAACAGAATATTTTGCTAATCTACACCTGATGGGGAATTAAAGGGGTTTTGCCAGGACGTGACTTATCTGCTAAGAAGCAATTGTAAACAAGCCACGGAGCTGAGAGAGAGAGAGAGAGAGAGAGAGAGACACAGCCAGAGCACAGAGCCATGCATAAGGGATCGTGTGAAATGTTCACTCAAATAATCAAACTACAACTTGTGGATTCTGTATACAAAAGACAACAGCTTTGTCCACAGCAGCTTGAAAGCTTCTTCATGTTCTCTGTCATCAGATAAAGCAGGGATCTACTCAGATAATCACACTACAACTAGTGGACTCTGTATACAAAAAACAACATATTTCTACCCGGTGCCTTGAAAGCTTCTGCAGCTCAGTCTCATCAGATAAGAAGCTTTCTCTGCGCAAGCCCGGCCAGCAGCTCTTGTCAGGTCGTATCTAATAGAAGCTTTGAAGTAACTAAGGGCAGGTAAGGCAGCCTGTAGCTCTCTCAGGCTGCAATTTTTGTAATCACATATATTTAGAAAAGTAATGAAATACCCATTTTGGAGGATCCCATGTAAACATTACATCGTGGCAAAACCCCTTTAAGAAGGGTTCCCTGCTTGGGATCCCCCCAATGTGAGCCACAACGGAGAGTCACTTTTTAGGAGAAAAACTTGCCTCTAACTGCATCTTTCCCTGGAAACATTAGGGGCCTTACGTATGAAAACAGTCTAGGTCTAAGACTTTCTTTGTTGCCCACAGCAACCAGTGAGAGCTCCCCTTTCATTTCACATAGTGCTCTGAAAAATGAAAGGGGAGTTCTGATTGGTTGCTATGGACAACAAAGAAAGTTTTAGATCTAGTTTGATACATGTCACTCTAGGTGTTTGGTAACACAGTCGGGAGCCGGATTGACAGCCCCAATCTAAAAGGGGTTGATTTTGTATAGAATGTTTCAGTATTTGTAAACACAAATAGTATATAAAATACATATTAGTAAACAAGTAAATACATAAATTAGTAAATACAGAATAATAAATATGATTACATGAAAAATCTAGTTCAAGGTCAGCCTGGTCATAGAATTAGGAAATGCCCTGGAGAGCTGAGGTGGCTCACAGCCCCCACATTACTCTCCATGTGACAACACTTCTGGCCATCAGCAGTGTCTCAAATTAGGTGATATTATATATGGTGACATTCATAGTCCCAGTGCTTTCCCAGTGAACACCTGATTGATAGAAAAGTATACAGACTAGTTCAGTGCTCACATAAGAGTCAACCCCACTCTAATGCCAGCTGCATCCCTTCCCTTGTACCAGTTCTATGCTCCATCTCACAGTGTAATACTATCCCACCCTGCAGCAAGCATTCCATGAACTGTATGCTATGTGTCTCTAGGATTGGGAATGCTGACACCATTAATAACACCTTCCTTTATTTTTTTCTTACGTATATTAGAAATCTAGAAAAATGATCTGTAGTAAAACTAATCCTGCCAGTGCTTGTGTGCAGCTGCATGCCTATTTACTGTGCTTTTTTAGCTAAATTAGGAAGAATGGTTTGATCGCACGGGACTCTTGCTTCCATCGATAGGTAAAAACCACATTCTTTATTGTAGATCCAAAAACAAGTTAAAATCTTTGGTCGCCATACATGATAGTCCAATACTCTGACGCATTTCGGAGAGAACTCTCCTTAGGGTATGTTCACATGGTGTGTTGGGTTCGTGTGAACATACGCTTCTGGATACATGTTTGGTTCCGTCTAGACAGGACCAAACACGCATCAAACAATGAGCAGTGTGTTTTAACGCATTCACATGAGCAGGGGTGCCAATAGGGCAGCACAGGCAGTACTTTTGTCAGCGGCCCTGATCAAAAAGGGGCCCAATGATATGTTTAAAAATAGGAAGTAGTAATGGGTGGGGACCTCATTTGATTTGGCTGTATGGGGCCCTGATACGGTTAATAGATGACTGATATAAATCAAGTATATACCCGCACAAAATGTCCTAAAATAACAACCTTTATTATCAAAATACACTCTCAAGATTTCTTGAATACAAATACAATTGTATAAGCGACCGGTCAAAATCGTCTGATCAAATCCATAAACGTTTTCAGTCAATTGAGACTTCCTTCAGATGTGTCGCTTTTCTTATGCTGTAGTAATTCGACAGGCGCTAATCATAAATGTATGAAAGGAATGCTGGCCATCGCTCAGAGAGGTGAAAAGGAACCACGCCGTGAGAGATGACCAATGGCAGCTCTGCACAGGAGTGATCGCCGATGCGTGTTTAGATTGCGTCTGCCGGATCCGTTCAACGTCATGTCAATTCTTGGTCCAAAAGACGGAGCAGGAGCCCTATAATAAACTATAGGGTGCAATCTTACTGCATCAAACACGGATCCAAACACGCAGCTGCATGTTGGATCCGATCGGCGCTACGTTTTTGGATGTAATTTTCGAGTCCAACACTGACCCGATATCGTATCCAAACACATCGTGTGAACATGTCCTTAGTCATCATTGTGATTATATCTGCCCCCAGAGGAGGAACTTCAATCTCTTGGGCCCTAGTGCAATAAGTGAAATGTGGCTCCCAATTACCATGCGCCATTTACAACACTGATGTCTTTTTATGTGGCACAAGGACTTTTAGGCCCCATCAGGCTGCAGGGCCCAGTAGCGATTCTATCGCTGCATTCCCTGTACCTACTCTCCTGCCTGCCCCCTTGATCTTTACTTCGTACCACATTTCTTCACTTCACAACCCCAAAATTTGAGCACAAGACACCAGCATCCTGCTGCATATCTATCGGGTTTTCAGTCTAAGCATCATCCTCATTTAACTTTTTTCCATTCTCTGGCTTCTGTAAAGATCAATGAACACGTTGTTGTATTAATAAGACAGTATATGTATAAATTAACATTTACGTCTCCAAATTATTTTGCTTTACTATTTATACATTTCCCCATACAATTTCCTGTTCAATATTAATTGCACTCTTTAATCTTTCTCATCCATCGCTTCTGCTGTGTAATTTGCAGCTTGCAAAAAGTATTGTTCATTTTCCTTGTATCCTGGGAAACTTTCCACTGTGGCTGCTTTTTTATGTTTGGCCACCAGAGAGCAGTATTGAAACGCATTCTGTGTGTGGTCCAACCTAGATCTGCATAACACGACCTCCACTGTGGGAATAGAAGCGGATTTACTAACATCAATGCTTGAAAAAAGCTTCAGTAGAAATAGGGAATTGTGCATGCAGTCCATGCTATGTCTATTGTGGTGCAGCAATTTAATTCCAGAGTTTTTTAACTCATCCAAATTCATTTTAATGATCATAGAGATCTATAGTAGTATAATGTTGTACTGTGTTAGCCATAGAAAGTAGTAGAAGAGTGAAGAAATCAGGCGATACCTTTTAGAGGCTAACTGAGTATATTTGATGGTGAGCTTTCGAGAGAACTAGCTCTCTTCTTCAGACAGGATGTTATACAACAAACTGAAAACACACAGACTTTTTATACACAAAAGACATAGGTCTGCAAAGGATCTTAGAATTCTTAAAAATAACAAAATGCAATATAAGCAGACAAGTCATTTACAACAGGTCAAGAAATCAACACTCTGGAGGGGTCAGTAATTCTTCGTCTTATCTCTTAGCCATCAGGTGTAATTTGTGGCTCTCTCTATGTAATGTCCAGGTATAGCAGTATGCAGCCAGCATAGCTCCAGACACCTGGGGCAAGCTATCAGCACCCTGTTGAGTCACTCTCAGCCCTTCTAGCTGCTGTCCAGGCTACACATTAATTAACACGTTAATTTGGATATTAGCTGGTGGTCATAATAATGTGATAAGCGGTTAAAAAGAATGATTTGTTTCTTGAACAGTGCTCCAATGATGAGGATATCTGTTAGTGCACTGGCTCCATTTAATAGAAAGGGTGTGTCACATTCTGGAACACATGATAATGTGCACGTCATTAGGAAGCTAGAAGGAGAGTTTTTCCTTCCCTGTCCGGGGCTGCAGCCCAGCAAATAACTTCCATACATACACTGTCAGAAATGAGTACACACCTACCTTACCTTCAGTTCTCATGCCACTCGTATGTACTATAACCAAGCCAAGCTTCTTTTGTACACAGTATGTTGTGCACAAATCTCAAGCACACACTGGACATACATGATATTGAGAGATTGCCCGGATGCGCACACCTTTTTTTTTTTTACTATGGTTGAAGCACGCTACCAATGGAAAGCCATTTGGATCATAACAACAAGATGCAATATTTAGAAAATTCTCAGTCGCTCAATAGGAAAGAGTCACACTGTAGTGATCGTGGCTAAAAACAGGTAGCGAAAATAAAATTTCACTGGTGGTACAAACATCTGCTGCTCCAAAACTATCAGCTTTATCAAGGAAGACTGCTCAGACCATTCATAGTCAGGTCAAAAGAAATATCTTCATTCTTATCATGTTAAAGGCGTTTTCCCACCACAATGATTAGCTTTTAAGGTGAGAAAAGGCAAATGAAGATTATCACCAAATATATTTCTCTTTTTATTTTGCATTGGTCAGGAGATAAATAATATTGCATCTAGTTTTAGAGCACACAAGTTTCCCTATTACCAACCACCTTTCTTCACCTCTCCCTGCTCTCTCTTATCTTTCATTGCTGTAAGCTGCCATCAGTCAGTCCGTCCATGGTGAGTCACTTCATTCAGAGTCTAATCTATAGCAACAAACATTTTGTTTACTTAACTAAATGAAAAGCTTTCACTCTTTAGAGTCTTACAGTTTTGTCTACTACACTTTATAACTGTCTTGCACTCATGTCAATGTAATAGGAATAGCTAGAAACAGCAGAGCTGATATGCCAATCATTGCTACAGACTCGCCCACAGCCTGACCAGGAAGTGTGAGTCTAAAGCTGGCTGTGGCTCTGTGAAACTGCATGGTGAGAAAACTCCCTTTAAAGGTTATGACAAATATAACTAAATTATGGCATTAAAAAATCAAGTCACCTGACAATAAAAATGGCCAACGCCATCAGCTTGGATCCTCTAATTCAAAACTACTGTAATACAAAATACTGGAACATGACTCCAAACCCCAATGGAGACTCTAATACCCTTCACAGACTTTAGGATTCATCATGAAACATATCATTTCTATTAACATCACAGAACATCTACAGGTCAACATCTTCCTTAGACCCCTAAATGAGGACAATTGGCTTCTACCTCATTGGGGGTTTTTGCCTTCCTCTGGATCAACACCTTAGCACAACAGGCTGAACTGGATGGAGGTCTTGTCTTTTTTCAGCCTTACAAACTATGAAACTATGACCTTGCAGGATCATACAAATAAACGAGTTGTAAAAAAGAAAGTCTCCTAAACGTGTATGTGTACGTCACCAATAAGGAGGAGGATCATTGAAAGTAGAGAATATTTTGGAGCAAGAAAAGATAAAACATCATGTGATATCAAGCCCATAGAAAAGTTGCTATGTGGACAATTCTATAGCTACTCCCTTTGCCAAGAAGCTGCAAATCACCAGGATGTAACAGTTCTTGAGGATGCTTCAAGGAAACCTAATTCCATATTTAACAATTCGTTCTTGCCAAGGGCAGCTGAAGTATTTTTGGATTGTACTGTTCACTAATTTTTTTCCTGAAGGTAGCAGTTTCCACTTCTCCCTATAATTAGGTTGGTTCTCTAGTTCTATAAACACTGAAAAGCAAACTTAGAGGTCTTGCAACTGCTTTAAGGAAAAAAAATATATATTCACATATGAATATCAGAACATTTCTATGGCTTGGTTTTACCCAATTTAACAAATTTATCTAGGCACGGTATTTCTGTGCAGGTTAGATAAGCGGAACTTCTGGAGATCTGTTTCTCCTCTGCAATCCAAAAAATATATACCCTTACTCAATAATTCATAATGGACCACAGGTTAACACCGGCTAACTATAGGTTCCCCACCTATTACTAATGCATCCACAATACAAAAATGTAATTGTACGTTACAATTTGTGTATATTAGCAACTTTACTGATGCTTCCATGTGAACACGAAAAGTGCCATTTACTTTTTTCTGATACATATAAGTGTACAAGCAAAAACCGGCAGTTCCAATGAAGAGATTTCTCTAGACAAATAGCATCTATGCTTTAAAGAGTCCACTTAGTCCATGTCGATATTGCACTTGCAAGCACTGACATACAAAACAAGGCCTCCCATATCAGCTCGTAGAGTCATCCGAGAGCCAGTGCAACTTCACTGCTGCAGAGTCAAGGTGTGAGTGAACCTGTTACGTTTCGGGGGTAACCATGCCCCCTTTCTCTGCAATGGCCAACAAATCCCAGGTAACATGGCATATTTTATGGTTCACATGTCTCTAGTGATTTCACACAGTAACAATCCAATGTGGTTGCGCCAGATTAAAAAATGCATCATTTTTTCACCATTGTTGCTCCACTGTACCCTGTACCGCAGACATCACGTACACTACTCATGTGGCGCTGCAGTCAACCACATGCAGGCACGTGATCCTGAGTCAGTGATAGGTTCAAAGTCACATGAATAACGTATGTGACATCATCAGTTGGAAGCTGGTGGGGAACACCAGAAAAGAAGTGGGGGGTGGGGACGGGGGTTAAAACTTTTGTAAAGCCCCTTTAATAATCAAGTAAGGATGATGATTATCTGCAAGAATAATTGCTTAATATGATTTCTGTTAATCCAAAACAATGATGGATGCTAAAAGGTTCAGTTCCTCCTCAGTCTTCCAATTAAAAATGATAGAAAGCCTTTGTCGAACACTATAAAAACAACCAACAGTACAAATGAAATACATCGCTGCAGAGTACACATATGGTATTTGGTTGGTGTTATTGCATTTGGCAAACTCTATTGAGGATCCAGTTAATAAAGCAGAGTAAAATGAAGTTCTCTGGTCCAAAATTACCTACTCTAAAGCGATATAAACCGTTAGAAAAAATAAACTGGAAGAAACCTTGAAAGATATTTCAACAAAAGTGGAAGGAAGACTTGAATGATAATACAAAGTTGCCTGAAGGTGCAAACCCAAGTAAGACCTTAATGCAATTAACCCACTAAAGACATGCTGTAGTAACCATTGAAATGATAAGAAGCTTACATATCAGCCCAGTAACGTAACTGATGACTTATCCTTATTGCATTTTTACAGCACAAACTATAAAATCTAGCTTGCTTTACTTGAAAATACTAAGCAGTGGAGACCCCGGGTGAGTTAAGCAAGACTGAAAGAACAAAGTCACAATCTATGAATATTTAAGCAGCATTTTTCTTTGTAAAACCACATACATCTTTAGATACAAACATTGAACAGACTTACAGCAGTTGCACAAGTGCTGCAGCCCCTTCAATCAGCTGATCGGTGAAGGTGCCAGTTGTTGGGCCCCCACGGAGTTACAATGTCTGAGAATAGGTTATCAACTTTTTAAGGCTGAAAAACACTTTTAGGCCCCATTTTATGGGAGATAATTGGTCAGATTTGAACACAAATGAGGGAGCATGAACCATTAGTGATCAATGATCATGTGAAATAGTCTCCAAACAAATGGGAATCTAACAAGAGGACAAAGAGTGACTTTTAATGACTATATTTACTATTTTGCCATAGGCAAACTTAAACTCTATCAGTTCTCAATCTATAAAGCACTAAAAATTTTACTTTTCTAATCTAATGGGCATGAAACATACAAGGTTTCCTTGTGACACCCGCTGCAGCGGGTGGCACTGTAGAAAGAGGTGAGAAATCACAGATTAAAAAGTCATGCCTGACCTCCCCCACATGTTTCACCAACTAAATGGGATAGAGGTCCGGTGATCACTATGACACTGGCTGATTGATAGTCGACATACAGTAGGCAAATGAATTATGATCCTAGCCACTAAAGTAGTCTCGCCCAAGTTAAACTTGAATGATAATCCAAAGCAGGGGCCCTACCTGCATTAGCATAACCAACAGACTACTTTTGGAAGCTGGAAAAGACGCAGAGAAGCAGGAGTGGGAAACTGAAGCAGACTGTTGTGGAATCCAGGAGAGAAAAATAATTGGCAACTGAGATTCTAATATATTCTCCAGTTTTTCAGATCCTGAAATTCATTCTTTGTAGATTGTTCTAATGGAAGAAGGCCAATTCAAAGGTTAATTTCAAGCTCCCACCTGATGGGAACCAAGAAGATAACACCTTGACCTTTTATAATGTTTATCTATGTTATGGTAAAATGTTCTACATATCTATTTGACAGGTAAATGCATATATTAAAAAATAATAAAACAAAAAAGCTGAACTATTCCCAGTGGCTGCAGCACACGGATTCCTGCACAGTGCATACTATTTATGTCAATGACAAGAACCATTATGGAAAATAATTTATCTGATTACTAAATGAGCCACAAACTGGGCCTCTTAATTGGGTTTTTCCATGTTTTTGTTCAACCACTTCTAGAAAGGAATGTGTGGGAGTCCTGCCATGAGCTAAACTATTCTCTTGGGTGAACGTTTGACAATCAGTGCAAATACCCTTTTATTTCATTTTACAAAATACCACAAGATATAATATTAGTATTGCCAAATGGATACAAATAAAAGAGTTGTAAAAAAACATAGCTGCAGATTGTAGAAACAAAAATGTAAATGTAATGTATCAACTTGTTTAATACATACATACAGCTAACAGTAAGGGTATGTTCACACAGCTTATTTTGAGGCGTAATTTCGGGCATATTTCGGCGCGCATTATGTTTAATACGCAGCGGAATTACGGTAATCCATAGCTTTCATAGAAAACTATGGATTACGCGCGGGGAGATAATTGACATGTCGATTGCGGTGATTACGCACCGTGAGCAATGCGTATCAATGGGGCCAGCGGGCTGCCTGCCCCCCTGTGCCACGGGAGTATGTGCTGATCAGTGCGCCGTATTGTGGCGCGTACTGTATGTGCCGCAATTACGTCGTGTGAACATACCCTAAGGTGGCTAAGGCACAAAGATCACTGTCAATCTCGGGAGAATGTTAAATCCGGCGGCTCAAGACCACTTTGTTACCAAACTCATTCTAACGTCAACCTTAAAACCCCTAGATATATACATGTCTCGAACTTTTAAACTAGCTTCAGAGGTAACAATTTTTAGCACAAAATAATCAATATTGATGGCAATCATTTAGTATATGGTGCCTGTTGACAACTCTACATGATTGACCAGTACTGGTAAACCATTTATTGTTCATGTTTTCAAAAGATTCCTCTTTCAAAAAGTATTGTTTAGTTATTGTGTCTTCTCCTTTAGGACACCAAAATGGCCAAAAACAACAATGAACTGGACTACTGAAATGGGAAGAGATATTTTGTGGCTGGATTTTATTTACTTTCTAGTGGCTCAGCTGATACGCAGGAATGAAGGCATTTTCTTTCAAATTTTTTTTAATGGAAATTGCCAACCTGTAGATAAGGGATCTACTGGTTGCCTATGGACTTGGCAAATACCTATACTGAAGAGTGGATAATAAAGACTCTTCTCGTCTTCACACTTTAACTCCTCAATAGGAATCTGATTTCTGCTGCACAGGACTCCCAAGTCATTACACTTAGTGGAGCCTTAAAAATTATATCCTAGCACTCTTGGATGCAGTACAGGTCATTCAGGAAGTAAACGTGGTCTAAGAGATAATAGGTGAGGACAGTCATCACGGTAATCAGGCAAGAGGTTAGGAAAGGCAGCAGACCTGAGGCATAACATAATTATCCTGTGCCTCAAAGAAACATTTATAAAAGGGATCCCTCGGCCTCGTATTATTTATAATACTGATAGAGGGGCCTTTGGACCACCTCAAGTTCCAGGGTCCGGTATTGACTGCTGTTGACTGCACCTTCTATAGCTACATTCCTGCAGAAGACAAGAAGTGTAATCTTGTAAGAAGTCGGGTCAGAACCAAGCAATCACAAACTAAGTACTGTATACTGTTTCAGTTCATGCACTAGTAGGAATATATTGCTTTGGCAAGGAAATGGACAGGAGTGTTCCTTAAAATATATATGAATGTACAGTCATTGTTGGAGGAGGAAAGTAGTGGCATGCACTAGCCCTTTAAATGTCCAAGGACAAGTGTGCATGCTTGACAGTGCTTGTAGAAAACAATACTAACAGGGGTGTCAGAGGCTGTGAGCTATTTTTCATGTGGATCAGCAAATGGAGCTTTGGACACAGCAGCGTTTGCGGATGGTAAGTCTCACCAGGACATGCACCCAAGCTGTGGCTTACACTGAACTCCTCTTACAATGTGTTTAATCGTGTAATAACTGAAATATGTAATATATGGGAAAGATGGCTTGGAGCAAATGAGTGAAACACGCTGTCACCAGAAATGAATTAAATTTTATAGTCAAATAAATATTAATAATGTCAATTATACAGTAGTTGCCTTTATTATTTATGTTCAACAGTAAAGGATAAGGCCTGTGGTCAGACTTAGGCACAAAAGCACCTTAGCCTTAACATCAGAAATCAAAAGGAAAAGACTGAAACTGATCATGGGGTCAGGCTTATTATGTGCTTTAAAAGAATTAAAATAACCATAGCAACAAAAATTCATTCTATGAAAAGCTACAATATTTTTGAAAAACATATGATATTGAGAATATTATACTAAGAAAATTAAAAAGAAAGAAAACATATCAGCTGTATACGATGACTACTGGATAAGGCTGCGTCCCCATGGCAGCGGACAAATACCGGTCGGTTTACCCGGCCGGTATGATTCCGGTTCTGCGGCCTTCCCCACGGCCGCTTGGGGAGCGGCTTTTCTCCGCATTGAGCGGAGAAGAGCCCTCCCATCGAGGTGTTCATATTCTGTCCGGAAACCGGACGGAAGAATGGACATGCTCAATGTTTTTTGAGCGGCCCGCGGGCGGAAAAACCGCCGGGCTGAAAACCGTGCAGTGGGGACTGCTGCACGGGTTTTCCATAGAACACAATTGTGCTCATTTTCGGCCGGTTTTTCAGGCGGTCTGCAAAAATGCAAACCGGCTGAAAACCCGTGCCGTGGGGACATGCCCTAAGTGGTTTTCTATTGCTCCATTGACTACAGTCTGCTGTACAACTGCCAAAGCTTATTGGTCTAGCACATTTATACTGCTTTTGATTGCAGGCATGTGTTGAGGTACAGTATGTCATAAAGGCGAGTACACCCCTCACATTTCTTTAAATATTGCACTATATCTTTTATAGGACAACCCTGCAGATATGACAATTTGATACAATGTAAAGTAGTCAGTGTACAACTTGTGTAACAATGTGACTTTGGTGTGCCCTGAAAATACCTCAAGAACAGCCATTAATGCCTAAACCAGTGGAAACAATGTGAGTGCACCCCTAAGTGAAAATGAACAAATTGTGCCCAAATTGTGCTTAATATTTTTTGTGTGGCCACCATTATGTTCCAGCATCGTATTAACTCTCTTGGGCATGGAGTTGACTAGAGCTTCACAGGTTGCCATTAGAATCCCTTTCCACTTCTCGATGATGACATCATAAAGTTGGTGGATGTTAGAGACCTTGCGCTCCTCCTCCTTCTGTTTGAGGATGCCCCACAGATGCTTATTAGGGTTTAGGTCTGAAGACATGCTTGGACAGTCCAGTACTTTTACCATCATTTTCTTTAGCAAAGCAGTGGTCTTCTTAGAGGTGTGTTTGGCGTCATCATCACGTTGGAATACTGCCCTGAAGTCCAGAAAAGGGGGGATCATGCTCTGCCTCAGTATGTCACAGTACATGTTTGCATTCATGGTTCCCTCAATAAACTATACCATAGCCGGCAGCACTTATGCAGCCCCAAACCATGACCCTCCCACCACCATGCTTGACTAAAGGCGAGACACACTTGTCTTTGTACTCCTCAACTGGTTGCAGTGACACACGCTTGACACCATCTGAACCAAATAATTTTATCTTGGTCTCATAAGACCACAGAACATGCTTCCAGCAATCAATGTCCATAGTCTGCTTGTTTTCGGCCAACTTTTTTCGGCCTTTCCTGTGCACCGTCTTTAGAAGAGGCTTCCTTCTGGGACAATGGCCATGCAGACCAATTTATTGCAGTGTGCGGTGTATGGTCTGAGCACTGACAGACTTACACCCCACCCCTGTAACCTCAGCAGCAATGCTGGCAGCACTCATACGTCTATTTTGAAAAGAAAGGCTATGTTTACACGGCGTAATTGCGTGGTGTACAGCATGCCCCGCAATTACGCCGGGTGTGTGGGAGTCGCGCTGATCGGCGCGTACTCCTGCGACTCGGGGGGGGCCGGCGGCCCACCAGCCCCATAGACATGTCTCTTATCATCCCGGGCGTACAATATGATCGTATTGTACGCCCGGTGAGAGGAGGCGTAATCCATAGTTCTCTATGAAAACTATGGGTTACCGTAATTTCGGCATGCATCTTGCTCGTATTAGAGAGCAAATACGACGTGAAATGCGTGCCAAAATTTACCAGTGTGAACATACCCAAAATCTCTGGATATGACGCTGAGCATGTGCACTTATCTTCTTTGGTAAGGCCTGTTCTGAGTGAAACCTGTCTTGTTAAACCGCTGTATGGTCTTGGCCACTGTGCTGCAGCTCAGTTTCAGGGTGTTGGTAATCTTCTTATAGCCTAGGCCATCTATATGTAGAAATTTTTTTTTTTTTTTACAGATCCTCAGACAGTTCTATGCCATGAGGTGCCATGTTGAACTTCCAGTGACCAGTATGAAAGAATGAGAGTGATAACACAAAATTTAAAACCCCTGCTCACAATTCACACTTGAGTCCTTGTAATACTAATGAGTCATATGACACTGTGGAGGGAAGATGGCAAATCGGGCACAATTTGTCCATGTTCACTTAAGGGTGTACGCACGTTTATTGCCAGCTGTTTAGAATTTGACGGCTATGTGTTGAGTTATTTTGAGGGCACAACAAATTTACCCTGTTATACAAGCTGTACAGTGACTACTTTACATTGTATCAAAGTATAATATATTTAGCGCTGTCCCATGAATAGATATAATACAATATGCATACAAATGTGAGAGCTGTACTCAATTTTGTGAGATACTGTATCTCTATTTTATAGTCTGTAGATATTTTATGTGCAAGGCACAAAAGCATGGTCTACAATGTTCAGCATAAATGTAGTGTAAGTGGGGCTTTATTCCTACTCCAGTTTTGTGGTGTCACATTTGCTGATTTTGTAAAAAGGATAACTTCACAGTGGAGCTACACTTTAAAGTGAATGTTATACTTTACATTTTTAGGTCTAAACTTCTGACCTACTGATTAAATGTCAGAGCTCATTTTTTCCTGCATAGCCTTGCCTCCCTTCACCACTACTAGTGTCTCACTGCAAATGGATTTCTTATGGCATGTAACAGGAGATGCAGATTCCCCTACTGGTAACTTCAGGTAGTCAGAATGTTATCATTTTATCCAGTGTATCCGAGCAGTGGTTTGGGAACCACATATGGATCTTGACACTCTGCTATGTGGGTTGTAATGAGAATCCCAAATTATAACCATATGTACTAGAAATTGACACTATTCAATATACATTACCAAGAGTACAATACTAATGTGACATTTCACAAGAAAATAGTAATCAGTAAGAGTTTGCAATTTAATGGTATAAAATTTATTTTCTCCAACTTTGACTTAAAATGAACCCATCAGGTGGTTTATGCTACCTTATCTGAGAGCAGGATGTGATCGAGGGAACAAAGCTGAGCTCCGTGATATATAGGTTTATATGATTTGGAGCAGGATTTATGAGTAAAAAGCAGAGAAAATACTGACTAGACTCCTTAAGAGACAGTGAGAGTCCTGATTAACCCGCCCACATACAGTGATTGACAGCTTTCCATGCCTCAGTGTGTGCACAGAGCAAACTGTATATCACTGTGGGGTTGGCTAAAGGATAGTTATACTTTTGTTTTGTTTTTTCTCTGCTTTTTACTCAGAAATTCTGCTCCAGATTATATAAATCACAGAGATCAGCTTCTCTTCTAGCTCTCACATAAGGCAGCATAAACCACCTGATAGGTTTAAATGTAAGTCCCAACCTTAAAGTCAAATATGGCTCATGAAGTAAAAGGGTGGGAGCATCTCATTTAACTCTATGACAGTGAAAAGGAAAGCAGGACAATTTAAAGTATTCTATACATGTCAAACTCAAGGCCCGTGGGCCAAATTCAGCCGCCATGTTATTTTATGTGGCCCAAAAGAGCTCAGCAGCAGCAGAACAGGGAGTGGGTGCCATCTTGGATTCAGAGCTCCATAGTGCACCTCGACATCGCTCCATTCAGCAACTCGCCGCTGGTGACAAAGTTCTGACAGCCCTACCAAGCCACCATTAAAGGCCCTCCAATGGCCCTTTGAGGGCAACCATAATGCTGATGTAGCCATTGGTGAAAATGAGTTTGACACTCCTGAATTATACCATCCCCATCACATTTCTAACAAAGCTTTTGTGATGTAAGGCAAATACAGAAGCCAGTATTTTCTTCTGCACATATGCAATCAGTATGGAAATTCTATTTTCTATCTAAAATATGTGTTTGCAATGAAAGTGATGTCCCAGTGTTCTGCGTTGCTAACTCTCCAGATATTTCCTTTCACATGTTCAACCTTGTTCAATAAAAGGAAATGATTTGAACTTGTGTTTAAAGCAATCTGAAACACAGACAAAAAAAAGAAATCAATAATTTCAAAAAAGGAATATCGATGTTTTAGGATAGGAGGGAACAGATTGATTTGCAGACAGAGTAGACTGTAAAAAGCTGCACTTGTCTATAGCTGTATGAGTGATGCGGATGTTTATTGAGGGCTATTTACACCTTATTGCCAGTCTGTTCTCATAGAAACACTACAGCTAGCTCCTGGGAACCAAAGAGTGGACACAGGGGGGATAATTGAAAGGTGAAATGCAACCTTTTATATTCACAGTGTAGTACTTCTTATGGCAGCCTTTTACAAAATGTTTTCAGTGGCAAAAGAAAAGAGAGAAAGACATGTAAGTCAGAAAACGCTACGACTAAATCTAAAACTGACTGTTTAAATTGCTATATTACCAAAAGGCAAAGGTGCTGTGGATTGTGATCTATGTCAATATCTGAGGCGCTGCTTATTCTTCTGTGCTGAGCAATTCTGTATCTCCTCATAAACGATTGTCTCATTGGAAAAATCAGATCATAGAGAAATGTTACGGTTACGAACAACAAAAACACATGCTCATGTTCACTTTGGAAATACATTGTAGAAAACCATTTAAAAAAATAGAAAATGGGAGAGACTCTTTACAATGTAAGACAAAGACAAAGGGCGACATGTATGAACGGGGCTGCGGCAGAAGTCTGGCGATTTTGCGTGTATTTCGGCGCTTACAAAACGCAATACGCATCAAAATACGCGCAAAATGGCGCGGCAAAATAAGCCGTGTGAACATAACCTGAAAAGACGCCAGACTGCTGCTGCAGCCACGTTCATACATGTTGCCCTTTGTCTTTTCAAAGTAGTCTTATATTGGAAAGAGTCTCACCCATTTTCTATGTTAAAATGGTTTTCTACAATGTATTTCCAAAGAGAACATGAGCATGTGTTTTTGTTGTTTGTAACCATCATATTTCTCTATGATCTGATTTGTCCCAATGAGACATGAGGATGCGCACCACAATTACTGTAATTCATAGCTCTCATAGAGGACTATGAATTATGCGTCGTCTCCCCGGGCGTACAATACGATCGTATTGTACGCCGGGAGAGAAAAGTGACATGTCAATTGATAATGGTGCTTACAATGCATGTCTATGGGGCCGGCCGGGTGCCGCCACACCCTGTGCTCTGGAATTACGCGCTTCCAAAAAATCCGGCGCATTGCGGCGCGTACCATACGCGCCCCAATATGCCGTGTGAACATACCCTCAACCCAAAAACTGGCCCAGCCCCGTTCGCTAGATTGTTAATCAGGCGTACTCCAATATTAGGTGCATTGCAAAACGCCCACGGCACTTTGTAATGCACCTGAGATTGGAGCATGCTGGGGGCGGGGTGCACCACAACTGTACGGAGCTACACATTTATATCTTTAGTACAGCAAATCCAGGCGCATTACTGCTGGAACAGGTAGACCAATTTAAAAGTGCTTTATCTGAGCTAGAATTGTCCCTTTGTAGCTAGAAAGTGCTACATCTATGACCCGCAGTAGAAAAGGTTCATAGATTCAGGTGTATTCTACGCTACTAATGCACTCAAAAAAAATGGCGCCTGTGCATGTCGTCCAAAATGTATGTTGTAATCAAACACTGAGCCCGGTAATGGACCTCACTCTTTACACCATCTTCCCTACATGTACCTGTAGGATACTTGTGCAATGCATTTTGTTGTGTCTATTAGCTAGGGAGTTTTCCCAATGTACACCTCTGACAGATGTCACTGTATAGTCATAGTGTGGTCTCCATCACCCATTGGCTGTCATTATATACTTTTTTTTATTTTTTTTTTACATTGCCTGGTATACTGGCATACACTGTTTCGGTCTCTGTTGGGTAAATGAGACCTTACAGAGTTGTTTGTTATACACATCAGCATTTTTCCTGATGCATATAGAAAATATACAACACAAAAGCAATGGGAAAGTAGCCTTATCAGACCACTGTTCCAAATTATCTCTTGTTAAATAGAAGTTCACAATATGGTTCCCCTTTCTATCTGGGGGGAGGGAGCCCAGCAAAGGTTCTCAGTGCCCACTCCATGGGCCTAGAGGAAGCCACAGTGGCCGCTTCCATTGATAGAGCGTTGAAACTTTGGGCCACATGTATGAAAACTGCCTAGGTCTAAAACTCACTTTGTTGCCCATAGCAACCGATCAGAGCTCCCCTTTTTATTTCATATAGTGCTCTGAAAAAATGAAAGGGGCGTTCTGGTTGGTTGCTATGGGGAACAAAGTGAGTTTTAGACCTAGACAGTTTTCATACATGTGGCCCTTTGTGTCATTTTCTAAAAGGTCCACAGAAGAGTCTGGTAGATTTGACTACATATAATCACATTACACAACTATCTAATTAATGAATAATCCATTTAGCCTTGGAAGTCGTCCAATAATAATATGCATGTGTCGGGAATTTTTGGGTTCCTCGCAGTTGCCCTGCAGACCGATATCACATTATGGGCGGCATGTACTGTATAAACGGGGCTGCAGCAGAAGTCTGGCGTCTTTTCAACCCTACATTGAGTGCGGCCCCGTTCGCTATAGTTTTAAACCTGCTGCACGCCAATATCAGGCGCATTACAGAGCGCCCACGTCGCTTTGTAATGCGCCCGATCTCGAGGGGCGTGCGGGAGGGGGGGGCGCACTAGAACCGTACGAAGCTATAGATTTATAGCTTTGTTATGGAAATTCCAGGCGCATTATAGCTGGAACAGGTAAACCACTTTCAAAGCCAAAACTGTCGTCTTAGAGCTAGAATGCGCCTGATTTATGACCTGCAGTAGAGCGGTATCATAAATCAGGCGCATTCTACACTAATATAATGCGCATAAAAATTGGCATCTAAGCGCCATAAATCATCCATGTCGTCCTATATGTTTCTGCTTCATTAACATACCTCCACATCGTGCTCGATCATGTGATAAACCGTAGAATAGGTTTCTATGTGAACAGTAACGGCCATGCTTACGTTGTCATGACTGCCTACTGAGGACATGTGCTGTCATACATAGATTAAACATTGATATAATAAATATAATGATGTCTGAAGCCTCTTCTTAACGGCAGCACGTCAGTCTCATGAGACTGTAACTAGTTTGATAAAAAGCAATATTTCTGCTTTAATGCACAAATCCCAAGTACGCTGAAGAAATCAACAAATAAATCAATGAGGTTTTTGATGCAGCCAAAGGATCTTGAGTGTTAAAGCTTTGAAATGCCTTCCAACCATAGCCTGATGTTAGTGCATAGAATGAAGATCAATGCTCAGAGCATTCTAGTTTTTTTCATTTATAAAGTAATCTATTGTGTATCTGCTAGATTAAAGGTAGTGTGTATATAGCAGGCACCACAGAAGCCCTCGGAAAGGCTTTTCATGATGGTCATATGTTACTCAGGATAGGGGCTAGTAAATACATGGGAATAAGTGATGCATTTGGCAGCATCCTTACTTATATTTCTCAAAGTAATTGAACAACTGCTAAAGGTAATACCCCTTACTAATATTCTACACAGAAACCTTCTAATTTATCTCCAATAAAGTTATTTAAATTCCAGCTGTTCAACAAAGAGGTTGTCCACTTTTTACAATCAGCAGCAAACAATAAGGGCGACATGTCAGAATGGGGTTGTGCCAGTTATCTGGCATCAAAAAGCTGTAGTAGACCTGTTCTATATAAGTATGAATAGTCACACTCCAAACTCTGATGCAATAAGTGCAGGAGTGACACTTTTAGTGCACCAAAGATTTGGGCTGTTCTGGGGGCATCGTACCACATTCATGGAAGTAGACACATTTATGAAGCTTTGACGCCAAACTTAGGCGCAGAACAGGTAGAACAACCAGACCAGGGTAAAGGTGGTGCCTGAGCCAGACTTGTTGTATTAGCACTAGACTGCGCCTGTATGTATGACCTGCAGAAGAACAGACCAGGGTAAAGGAGGTGCCTGAGCCAGACTTGTGGTATTGGCTCTACACTGCCCTGTATGTATGACCTGCAGAAGAACAAACAGACGAGAGTAAAGGAGGTGCCTGAGCCAGACTTGTGGTATTGGCTCTACACTGCCCTGTATGTATGACCTGCAGAAGAACATCCAGACCAGGGTAAAGGTGGTGCCTGAGCCAGACTTGTGGTATTGGCTCTACACTGCCCTGTATGTATGACCCGCAGAAGAACAGCCAGACCAGGGTAAAGGTGGTGCCTGAGCCAGACTTGTGGTATTGGCTCTACACTGCCCTGTATGTATGACCCGCAGAAGAACAGCCAGACCAGGGTAAAGGTGGTGCCTGAGCCAGACTTGTGGTATTGGCTCTACACTGCCCTGTATGTATGACCTGTAGAAGAACAGCCAGACCAGGGTAAAGGTGGTGCCTGAGCCAGACTTGTGGTATTGGCGCTATACGGCCCTGTATGTATGACCTGCAGAAGAACACCCAGACCAGGGTAAAGGTGGTGCCTGAGCCAGACTTGTGGTATTGGCTCTACACTGCCCTGTATGTATGACCTGCAGAAGAACAGCCAGACCAGGGTAAAGGTGGTGCCTGAGCCAGACTTGTGGTATTGACACTACACTGCCCTGTATGTATGACCTGCAGAAGAACAGACCAGGGTAAAGGTGGTGCCTGAGCCAGACTTGTGGTATTGGCTCTACACTGCCCTGTATGTATGACCTGCAGAAGAACAGCCAGACCAGGGTAAAGGTAGTGCCTGAGCCAGACTTGTGGTATTGGCTCTACACTGCGCCTGTATGTATGACCTGCAGAAGAACAGCCAGACCAGGGTAAAGGTGGTGCCTGAGCCAGACTTGTGGTATTGGCTCTACACTGCCCTGTATGTATGACCTGCAGAAGAACAGCCAGACCAGGGTAAAGGTGGTGCCTGAGCCAGACTTGTGGTATTGGCTCTACACTGCCCTGTATGTATGACCTGTAAAAGAACAGCCAGACCAGGGTAAAGGTGGTGCCTGAGCCAGACTTGTGGTATTGGCTCTACACTGCCCTGTATGTATGACCCGCAGAAGAACAGACCAGGGTAAAGGTGGTGCCTGAGCCAGACTTGTGGTATTGGCTCTACACTGCCCTGTATGTATGACCTGCAGAAGAACAGCTTCATACATTCTGGCGCATTCTACACTACCTTAAAGCTATTTAGAACTGGCCTGTCAGCGCCAATGTTCACACCTGTCGCCCTAAGTGTTTAAATTCCCTGCAGTGCCACCACAAATAAAACAAAGCAATGCATTTACCCATTAAAATTAATTGGCTGTTCATGTAATGCAGAAATGTGACAGGTCTTCCAGATAGAGAGACACTCTGTGTAACCATTCTTTGCAATGACTAAATAATTGAATTTACAAAAAAGGGTTTCCCTGTGTTAACTCAGAATGTGTTAATCATGTATTTGAAAATGTGTTTTCTCAACTGATCAATTTTTTTAAAGAAGCTTTTCCATAATGATCACATATCACTTATCCAAATGTTAGGTGATAATGGTCTGAAGGGTGGGGATCTGAGCCCTAGTATTCGGGTATGTCTAGTATGCACTCTACTCAGCTATCTTTTACAAACTGAATGGAGTGATATTATGCATACTTAACTGCCCCTTCTTAAAAAAGCAGTGCTTGGGTCCCCAGTTTCGATAATACATAGAGATCTCAACAGTCAGACCTCATCAAGAACATTCTGTGGATAAATGAGAAGTTGTCATTTTAGGGAAACCCTTATCTAAACCCCCAAGATGTTGCGTATCACTTTATCATTTATTATAGTTACTTAACGCCTTAGGCTATGTTCACACAGCTTAATTGCGGGGCGTAATTACGCCCCCCAATTACGCCGTGTGGACGGGGGCGGGGCGGGAGCGGGGGGCCGGCACCTCGCCAGCCCATAGACTATCATTACCAGCGGCGCGTATATGCCGTTAGTAAATGACATGTCACTTATCTCCCCCCGCGGCGGATTCGCCGAGCAGGGAGAGGAGACGTAATCCATAGATCTCTATGAGAGCTGTGGATTACCGTAATGACTGGAACTGATTTCAGCCCGTAATTCGCGCAGTACGCCACGAATTACGGGCTGAAATACGTGCCCAAATAAGCCGTGTGAACATGGCCTTAAGCCGAACACCTGAAAAGTAGTTAATGACTAGCAAATGTTTTTGGTTTTTCCCTCCTTGCGTTTCAACAGTCGTAATTTTTTTATTATTATGTATGAGGCCTCGTTTTATTCGCGACAAGTTTTACTTTTTGGGGGGATAGTTTAAGTTCACTTGCAAATTATTGCAGAATTTTTTTTATTTTTTTTCACATTTTTTTAAACATTTTTTTAATTTTTTTTTTAGACCATTCATATTTCACACTTAGTAACTTGTTAGATTAATTCTATTCCAGTTGTGTGGATACCTAATATGTATAGGGGTTGTGTAATGTATGCACAATTATTTTTTTATTAAATATTTCTTTGTATTTTATTTTTTATTTTATTTTTTTCTTTCTTTCTACACTTTATGTTTTTTAAATTTTTTAAATCACATGCAGGGATAACTGTGCTACATTTTTTTTTACACTTAGAAATCTATTAGCATATTCAAATATGCTAATACATTATAATCTGTATAATTTTGACACAGCCACCAATCAGGGCAGCACACGATCTGCCCTGATCACTGGCTTGATACACAGACAACTGTGCAGCCATTCCCCGGGCTCTGTCGGGTCACTGGAGTCCCGATTACCCGACAGAACAGGAGAAAGCCCTTTGATTATTCTGTGGTCACGAACCATGGCAATCAAAGGATTAAGCGGCGGGAAGCGGAGGTTGAGGTGGGAACAGGGCTGTGAAGAATAGCCCTGTTCTCAGCGCTGCTGCGGCGCCGGGAGCCTCAAATTCTGATGTCTGCAGCGACCGCTAAAAGATGCTAAAAGTCGGCGGGCGGTCGTTAAGGGGTCAAAGAGACTGTCTAACTACAGACATTTCTGGCATATGGCCAGGATATACCATCAATGTCTGATAGGTGTAGGTCCCACCTTTGGCACCGCTTGTCGTAACTCGTAACTCCCATTGATTTTAATGGGACAGTCCCGACCACCTTTCCAGGTTTTGGGGCTGGTTCTTGAGATGGGGCAGGTCCAGGAGCTGGGACCCATATCTATCAGACATTGATGGCATATCCTAGCAATATCAATAATAAGACAACTCTTTTAACTACAGCACTAGTTTCCTTAAAAGAGTTTTCAGAAATAATTTGCTTTTTCCCAAAAACAGCATTACACCTGTCCATCAGTTGTATCTGATTTTGCAACTAAGACCCATTAACCTAAAGATTTTGTATATAAATTACAATATATTAGTCCATGAGAATACCCAATGAAAATGTGTCAGTGCCAGAATCTGCAACCCTGCGCTGCTTCAAGATTAACACCCTGGAGTTTGAAAATAAACTGCATAATTTACATGATATTGATTAAGCCAGTTGGAAAAAGCTGAATAAACAAGCCCTATTTGTCGCTATGTGGTTAATGTTCCATTCCAAAAAGAAAGAGGATCTTTCTCAGAAGGAAAACATCAAAAATGAAGATCTCTTCTTCCATGAAGCAGAAGCACTGATCCTACTGTGAACTGTGCAATGTTCCAATATCGACTTGGTGGGTCCATTGAATAGTTCGCACCATACATGTAGTGCGAGCCTGTGCTTCCATAACATGGGAGAACATCACAGGGGAATATTCTGCATTCTCTAACTATTTACCTGGCTCCTGGGATTTGTCCCACCCTGTTCGGTAAAGGCTTGTGGAAGAGCCCTTGAGGTTTACCCACACTACCAAAAATGTAATAACCTATTGCTGAGTCAGACAGCTATTAGGCGATGACACATAACCTCTTATGCTTGGCAATTTCTCAGCTCAGCAATATCTACAGCTTCTGGTAAGCCCCCACATTTGCATATCTTGGATTGCTTCTTACTTTCTGGCTCATGCATCACCTCCCATCAGCTCTCCACTGATTACTATGGAAAGCTGGTGTTCAGCTAATACACACCATTGAAAGCTCTCGCATGAAAATATCTCATTTGTTATGGTCCTTAGGAACTTGAGCAGACTTAATGTTGTCTGTGCACCCCCTGACCAACAATTAAATGATTAAAGTCACATCCTCTTATTGCACATGGCAGCATGAAAGCATATGAGGATCAGAAGAAAAGACCACTTAACTGTGTAATGCACAAAAGGGGAATGTTTAAAACCAGAAAAGAATATAGCTAAGACCAACATGCAGTGAAAAGTATGGAGGCCTGGTTTACACACCAAGAAAGGCAAGTATGTAGCAGTGTAGGTCACCATTGGAACTGAGGTCAGCTTGCTGCTAGTGGGTGGGCTTTCACAATTTGATTAAAATAAACCACATATTCGTAGTATAAGAGTGAATAAATCCGGCGATACCTTTGAGAGGCTAACTGAGTATATGTGATGGTGAGCTTTCGAGATGACTAGCTCTCTTCTTCAGACATCATGTTATACAAGAAACTGAACATACACAGACTTTTTATACACAAAAGACATGGATCTTCAAAGGATCTTAGAATTCTTAAAAATATCAAAATGCAATATATGTAGAGCAGTTATTCACAACAGGTCAATAAATAAACATTCTGGAAACTTGTGAGGCGTGACGGAGGGGTCAGTAATTATTTCTCTTATCTCCATATGCAATCAGGGGAGTGCAGTTTGAAATAATTCATATATTCAGTGTTTAGCTATGTCTAAGCGTTTGTGGAATGCTGCTGAGTTTTGTTCTGTGGGAAAGAAAGGAACTATCAGAGAAGAGCTTTAGAGGATCCAAGAACTTTCATTAATCATTAGAAATAGAAGTCAAGATTCAGTTGTGTGGTATGGTCGCATGAAGTAGGATCTTCAGCTCAATATCTGAATGTGAGTCATACTCACATACAACGGAATAATAACCATGAGGAAGTAGTAATTTCGACATACAACCTCTTCTGTCAGTACAATATATTCTTCTATTTCCCATTTATCATGCTTCACTTGTTGTACTCCCCTAAATCACAGATACCGTTCACAAATACCAGCTTAACTGGCCTCTAAATTAATGGCTTTTAAAGAGGGTCTGTCGGCTCTTCTGACACGCTTGTTTAAATAAATACTGGCATTTTCCATTAAAACAGTTCTGTGGCATCTTTGCTCTTAACTCCACATTATTCCTCTGTTGTTCCTCCTAAATATTTATAAATAAACTGACAACTGGGTTTACCATTTCACTTGTCAAAGGGGTGTGTCCCTACACATTCTAGCACTGGGCACTGATCTGGACCGTGTCAGATTGTGGAGAGACATATCTATACAATGGAATTAGTGGCAATGAGATGACAATCATAGATTGTTATTTCATAAGGAATTCAAGTATTTTCAAAACAAAAAAAGCCATGTCAAGAGAGCTCACAGGTTCTCCTGAAGGGTTAGTCTCCATCTTCTAACTTCCTGGTTAGGAGACATTCTGGGCAGGTGTGCCTGACTGAACTCAGAACTCCCTCTAAAATAACTAAAGATTGCTGTGAGAGTCACACAACTTTGAGGTCTATGCCAAGAAGTTCTGAGGCCCATTCTCAACAGGTGGGGCCTGCACCTATCAGACATTTATGGCATAGGAATGGCATATTTGCCTGAGATGGAAGTACCCCTTTGATTTGGCTTTAATTTCTCTTGTAATAATAGACCTAGGGCCCTTCACATTTTTTAAAGATGTTATCCACCTTGGACAATCCCTACTTGTTAGAAGGATTCATTGACAATAAGCAGACCAAAGTGTCCCACCTGCTGGGCCCCCCAGTGATCAGCTGTAATTTGAGGGAACACACGATCTTCATATTTCCTCCAGAGAAAGAGGGACTATTTTTGTAAATATCTACTCTGGCGTAGGCATGAGAATCCTGACATATAAAACCCCCCTCTATTAATTTAGGTTTACCTAAGTGAGATTGGATTTTTAAAATATGAGAACCTCTTTATATTATTAATTAAACTCCCCCTGCTCCACCTCATCCAAGCTCCTTACATTCTTAGTGCACCGTGGAGCTCAACTTGAACAAGTTCAGTGACTGTGAGTAATGGATCCTTGGTGTTGGCCATAAAGACATATTACTGATGTGTGACTCAGAGACGCTGCTGCAAGAGAACTGCCAGTTAACACCACCAGCAGTGACAATATTTTAATAAAAATAAATGTGCCTCTTTAACAGATTAGTGCACAAAGATTGCTGCACCAGTTACTAATGTAACCGCCAAGCTTTAGTACCTCTGTGGAGTAAAGCCTGCTTGTCATCACCTTCAAAAGACAGTGCCCACCTGTGTTACTGCTGAGCCATCTCCTCATTCAAACATCAGCCTGGAGGGCTTAACCATGCAGCCCTCACAACATGGTCCCTTTAACATATGTACTGTCTTCTTTTTATAAAAAAAAAAAAATAGCTCAAAGGAAAATAGATTTAAACCCAAGAGCATTAGATATGATGCCACCATGGATCTACTCTGCTCCTGTATTTCACGGAACCCGTGGGACGCCTGTCTTTGTGTGTCACAGAGCCTTGCCAAGCAAGAAGCTGAATTGTTTTCTTATTATATTACACTGGGAGCTTTGCAGAGGAATGGATTCAGGAGCTGCAACAGAGACAATTTAGTGAGAGATGATGATTGCTAGGTAAACCATCTGTGTTAGGAATATGCACTGCTTTCCATATACTGTAGATTTGGCTTCATGAAAGGCAGTTTCAGGCAATCAAGTGAGGTCATAAAATATAAAAAATGAGCAATCTGTGCAATACAAATATTCTGGCCTATCAGCGAGTCTCGTTGCAAACACCATAAAGTCAGGGCAGTGACTAATGCACAGTATTTAATGCTGGTACGGGACATGAAAATCTAACAGTCAGGGATTTAAAGTTGCTGTTTTTTTTATAAAAAATAAAACATACAATACGTTGGAAATGATGTCTTGCACCATTTTAGTAATACCTCTAAGAAATGTAAAAACTCAAAATATTTATGATCATTGGTGGCTTATAGCCATGAATATCTAGAGGGTTTTTGATAAATCAGAACCAAATCTTATTGTACCTAGTAGATTTTCTACTGCTCGTGCCCTAAGGGATTTTCTAGACCTACTTCTCTGCCTGAACTGAGATGTGACTACACGGTGGGTGGTCAGGTTGCTAAGGCAACTAGCAAGTATCTTTCATGGGTCCCATAAATTAGAATAAGACCTGTACATGACTCTGGGTGTCGTATACCTTGGCAAATCCACCACCCAGTGTGTGCAGCTAAGAGTATGTAGCGCTGGACGATCCTTATCATGGTCCTTCCGGAGGGCTTTTCAGTTGGATTTTAACGTGATTTGAAGACCATCAAAAACAGACTGTAAATTCATCATCATAGACCTCAATAAAAAAAAATCCTACTTGATTATGAGGTCGGATTTCAAATCCAAAAACCGTGTCCAAAAACTTGGAACATGTACATTCTTCCGTCAGATTTTCAACGGAAAATGTACTGCTCAGTCTCAATGGCCGTCAAAATCCCAAACCGACCATAAAATCTGCACCAAAAACCGATTGTAAAATAATGCCGGATTGTGTTATAAAATTGAACCAGCATGTTACAATTGCTGAGAGGACTGCAAAAACTATGACCAGTAAGCCCAAACCTTTGGCGGGTCCGTGCAGTGTCGTCAATTTCTATTTGACCAATAAAGAAAATAGATTTCCTTTAAAACCATCTGAGAAGCCAATTCCCCTATATTGTAGCAGGGCAGACTTTCCTCTAAGGCCCCATGCAAATCCCATTTTGGGACTATGCTGCTGCTATCTGTTGGGATACCTTGAAAAAGGTATCCTAATGCATAAGACTGCGGGTTGTATAAGGCAAAACGAGGCTCTTTGGACTACATTTGCTCTATTTCCCATTTACATATGCTTTATATTCCAGGCACAAAGGCATGATAGGCCATGTTTTTGGGTCTGACTCAAGTGTATTCATAAGATAAATGGTAAAAACATAGTTCAAAAAACATCCTGTTTGCCCTATTGTTTCCTTAACAAAATATTCCTATTATTGTTTTTTATGTCTCTGGTGCGGCCCTGCCACAGTGTCTGTTGGGATCCTTTTATAAGGTATCCTGACATATAGCAGCCATGTAGTTTCCAATCATGATGTGAATGGGAACTAAAGAGTATGGCTTACAGCCACAGAGTGGCTCTTGTTCAGCAAAAGGAGTCTATTCATGAATGGATGCTCAAGAATCCATCCGAATGGAGAGGAAGAAATTTCCACAATATCCTTTAATGGGGCTTCAGCAGGGTAAGTAACATGCCTTTCCCCAGAAAACAGCGGATTGCCAGGGTTGCTTCTTTTTAAAAAGGATTGTCTTCATGACACAAACCCGTAACAGGGGTTATCCAGCTTCTAACATTGACAGCCCATCATTTAATGCAGTACCATCACAGGGCTGCTCTTGTCCACATGTATGAAGCACTGGCTCATTTACATTTAAAGGGGTTGTCTTGCTACAAAGAATAGCTTTCAAAATGTAAGGAACACTAAATGAAGACATTTTCCAAATACATTGTTCATCTTTTTTTGTTAAGGAGCTACAAATGATTTTATCACCTTCCTGGCTCTATTTGGTTCCCCCAGTGACCGACCTGTGTACTCTTTTCTCCCCTGCTGTTTGTTCTATGTGATAGCAGGGAGTGATGTCAGAAGTCAGAGTGAGAGAGTGTGTGTTATCTGAACTTTCATGCAAAAGCTTGTAATTACTGCTGTTTATTTTAGATAAATCTCCTGCTAGCAGTTTCAGAGAAGCTTCTAAGCTAATCTAAACTAATTAGCAGACTGAAAACAAGGAACTGAATACAGAGAGTCAATGCAGGGAGCTCATATGCTAATTACAGACAGTCTGACCAGGAAGTGACAGGATGCATCTATGAAACTCTGAGGGGAGACAACACCTT
Source organism: Phyllomedusa bahiana (assembly GCA_025379985.1). Taxonomy (NCBI): domain Eukaryota; kingdom Metazoa; phylum Chordata; class Amphibia; order Anura; family Hylidae; genus Phyllomedusa; species Phyllomedusa bahiana. The sequence continues at coordinate 264,939 of JAODAL010000100.1, forward strand.
TAAGGTATGTTCACACAACGGATTTAAACATGGAACTCAATGTGTATTCCAAGTTAGGTTCACGTTAAAATCCTTGTGCAATCCAACTGCCATTCATTCACAGTCTGAAAACAGCATGGATTTTCCATATCGCGGATTTCAAATCCGGGGCCCATGAAAAAATGGACATACCGATTCTTTTGAGCGGATGCTGCTTGGATTTGCTTTAAGCAGAAGTGATGTAGGTTAACCTAATTGAGATGGGGTTAATCTGCATCCAAATCAAAAGCGAAAAAATTCTTGGCAGAAATCCAAGGAAACACATGAGATTTCTGCAGAGGATTACACATCAGATTTTTTCAATAGGAAAAAGTTGACGTGTGAACTAGCTTTAAAGTAGCATAACATTGCAAATCATAAGGGCAAATCATGGAGTAAGTAGATAAGGTGATGATCTTATAGCTGCTATTCTTTTTGAAAACATAGGCATTCCCAAACAGACTGTGTTCACAGGGTCGTGGTGATGGGTAGACGAAGGTTGGCGCCACTATGGCGCCACTTCATCCCAGGCAGTGGGGGATGCAAGGAGGTATAGAGCGGGCTGAATTTTACAAAGGGGAGGTGCTACGTGCCTTACCTGCTTAGGGCACCAGAATACCTAGTCTGAGTACTGTGTGTTCAGGAGACATCACTAAACAGTATGGAGCACATTAGCTGATCCATCATTAACTACTTTACCCAAGACTATACACAACTGCTGGGGAAGACAGGTGACAAAGCTTTTGTTTCCCAGAAGAAAGAAAGTTCACATTAACTTGCCTGTAATGGCTCCATGCATGTGCTTTATATTTGGGGCCAAAAACAGGATCCCGTCATATCCTTGAGTGTAAAACTATGTCTCCTACACCAAAATGAGAGGGTCTTATTTATATTAAAGACCAAGCACTTTTTAATGCGATTAAGCCAAATAACATGAGAAATTGCACTGATATATCTCTTTATAATATATTGATATGCATTTTTGTGTAGTTCCCAGGATGCACACATTCCAGCATTTTTAACAGTGAATAAACTAGTCTTACAATGCTTCTTGTTTACTCTCTAGTAAAGCACACAATGGGAATCTCGTTCACATATTCAAGTTCTCATCTCTATCTTGACTCAATCCCATCTGTGCAATGGGTCTAAAATTGTGCTTTGTAGAGTTTGGGTCAACCAGGCGCATTGAAGAAAACCAGCTGTGTGCATCGGTTCTGTATGGCCAGGCATTATAAAGTAGGTCAAATAAAACGTATAAAAAGTTTTCAAAAAACATATTTTATATGAACCTTTTGGTCAGATGTACAGAATGCTCAGTACAGAATATTCAGCATAGAACAATGTTCACACAGCCATAGGCAACCCAAAATACAAAAGTAGGACTACGCATTTCTCGAGACATCTACCTGGTTTTCTCAGGTCTAATGTGATCACTGGTAACGGCGCTATTTGTACCTGCCCACTAACTGAATAACGTTTATTTAACCTGAAATTTCAGAATTACATAAATACCTAAAACCACTTTAATTTTCTAAAATAGTTTAAAATACTGCTAAGGGGAATATCTAAATATAAAATATATTTACTCTAAACACCATAGAACTATAATGATCGGGGAGATGGAGAGATTAACCTGGGTCTTAGCATCCTCCCTATCTTCACTGTTCTCCGTTTAACATAGTATTTGACATCTATCATTTATTGTTCAACATCTTTGCAATGGGGAAGCAGCTCACAAATACAGCTATGTGCACAAGCCCTAAGACTCATTTTTGGAGAGACAAAATGTTAATAATTAACCATTCTTAGTATAAAGCTATGAAAATCCCACAAGATGTGGTCATACACACCATCATCAGAACATCCCAGTAGCAGAAGTGGTTTTAATAATAACACAATATCTCTATCTATCTATATTTCTGCAATATTACTACATCAAATATTCCTTCCTGCAGACCTGAAAGTGTTGTGTCCCTTAAAATTGGCAAGAACACAACTCATGCAGACATCTGTTCAGAGACTTAGTGGAGCACCCATTCAGGTGCGGGGGAAAGGGGGGCTATCGGGTATGTGGTACCATCTTCGACTCTAACTCCAGCCTTTACTTTGACTTCTTCAAAAATGACTCATGTAAAGTAATTAAAAATTAAAAATTTACTGTACTATAGTGACATCAACTTTTTTCATAAATATGGGCCTTACATTAATGAAATATAACATATTTATGATAATAATTTCTAAACTATTAAGGAATTAAATATTTCTGCCGACTATGACTCCACCCAAAAATGATTCTGACCCCAACTTTATCGCCCCAGACATTACTGTACCTCTACATGTCTCTATTACAAATAAATAATTTTTCAGTTGAGTTTTACAAGAATTGTGGCATATTCCATCAGATGCTGTACAAGTAGTAGATAAGAGTGGTATGGCAGCACACAGCATAGGAATCTGTTTCCTTGGGCACATCCTCCTGTATTATGTTTTGCCATGTGCATGAGGCCAAATGCTCAGGACTCAACCAATTCAATACCATTTACTGAATGTCCCATTCGCTTTCACACCCAAAAAAGTGCAAATAGCAGAAACTACTCAATGTATTACAACAAAATTTGAACTGCAAACACCTTACTCTACGGCAAAAAACATATGTTGGAAATGTCCACCATTTTCATCCAGGCGTGCTGGACCATAACACTCCATGTTTAGAAAGGTGTATGCCAGCATATCCGGATCCACTGCGTTGGTTGCTGGATATGCAAGTGTTCTTGGCTTGGTTTTAGTACACACAATTCTATCGGTAGTACACACGAAAAAAAGAAAATCTGGTGGTGTTAAAAAGTCCATTGGAGAAAATTTGTCATTCAAGAATAGCCTGAATTTCATCCCTTCTGACATATGATTTATGGTACGTGGCACCATCCTGCTGAATGTAACCCATGGTGACCTCTTCATCATCCACCACCTGATTTTATTTTCTAGGTGCTAGCAGAAGGGCTGAGTGTACTGGAACGAGCTAAGAACACTTGTTCAACTGCAAGCCAATGTCTGACAAGAAACAGATGTTGTGGATCCGCATTTGTAGCCACAAACCTTCCTAACCATGGAGAGTCATCTTTAAACATGCTTGGATACAAATGGTGGTCATTTCCAATGTTTGCTGTGACATCATTTTGATAGTCATAGGGTAAAGTATGTGCAGCTCAAATTTTGTTGTAACATGCCAAATAGTTTATTTGAATTTTTGGGGGTATAAAAGCAAGTAGGACACCCTGGACCATCAAACAAGTGGGTGTTACGTTTCTAGCTCTCGGAACAAGTCAAGGTGCCGGAAGGGTTAAGATCTCTTAATTACGACAGAAAAGCAAGTGCAGCTGCATAAAATATTCACATCTAATGCACCGTTCGCTCTTAACTGGCTTAGCTTAACTTGGAATGATTAATCAATTATTTACTTAGGGTAGACCATTTCTCTGTCCTATAAATTACATTTAATACCGATCCATTACTCTCCATTATGAAAGCACAGTTATGACTTCCTGGTTTGCTGATGACAGGCATTAATATAAATGTGTATATGAAAAGCATAGGATACCTCCGGCGCCTTCTCGCATTGCTTTTGTTCCCTTTTCCGGGAAAATTACACAGTGGGGAAAGGCACAGTCTATCCTGCCAATCATGACATGGTAACAGGGAGTGTAGAGTAAATGGGTCAATGCAGCGGCTGCTAGGAAGCTCGTACACATTTCACATTTCTCCAATCATTTGCTGCTGAAGGTGTAGATTAAACCATTTCCAGTGATGAAAGCGGTGGTTTAAGTGGGTTAAACCATGTTCTGGAAAAGATGCTGTGAGCATCCTATGTAGGTCAGTGATTTGCTGCACATGAAGGGCTGTGACCATTCGGATACATGCAGCGCCGGAATGGGCCATATGCACTTACAGACCAGATCAGCAAACTGCATTAACAGCAGATCTGTAATATGTTATCAAATGACTCATTTCCATTAACAGCAGCAGGAGTGATGTGAATATAAAGCAGCCGGGGGAATATAAATTACATTAACAGACTATAGATTGAGGTCGGGCTCACAAGCAGATCGTATATGTATGACTGTGACGTGATTATTGCCACAGTTGTATTTTAATAAATTGATCTAAGAAATATGGATTGCTCCTTTCTCCCTCCATCTCCTTGTAATGGATTGAAGTAGTGAATCCTCCAGGTCACCACGAGAGATAGATATGAAGCACGTCAGGGAGTGGAGTCTCAGGAGCCCCTTGGTAGTCACCAGCACCCGCCGCATGGCCAGTTGGACTTTGCTGCGGAGGACACCCAGGTGACACGATGACAGTGAAGGTGCGGTCGTGGTACAGTAGGAGCAGGCTAAAGACGTGATTGGTAGCCAGGTGGTAAGGACATGGCAGGCGGCAGGCGGAGAAAAGCCCGGGACGTCGCACGGGTCACATCCAGGCACTAACAACACAGAACCACACGAACATATAGGTAAAAATACCAACACAGTGGTGAGGGGCTGTGGGGGAAGTGACCTAATATAAGGAACAGCGTCCGCTGATTGGTAATCAGCTGAGAGTTAGCCCTTTCAATTCCCGAGAGCTGGCGTGTACGAGCCCTAGGGAGCAGGTACTCGTGCCGGCCAGTGACAGTGAACAGAGTAGGAGCGGGGAGAGGAGTACAGACGCCAACAAACTCCTTCTATTTCATACCATCATCATTTTATATTTATTGACCCATATTTTGATATCGTTGGAGGTTTGCCCTATATAGATCTTGCCACACGGGCATTTGTGTAAGAAATCACAGTGTTAGTTTTGCATGGACAATGCCACCTAATAAGGATAGAATATCCTTTTGTCGGATGATGAATACAACCACCTCTGATGATGACTAAACAGTGCTGGCAACTCATACGTGGAATCAAATCCTTCCAATGTAGGTACGTTCAGGTCTCGAAAGCGGGAGGTGATCTTAACACTATGCTCTTCTCCAAGCCAGACAGACCATAATAACATGATTCATAGGAACAGTTTCCATGCTCCAGAAGTGTTTAAAGGAATCCCAACGGGTCAGGTTATCAGAGCACGTCATATTTGCTCCAGTAATAAGAAGTATATCACCAATAGTAACAGGCTAATAAATAAATACACACAACAGGTTTTTTCAAGACAAGAGCTAGTGATGGTTGATCAAACAGCAGGGCAGTGCACGAAGATGAATTATATAAAAATAGTGAGAAAAAACAGAAAGATGATAGGCGGATGCTTATTTATACTTATGATAATCAGGCTGGTTTAATTAAACAAAGTATATTAAAATCATAGCACGTTTTACAAAGTGATCCCTAATATCAATTGTTTTTGAACGCCCTAAGTTTATTTACTGTAAAGATCAATCATTTCTCACTATATGATTAGATCTAACATTGTACCGAAAACAGGATAATACATGAAAGGTTACATTCCTATGTATGAGTTGTCAGCACCGTTCAGCCATCATCAGGCAACACAATTCATCATCCGACAAAATTATATTCTATTCCTATCAAGGGGCGTTTTACATGTAAAACCAACATCGTGATTTGCTTACTGAAATGCCCGGGTGGCAAGATCTATGTAGGGCAAACCTCTCGAGCTATCAAAATACGGCTCAATGAACATTGCTCTAATATTAAATTATACGTTAGAAAAAAGAGATGGAGGGAGAAAGGAGCGATCCAAAAAAAAAGAGTAAAAAATATGGGGAGACAACCGTCTCTTGACAATTTTTTTTTTAGCTAACATGGTATGTGGAACCATAGATGTCAGGTTATCGGAGGAATACGTGGTGAGAATGCCAACATCGTTACTCAACGGTTATTACTCTAGAAAGCTACTGGATATTTACACTAGAGGCCCTGGCACCAAAAGGGTTAAACAAGGACTACATTTGGACTGTCTTTATGTGAGGTGTCTGAGCAAATGCAATACAGCTAGTAATTGTAACATTTGAATGAAAAAAAAATTAAACTGAAGGTTGTGACAAATGATAAATAATAGAGCTATAATGTTGTGTGAATTCATGAGATGAATTGATATTGTCATGATTGTTTCTGACACACCCCCAGCTTTGGGCACTGGTCGCCGGCCACAGCCGGTACGACGTAAACCGTGTTTTTTTTACATAAATAAATACTGCGTATTTATATTACTAGTGTGAACTTGGTTTTTCTGTTCTCTATGCTTAATTAATTCCTGGCCAACACCCGTGGCCGGAAATCTTCCGGCACCCTTTGGGGCCATTCACACGGCTTATTTCAGGGACGGACTACAGCCGTATTGCGAGCAGTACTGCACTGCAATACGGCTGAAATCCGTCCCAGCCATTACGATAATCCACAGTTCTCATAGAGAACTGTGGATTCCGTCTCTCCCCCTAGCTCGGCTAATCCGCCGAGCGGGGAGAAAGTGACATGCACATTATCCCGGCGGGATACGCACCGTGGATAATGCATGTCTATGGGGCCGGGGAGCTGTGCCCCCGCACCGTCCCTTATTCAAGCCGGAATTGCGGGCGGAATCCGTCCCGCAAGTACGGCTTGAATAAGCCGTGTGAACCAGCCCTTTTAGTTAACTTGGTTCCTTTTTGATTGACAGCTTTGATCTCCTATCTGGTCTTCTGTTCCTTCTACCTATTGCCTCAGCTCTCTTTCTCTGGTTCCCTATATATAGGATTCATTTTCCTTTCTACGTTGCCTGCTATACGGTTTTCTCTACCTATAGTTCACCTGTGTTTCCTATTTGATTACTCGTTATTCTTTGACTCTTGCTTGGACCCTGGTTACTCTCTTACCTTCCGTTTCTGTACTGCGCTGCCCATTCGTTGCTGGCCTGCCCTGTCTGACTTCTCCTGTTTGTTCTGTGTTTGTTCGTCTACGTCTCGTGTCTCACTTGGCTTAGTGTAGGTCTCAGTCTTCTGCTTGGGGCCGACCTTGTAAGGAGTCGGGTACCCCCAAGAGGCAGGGACAGAGGTTGGGACCAGCGTCAGTGCCTCACTCTGTCTGTGTCTCTGTGTGCGGCCCTGACAGGTCCTTACAGATATGTTATGTTTAGTGTATCACTTGAGTGTTTAACAAACTAGATTTTTGTAGCATTGCAATTTTTTGGTCAAGAGATCGCTTGTATGTTTTTAAAGCATGTATACCTGAGTGATGATGTCACCATTCACGGATTATTAAAGGGAGTATCCAAGTCTTGCAATGTAAGCTTGACATAGGGGGCGATGCCCCGAAACGTGGCAGGAGTGCTGCGCTACCACACGCTGAGTCTCTGCACACTGCTCATGGGGTGAAACTGCTTCATTATGTCTTAGGACTGATTTAACGGACTGATGGACATCAGGAGAACACAGGTTTTTAAATGAGAGTAAAAAGTATTTAAATATTGTAAAAAGTTTTTGCGTTTATTAAAAATATTTAGCAGAAATGAAAAAAATAATGAAGCACAGCTGTGTTTTAAGCTAGTGTGACTGGCGCAGTGTCACCTGGCCGATGAACGTGGCATCATCAGACAGCAGCACAAGCAGCGCTGGAATGGCAGCAGATTCATAGGTAAGTTGAGGGTTTTTTTATCGTTTTTTCATCGCTCTCGGACAACAGACACATTATTTTCATAACAGACAACTCCTTTCAAGTACAACCCAAGGAAACATCGGCATCTCTTTTACATCTGGTACTGCATCAATGTGGGGCTGAGTAGCAGTACCAGACACAGACAAGGCAAGAATGGTGCTGCTTCTGAAAAAAAGTAGTGCACGCAGCAAGTCACTGTGGACAGCTTATTGCAGCATGTTTAACATATATAAACACTTATAAACATATAACTGCAGCTAGCTTCCAATAGGATTCCAATGGAAAAAGAAATCATGGCAGGCTCCAACATATGCCAAATGTAGGCAGTAGTCTCTCCTATGAACACTGCTTCTAGAGGGCAATATCTCTGACATACAACACTCTACAGAACACCATACGGCGGCATGTGGAGTCCATGCAGCGCTGTAGTACTGGCCCTACAGGCCTATGTATAGCCTCTGGTACATGGATCTGCATTAGGCCCACACATAGCTTAAAATAACACCGATGAACTGGCTTAAAATCCACAATGAGAGCCACATGTATTTTGGAACCAGTTAGGGCTAGGTCTACACAGCATAGGACAAAAAAAAACCTTAAAACCTAAAAACAGCCCCCGGGTTACAAACGGGATAGGGACTGTAGGTTTGTTCTTAAGTTGAAATTGTATGTAAGTCGGAACAGGTATATTTATTAAATGTAATTCCAGCAAAAAATATTTTTTTTTAGCTTTGGATCGTGCAAGGAACAGTTTTTACATTTGCTTTGCTGCCTGTGCCCTTTTTAGAAGATTTAACTTAACGTTCTGTATCTCATGTGCAGCTGGGGCATGCTGGCACTTGGTTATCATGGGGCTTGACACAGTGTTCAATGTCAGCCACGCCCCATAAGTCTCCGTTTGTAACTAGGGGACGTACACTCACCGGCCACTTTATTAGGTACACCATGCTAGTAACGGGTTGGACCCCCTTTTGCCTTCAGAACTGCCTCAATTCTTCGTGGCATAGATTCCACAAGGTGTTGCAACGATGCTCAATTGGTACCAAGGGGCCCAAAGAGTGCCAAGAAAATATTCCCCACACCATGACACCACCACCACCAGCCTGAACCGTTGATACAAGGCAGGATGGATCCATGCTTTCATGTTGTTGACGCCAAATTCTGACCCTACCATCCGAATGTCCAGCAGCAAACGAGACTCATCAGACCAGGCAACGTTTTTCCAATCTTCTACTGTCCAATTTCGATGAGCTTGGGCAAATTGGAGCCTCAGTTTCCTGTTCTTAGCTGAAAGGAGTGGCACCCGGTGTGGTCTTCTGCTGCTGTAGCCCATCTGCCTCAAAGATCGCCGTACTGTGCGTTCAGAGATGCTCTTCTGCCTACCTTGGTTGTAACGGGTGGATATTTGAGTCACTGTTGCCTTTCTATCAGCTCGAACCAGTCTGCCCATTCTCCTTTGACCTCTGGCATCAACAAGGCATTTCCGCCCACAGGACTGCCGCTCACTGGATATTTTTTCTTTTTCGGACCATTCTCTGTAAACCCTAGAGATGGTTGTGCGTGAAAATCCCAGGAGATCAGCAGTTTCTGAAATACTCAGACCAGTCCTTCTGGCACCAACAACCATGCCACGTTCAAAGGCACTCAAATCACCTTTCTTCCCCATACTGATGCTCGGTTTGAACTGCAGGAGATTGTCTTGACCATGTCTACATGCCTAAATGCACTGAGTTGCCGCCATGTGATTGGCTGATTAGAAATTAAGTGTTAACGAGCAGTTGGACAGGTGTACCTAATAAAGTGGCCGGTGAGTGTATATAAGTCGGGACGATGTAAGTCGGGGACTGCCTGTATTTTGTCAGTTTTTTGTCCAAAGCAACTGGGTTTCTGATGAGTTTTTTTTGTGGTTCTTAGTTTTTTGTTGAAGTTTTTGGCATGTTTTTTGTCTGGTATTTTTTAGACGCTTTTGGACAGATTTTAATGTATGCAAAATAGATATACCTTGTTTAAACACCTGGGCAGTTTTTCAGCAGAACCGTCCAAAAACCGTCCGGCGGTTTACATAGACTTAAATAGTAAATTTCCAGCTTGACGGATTTTTCAACATGTTACTAAAACCGCCGGAAACCAATAACTAACCGAAAAGGAAAAAAACCACCTGTGTAGACTACAGTCGATTTTATGTGTTAAAGTCTATGTGGATGTTTTTCCATTGGATTTTCAGTGGTTTCAAAATACTAAAAACGCAGAAAATCCAACAGTAATCCTCTGCTATGTAGACATAGCCTTAGACACAGAGTTTATTGATGAATTCATTCAATGAATGAAATCGGCACGCATTTCCACTACAGACTGGAAAGTCTGCACATGCCTAGAATCCGCTATGGATTGTTTATGCTGTGAATAAATGAGCTTTTTTAAAGGGGTTGTCTCACTACGAGTATTGCTTTTTATGTTAAAGATCTTGCAAAAACAGTCACTTTGCAATATGTGTCCATTAACAGTGTCCTACGTATTCCTAGATATCCCCTCTTGTATGGACTGCATCAGCTCGTCAGGTTGCTATAACTACAGACCTGTTTGATCTCTCCTGATAGGCTGCCAGCACTGGTTGCTATAGCTACAGACCTGGCTTCTACTGCAGCCTAGTAGGAGGCAGTAAACACGCCCCTGAATTCAAAGTGAAACCAAGAAAACAGGACCGAGGTAAGATGAATCAATGTAATGAGACAACCCCTTTAATACCTTATTCATTAACATTGTACTGTACTTTGCTACAGGATTTTTTTTGTGGTCTACCCCCATAATTCCACAGGCACACAAACTGTTAAACGAAATTTAGAGGGCCACTCCAGTTTTTCTCCCTTAGTCCATTAGCTAAGGTTTTTAGGTGCTCTGTAGTACCAGTAATTTTGCTTACCTGCAGCTGCATACAAGATTTCTGGATGTTGAAGTCTCTGTTCTTGTGACCTGCACTCTGATTATCTTAAAAGACACTGTGCTTTTGATGCTGACAGGAAGTCTGTCTCTCTATGTATCCTTATGAGAGTGACTTTGACTCTTCCATAGAAATGTATAGAGAGATTCACTTCTAGGTCACACAAACATGCGGTATGTTTCAGCAACTCAGAGAGCAGGTCATATGACCCAATGGCAGCAGTGAGAAATCCTGTATTCAATAATGATCTCAAAGAAAAAAAATCTGGTGTGGTCCTTTAAAGAGAACCTGTCACATAGTTTTTTTCCCCCTGGCTGAGGACAGAACAAGTTAGTGTCAGACCTGCTGTTTCCAGCGCTGTGTCCCTTATTCTGTAAGATGCTGTAGTTTTCGTGTATTTAATGCTCAAATCTGCAGTTTTCAGCCAGAAGAGTCATTCGAAGAGTCCTTCAGTGTCAGTTTTTTTCAAACCCCGCCCACCTGAGGCTAGCCCCGCCCACCTCAACTGACAAACCTATTACTTTGAATAGGTAGAAACATGTGAATAACTGTCAATGGGCGGAGCTAGCCTTTGGTGGGCGGGGCTAACACCTGCTCATGAATAAGATTTGAGGGGTAAATGCTCTAAAACTGCTGCATCTCACAGAATAAGGGACACAGTGCCGGGAACAGCAGGTCTGACACTAGCTTGTGCTGTCCTCAGCAAGGGGGGCACAACCTATGTGACAGGTTCTCTTTAACCTCTGTTCAGACACATTTATTGCAGATGTTTTGTACAAAATCTTCTTAAAACCTTGTTACAAGTACAGACCTTACAACATGGGGCACACTCACGGTGTGAAGATGGCTTTATTCACTAATCATGTCCCTTTATCACTTGTATGCACAGCCTTTGGGGCACATGTTTACTTCAGTGTAATGATAATATCCTTTATGTGGAGAACATAAAACCTCTTTTAAATAAATGGCATATAATAAGTAATTTAGACAAACTGTATTCATTTCTCTGTATGTCTTCCTCCAGATAAATTACAGTTTAGAACAGCAGATATACTTGTAAGCTGCTCTCAAAATATGACTTCTCCTGACTGCTGGAAGGCAATGGAACTTTAATTGTAGTTATATATCCACCAGGAGAAAAGACAGCACTAAAAAATATATTCTGTATGATATTGTCTGTGCTGTACATGCTATGAAGGGGTTTCCATACTAAAGCTTTATTTTAACACTACTTTCACAAAAAAAAAGTTGGGAAAGAAAAAAGTGAAAATAAAGTCTAAAATAAAACAAATTGTAGATTTCTTACCTTGAATTTGTCAAAAATATTTTTCACGCACAGGACAAGGGAAGAAGACGCAAAGAGAGAGAAAGAGAGACAATAGAAAAAAATCAGTCAATTTTTCATTATATGCATATGTATCATGATACATTGTAAAGACTTTATTAGGAAGGTTCTAGTATGTAGAGAGTATACCTATAATACCACTATGTAGACAAAATACTGATAACAAATTGCAATAGAAGAGTCTAAAATGTACAGAACACATCTATAATACCACTATGTCGACAAAAGACTAGTAATAAAATGCAATAGTTTATGGATACAACGTTAGTATGGACCTTCTTTAATTTTCATAGCAACCAGGAGGAGTTGCTAATAGAAGAAAATCAGATTTTAATTCTCATTTAGGAAAAAGGAAACAGTAACCTTAGAATTACTACCGTAACAGCTGTAGCGGCTGTTACAGGGCCTGCAAATAGGAGCAAATGAGATTTTAGTTTGCATTTAGGAAAATGAGTTGCATCACCACTATGTGGACAAAAGACTAGTATTAAAATGCAATAGTGGATTCTAAAATTTAAAGAGTATACCTATAATACCATCATGTGGATATAAGGCTCGGAATAAAATGCAACAGTAGATTCTAACATGTAGAGTATTCCTGTAATACCACTATGTGGACAAAAGGCTAGTACTAAAATGCAATAGTTTACGGATACAACATTAGTGTGGACCTTGTTTAATACTAATGGCAGCCAGGCTGTTACAGGGGCCGCAATCTTTAGGGGCCCTGCACTATCCCGCTGCAGGGTATTGATAATTATCAGGAACTAAGCTAGCACCGTCCTACAGAGCCCGGCTGGCTGTAAGTTGTAAGGGTATGTTCACACGATGTTTTTCAGATCCATTTTTTTATCCGTTTTTCAGACCCAAAACGGATCCAAAAAACTTATCTAACAATGTGCAGTGTGATTTACATTGGTTTCAATGTAAAACACGCACCTCCGTTCAGACGAGTGATCACTGCTGCGTGTTTACTCGTCTCTTTTCAATGCGTTTTTTGGATCCGTTTTAAGAATTGACTTGCTTTTTACGCAAGTTAAATCCCCATAGAAAACAATGGGGTGCCCTTTTGGAGCCCAAAAAACGGATCCAAAAGCGCAACATACTTTTGGGTACATTTTGGATGCGCTTTTGATACGAAAATTGGATTAAAATTTGAAGTGTAATACAGGTAATCGGCCCCTAGAGGTCTCATTTGATCTAGAAGAACTGTTTGAATTTTAGTAACCTAGTGACCCAATAGAGGGAGCTAACAGCATTTTTTCATGCGTTTCTGATGAAGCCCAATAGAGGGCGCGTCCAGCATTTTACATGTGTTTAATCTTATAAATCATTATTGAATAAATATATTGAATGATATAAAAACAGTTTTTAGTATAGAATGGGTGTTTATATAAATTATAGAAGTTTTTACTAATAAACTTATTAATGTTTTAGACAGTTTATTATAGAATGTCGAGTGGTTTTAGTATTATACATTTTTTAAATGTATTACACTAAAGGGAGAACTATGGTAGCTAGGACTTGCCTACTTATCTGGGCTCAAACCCATCTACCTGAGGTCCTGCCTACCAATCTGATGCTTTACTTACCTACCTAGGGTCTTGCCTGCCTAATTACTTGCTTGGGACCTTGCCTACCTACATACCTACCTGGAATGTTGTTTACCTGCCTATGGCCTTAGCTACCTGCCTACCTATCTGGAGCCTTGCCTACCTATCTACCAAGCTGAGTCCTTGCCTATTTACTTAGCTGGGTTGATATCTTTTATATGGAGAGCTTATTGAAAACTTTGCTATGGGGACCAGCTGTTTCTAGTTATGCCCCTGATTATTAGATATTGAAAACTCAAAAACCGTATGATTAAAAATGCAGCAGAGAATATGGAGGGGCGATGTATCTGCCATACCTAATTTTCTTTTTTATGTTAATAATAATCCCTGTAATCTGAGATTTGTAGAACAAATGGACAGGAACACTATTCAGTTTCTTGATCTTGTGCTCGCCGGCAATCCAGACCAGAAAATCATCACGCGAACCTACCGGAAAGTAACGGCAGGCAATACCATATTGCATCACCGGAGCTTCCACCCCAAACACATCCACAGGTCTATACCTGTGGGTGAAATGACCCGGGCCATGAGAAATTGTAGTCAACCTGATGATTTCTTTGCTGAGTGTAAGGCTATCTCGAGTAGACTTAGCAAAAGGGGTTATCCCTCCTGGACTTTACAACGGGCATTTACCAAGATACAGGAGAAAAATAGGGACCAACTCCTTTCCCCCAAGAAATGTATAACAACTCATAAACGGGGTACTCCTGAAAAGAATAATTTTTTAGTGTTGGATCATAGTACTCAATTTCCAGGCAATTTAAAAGATCATTTTGAAACACTTACCCATTTTTTAATCTAGAGGATCCCACCTTTAAATGAGGACATTTTGGCTAGGGTGTCTCCCGTGTAGTGTTACTCATAGATCCCGTACTTTGGGTATTATGTTACCCCTAATCAGTCAACTGTAAAAGGTCAAAACAAACATGGCTAATAACTCAAGGGCTTCTATAGATGTGTGGTTGAATCCCTTTAGATGTATGTGGATTTGTCAATCTGCAAAGATCTCTATAACAGCCAGCAGACTAAAGCATTTAACCATCCGTAACTACATCAACTGCATATTCACACCATGTGGTGTATATAGGCTACTTTGCACAGAATGTAATTACAACTAGTGGTAGCACCACAATAAAGGTTAACACCCGCAATCTTAACACCTAACACATCACCAGTACTGCATGTGCGCAATAATTCCCATTTGCAAACATTTCAGAGATAATACACCAAGTAAGTTTCAGTAAATTAAAAATCATGGGCAATAGAACAGAGTGGTCCAAGTCCCAACACAGGGTGGGGACTTGGGACCTTACTCCATGGATAGGGAGGCGTTTTTGGATTATCACACTAGAAACTGCGGTTTCCTACCATGGGATTGAACCTCAAAAGAGAAAAGGATGTTTCATATTAATTATTAATTTTTAATTTTTCATTACATTTATTAATTTATGACAACAATTATTATATATTTTTTTCTTTTTTTCCCTTTTTTTTCCCCTTTCTATTCGGCTTTGAGGACTATATGTGTGTTTTGCCTTGGGGCCAAGTACTAGTCCTTCTCCTTTGTCTAAGGATTTAATCAGAAAGGGCACAATTCATACAGCATATGGACATTTCAATGTTGACTGTATTGTAAGCATGTTATTGTAATTGTCCTGACTTACAACTTGTTTAATAATGCATGTCATGCTTCTTTGGATTTGTCAGAGGTTTTATCATAGATCGCTGTTCTTTGCCACTGTCTCCAGCGGCTGGTTTCCGGCCAGCACTTTGCCGCCGTGGGATTGGCGTGGTGATGTTTTTGACCCGCCTCCCATGTTGACGTATTGCCGCATGGTATTCATCACCATGCCTACGGCAGGTCCCATCTTGTAGACGCCGCACAGCATGGCACTCCACGCTATTGGCCGCCTCACTAGCCACTTCGGTGACATGCGCGTCGCTTCCTGGAGACGCTACATGGTACCTAGCGTTCAGCACCGGCAGCCTTAGTTGCACATATCACGGCTGCATACCGAAGTGCCGCGATTGGCGTCCAGATGGCGCGGACGAGCTGAAGGCGAGGTGAGCGATAATTACGGCGTTTAATTTTAGTATATATACTATCTTTGTAGAGAGGTGCAGCATGCCAATGGATTAAGGTGACTTGTTCACCTGAAACATCTTCGTCCGTCGTGACAGGGGGTCATACCATGCTATGCCTTTTTTTTTGGGTTACCTGGCATTTACGAATTTAAAATAAAGAATCTTTGGATTTTATACAATTTTTGGGTACCCTGCTGTATCACCCTCTTACTCTAAATGCCTGGGACGCTACAAAACGGTTTGCTCTGACCGGGAAACCTGCGGAGGCCACTGCGATTTGGGGTAAGCTGGTCCATTCCTTTGTTTTGCGTGAAACAGAGAATATGGCCCATTCTCTTCTCATCACCAACATATCCAAGAAAAAAACAAGATAAAAAATATCATAGCTAGGAGTCATAATACTGCAAGCCTTGTATCAGCTCTTTACACTAGTGCACAGCGAACACAATGTAGCCTTACTATTACTGTAATATTTATGTGCCCCCTAGAAATATAAAGAAGCACGAGGAGATTTTTTTTAAAGAAAATCAGGCAGTCATTTCTTGTCATACACTAATAATAGTAATTGTTCCTCCTTTTTTTCCTTTGTTTAAATGAACATGCTGCAGAAAGACTCTGGAACCTCATAAATATACAGTAATTATTGAGGCTATAGCTGATGATAGATGAGATGCTGGGCAGATCTGCACCTGCATAGTTAGGACAAGAACTAATTACAGCCTCTGATTCTATATATAACCATCATCTAAATTTGTGCACTCAATGTGATAAGATACAAACCGAATGGTAACCAATTCTGAAAGGATTTTAGTTGAGCTTCATGTGCGTAACTAAATTGTACCGACTTTACAATCTCTATCATAGCCACTCTGTCAATCAGGTGATGTTGAGCTCTGTGATATATAGGGTTATATGATAGAGGAGAGAAGCTGAGCTGTGTGATATATAGGGTTATATGATAGATGAGAGAAGCTGAGCTCTGATGATATATAGGGTTATATGAGAGGGAGAGAAGCTGAGCTCTGGTATATACTTGTTATATAATGAGAGAAGAAGCTGAGCGTCTGTGATATATATGGTTTATGATAGAGGAGAGAGCTGAGCACTTTGATATTAAGGGGTTATAAAATAAGAGGAGAGAAGCTGAGCTCTGTGATATATAGGGGTTATATGATAGAAAGAGAAGCTGAGCTCTATGATATAATAGGGTTATATGATAGAAGGAGAGAGCTGAGCTCTGTGAAATATATGGTTTAATATTCCAAGAATGTGCCGAAAAAAGCCCCCGGAAAGACAAAATCAGACAAAGAAAGGCGTCACAAATAGTGTAGTATTTACAACCAGAATATTAAAAAATCAGGTTCTATATACTGCCTCACCTGATTTGGTTGTACTCAAATTGCACAACTACATTTGATAGGCTTACTTTGATCTTGTCAGCTTCTGTCCTCCATTATACACTCAACCTTTTCACCATTGTGGTGAGAAAAAAAATCCAAGAAAAAGAGAGGTAGATGAAATAATTCAAAAACCTCCAAAAGGGGTTCTTCCAGCGCTCCTTTCAATGATTTTTCAATTAAAAATTGCAAATAGGAGGATTTTTTTCCTTGCAATTTTTTAATTGAAAAATCATTGAAAGAAGCGCTGGAAGAACCCCTTTTGGAGGTTTTTGAATTATTTCATCTACCTCTCTTTTTCTTGGATATAGGGTTAAATGATAAAGGAGAGAAGCTGACTCTGTGATATATAGGGTTATATGATAGAGTGGAGAGAAGCTGTAGTACATCATCCTCCTCGTCATATAAATCTGAATTATCACAGAGCACAGCTTCCTCTCCCTCTAACATATAATGCTGTATACAATCCCGAGCTCAGCTCCTCTCTCTCTTATCATATAACCTATAATCACAGAGCTCAGCTCCTCTCCCTCCCTCATCATAGTAAAACCCTATATATCACATAGCTCAGCTTCTCTCCTCTATCATATAACCCCGACATATCACGTAGTGGAGCTTCTCACTCTCTACACCTCCTTATCGCGATTGGACAACATAAACCACCTGACAGGTTCCCTTTAAGCATGCAGGGTTTTCAGTGTTATGTTAATGAGTTCAGTGATTCTATTCCTTCATGGATTATACTGGATTTCTTAGGGAGCAGAGTAGAAAGAGGAAAGACCTTTTTGATCCTTCAAAAGGACTGAGTCTGCTTAAATTCCAAAATAAGATGGTACAATCACCAATTCCCAGCAGCATGCAAATAAATCAAAGTGCTATACAAAGAATGTGGCAAAGCGGCAAAACCACACAGATAAACAGCTCACACGCCCGACTAGTCGATGAGGTTTGGTGGCTTGCTCGGAAATCAAAACAGGTACATAGATTGATTCATCTCTGTGCAAGGATAATTCTAAGCAACTACCCTACTCATGAAAACTAGGTGTGTGAGTAGCTATTCTTTAGGCTTTTGCACCCATACTACCTCTTCCAGATAGCAGTGCGAGTGACTGTGGTGCTTTTGTATTAGTAACTATGGACTTCATGGACTTTTTGGGATTTTAAGTCAGTTTGATTTTCTGTAATTTGTGTCAAAATAAGATGCTCTTCCAAAGATGGTTTAGAGCTTCTAGGGGTGAAGCACTCACTTTTAGGTGTCATCTTACACTGACTTTTAAGCACATGCCTTTTATAACTACGATGCACAATCCCACTCAGCCAAGCCAGCAACGCTCTGCTCTGTACTGACGAGTCAAACTCCCCAAACGGCAGCTACAGATGTGATGATGCAGGCTTGGGTGTCCATGGGCGGGCCGCGGGCGCGCTGCCCCTGCGGCCGTGTTCCGTCCCTGCCTGCCAGGGCGCGGCGCGGGCAATCGCGGTCACCCGCGCCCACCCTCGTCCCTCACCGGCTCGCTTACATGGCCCCGCCCTTTGAACGGCGCTACTTCTGTTCGTCCCGGCCGGACGTGCGCATGCGCGCCCCCTAGCGCGCTTGCGATCGCTGGTTTAAATTTTAAAGTGCCAGTGTCCCAGTAATTGGTCTTAATTGCCGGCGATGTTCCCTATATAATGTTTTCCGCCCCCCGGCACCTGTATGCCAAATGTTGGTGTGCTTAGAGTGATGTTGGAGTGTCCTTGAGTCCGTAATTGCTTATCCATGTACCAGTCCGTTCCGCTACTTTCCTCCTGACTCTTGCCTTTATCGCGCCTGCCCTGACCGTCCTGCAGCTGCCTCTGACCACGAACCTCATGCCCGCCTGCCCTGACCTTCTGCCTTTCCCCGACTACGCCTTTTGGATTACGTTTTGTACCAACGCTGTACCTCCGGCCGCCACCCGCAAGCAAGTCACGTCAGGGTTAACGATCCTTTGTAGCCGTCACGCCGCAGCAAGCCATACCCCCGCATTGCGGCGGGCTCTGGTGAAAACCGGGGTACTTGATTCCGTTCCCTGGCGTGGCTTAACATACCAACCGCTTGCGTGGTCCAGCGGGATCCACCGTACCGTCACAGTACAATAGCTGGCCAAGGATTCCGTCAGGGTCCTCTGCCCGAATCCGGGACGATTACTACGTCCGTCGCCCAGCTATTCCAGCGCATCGACCAGCTCCGCGGCCATGATGCAGAACCTTGCGGCCCCGCCTGCCTCCACCTGCTACCGCCTGCCGTCGTCTACACGCAGCACCTGTTGCTCCTTCAGCTCAGCCCTCCTCCGCTCTGGCAACACCGGGACCTTCTCTCTGCAATCTGCCTCTCCCCGCACGCTATTGATGGAGACCCCAAGAAGTGCAGAGGTTTTCATCATCAGTGTTCTATACACATCGGGATGCTGGGACATCAATTTCCCACAGAGCGTAGGCTTAAGTCGGCCTTCATTATTATCCCTCCTAACTGGCGAAGCATTGGCCTGGGCCACTCCCTCACCCTCCGCTGTTGTACCGAGGAGATCGCTAACGGCTATCCTGCAACCTTCCCTTCCATGGTTCCGAACTGGTCTGTTGAGGAACCTGGTCCATACTCTTCAGCTGCCGCAGCACTGCTCGCCTCCGTCAGGGGCTACACCACTGTGGGACACTACTTCGGTGCGTTCCGCACCCTAGACTCGTGAGTTAGACTGAACAATGAGGCTCTGGTGGCTACCTTTCTGGCAAGGCCCCCCCCCCCCCCCTCTCGGCGTATTAAGGACGAGCTCATGCGGGTCGAGACCAGCCCTACTCACGGACTAACTGATTCGGCTTGGCCACTCCGGATCGATATCCGTTTTGCCGAAAGACAACCATGAGCTTCCGCCACCAACCTAGTCCACCCGACCACGCCGGCTACCTCGCATAGCTCCTGTCATCCAACGCCCTCCACTCCTCAGCCACAACGGTTTTTCTTGAGACTAACCCATGCAGGTTAGAAAGGTGGGCACACCATCATACCCATGGGAACGCTCGCAGCGACGTCTCATGCCGTTGCGTGCTTCTTACTGTGGCGGTATCCGGTCACTTCATTGGAGAACTGTCCGGTGGCCCCGGGAAAACTGCCCGCACCTTAGCGCGTAGGATAGGCAACCCTAGGGTCACTAGAATCCCTCCATTGCGGCTCGTCCCCGTCTGACCCTTTTGGTATCTTTGCGAACCTCGCCGGACAGCACCTTCCAGACCACCGCCCTTCCTCCTGGACTCGGGGTCCGCCGGTAACATTCAATATAGCCATGCACTGGTGTCTCTTACCGCTTCCGTGACCCTCCTGCAGAAACCCTTGTTCGAGCCTCCCCCGTCGGTGGCTGAGATTGCCTCGAAGGATGCCATTGCGGCGTCGTTCTGCACTGCGTCCCCTCATCTTGCCAAGATTGGGGCGTTTACATCAGGAATCATGAAGTTTTTCGTCACTGCCTTCGATCCTCTTCGTGAGATCCTCCTGGGTCTCCCCCTGGTTGGCAAGAGCATGCCCTCACCGACCCTGAATTGGAACCAGGCGAGATTCTCGATTGGGGGCCCCGGCTGTCACTCACGATGCCTTCGGGCAGTCCGCCCGAGTCCTTCAGATTGCCGTTACAAACCTTACGAAGCTCTGCCATGTCTGCTGCTCCTTTCCAGGACAATGCTGATGTTTTCTCTGAAAAACAGGCCAAATTCTCTACTGCCTCCGCATCGCCCTACTATTCGATTGCCCTATTGATCTGCAGCCCGGTACTACTCCATCTCGAGGCAGAGTTTACACCCGCTTTCCGTCCCGGAGACAAAGGCAATGTACCGACTAATCCAAGGAGACGCAACGCAAAGGTCCTTCATCACTCAAGTCTTCATCACCTGCGGGAGACGGATTCTTCTTCGTCGAGAATAAAAGATGGGACCCTCCGGCCCTGTAAATCGATTACCGGGGCCTGCAAACAAAATAACTGTCAAGAAATCAGGTACCCCCATGCGCTTTGCATCTCTGAGCTTTTTGATCGCCTACTTGGCGCAAAAATCTTTTCGAAATAGGATCACCGGGGAGCCCTACAATCTGATTCGGTCGCAGTTCGAAAGGGTGACGAGTGGAAAACAGCCTTTTAACACCGTTATGTGGCCAATTTCGATATCTTGTCATGCCATTTGGTCTCTGTAACGCTCCGTCAAGTTTTCCAAAACCTTTAGTGAATTAGATCATCCGGGACTTCTATACGTTTGTTGTTTTAGTTATCTGGACGATATACTCATCTATTCTCCATACCTGGAACCCACCATCATCAAGCGTCCTGTCCAGTGCTTCCAGAACGTCCTCCGGAGTCACCAATTTAAGCCAAGACTGTAAAAGAGTCTTGTTCAAACGCCACTCTCACTGCCCTTTTTAGGGTACATTCGTGTCAGATCAAGGCTTCAGATGGACCCCTGACAGATCTCTCAGCAGTCCTGCAATTGGCCTCGTCCCAGTGGGCCTTCGGCCATTCAGCGCTTCGTAGGCTTTGCCAACTATTATAGGCAATTTATCCATCATTTCTCATCCTGTGCATCCTTGGTTTGCCCTCACCAAAGAAGGTGCCGACCCTAAATCCTGGCCTCGCCGAGGCTCAAGAGGCGTTCAAAACATCTGAAAGAGCCGCATTCGCGTTCCCACGCTCCTGTTCTCGTCTCGTCCTGGCGACCCCCAGCAACCCGTTAATCTAGAAGTCGATACCGTCGCTCCTCAGTTGTGCGCCGGCGCGTTCATCTTCAGAAGAACCTCCTCGGGAAGTTTGCGAACTTGGTGGGTTCTTCTTCCAAACCATCACCTCATCTGAGCGCAACTACACCATTGGTGGAGACCTGGAACTTCTTGCTATAAAATTGTCCCTAGAAGAATTGCTTACACCTGTCTGAAGGGGCTTTCCACCCCATCGAGATATACGGGATCACTAGAAAGACCGTACTCTATTGCAATCTGCCCAGCGTTTGAATCCGCGACAATCCAGGTGTCGCTTTTTCTTCGCTCGTTTCAATATCCTCTTATCCCATTCCGACCGCTGAGAAAAAACGTTCAGGCAGACGCTCGATTGCGCTATCTCTCCCAGACCTCGATACGGTGGCCTGGAGCCACCCCTACAGCACTTATTCCCTCCGGAACGTGCTTTTTCTTTGCTGCTGCTCCAGTGAAGCTTCAACAGGTAACCTCCGGGGAAGACCTACTTCCGTCCTGCTAATGCGGCTCAGAATCCTTAAATGGGGACATTCTTCTCAAACCATCGGGTGGCCATCCTGGGATACACAAGTCCGCACAACTCATCTCCAGATACTTACTGGTGCCCCACTCTCAGCAAGAACGTTTCAGGACTTTGTCTCTGCCTGTGCCTCATGTGCCCGTAACAAGGTCCCTCGTCTCAGACCCACGGGTCTACTTCTGCCGTCTCTCCTGTGCTGAGAAGCCGTGGACCCCAAATTGGGCATGGCCTTTATGTCACTGACCTGCCGGCCTCAATCTCGGAAACACAGAGACGGTCATTTTGGGTGTGTGTTGACAGGTTTTCCAAAATGGCTCATTTCGTCCCCTTGCCCGGGTAACCTCTAGTCACCCCAGCTACCCCAGGCCTCCTTCCACCATAATCTTTCGGTTACAATGCTCCCCTCTCACATCACCTCTGAAAGGGGAGTCCAGTATGTATCTAAATTCTGCGGGCTCTTTGGTACTCAGTTTACGGGTCCAGCTTGGACTTTTCATCTGCGTACCACCCTGTAGACCAACAGGCAGGTGGATATGTCAACCAAATCATAGGCACTTATCTGCGACATTTTGTGTCTGCCCGTCATGATAACTGGATCTGACCTTCTCCCCTGGGCAGAATGTCCTCATACAATTTCCTAGACGCGGAGTCTGTAAAGCCGCCCCCTTTTTTATGTTTTTTTTGGTACCATCCCGCCGACTCTCCCCCTAGCCGTTTTCGAGTCACGTTTCCTGCCGTGGAAGCCCAATACGAGACACTCAAGTCACTCTGGCAGGTCACTCGTCAGGCCCTGCTTCATTCTTCCACGTCTTAGCCTAAGTACAGCCGATATGTTGACCGAGACCTCCCCCTGTATTTAAGCCTTGGTGATAGGGTTTTGTGCTATCAGTCCAGATACATTTACGTTTTAAAGGTTCCCAGCTCAAGTTGGGCCCTAAATAATAGGGCCCTTTTGTGGTACTTTCTAGGAGCGCGTCATGTCTTAACTCCGTTTTCCAAGACAAGCATGCCTCCCACTTTGTCTTGTCCTGTCCCGAACGCCTTCCAAGCCTCTCGTCCTCAAGCCCTGTGGTGCTGAATCGCTTCTCCCGTGGATCTGTCTCCGCTTCTCCCTGAGTGCCGAAACGGATAACATCTTTTGAGGGTCAAGGTGGTTCTGTCGCAGAAGACAGTGAGGGGGAAAGCGGTTCTTTTCTCATCGATCGACTGGAGAGGGGTTCGTTGCCATATGGATTCCGTTCGGTGGAGCCGGAAGTCAATCTGTCACCAGAACTCCTTGCCTAGTTTAAAAAAAAGAGTGGGAGACCAAAGAGAGGGGGGGGGGGGGTTCGTGGTCATGCGGCCGCGGGCGCCGCTGCCCCTGCCGGCCGTTTCCTGCCTGCCAGTCCGCAGGCCGCAGGGCATCGGCGTCACCACGCGGCGACCCTCGTCCCCCTCACCTTCACACGTCTGCGCTTTAACCTGGCCCCGCTCCGTGAACGCGTCATCTGATCGTCCCGGCCGTCGTGTCCGCATGCGCGCCCCCTAAGCGCCGTGCGATCGCTGTTTTAAATTTAAAGTGGCCAGAGTCCCGGTAGATTGGCTTAGTGCCGGCGATGTTCCCTATATAATGATTCCTTTCCGCCCCCGCACCTGTTGCCAGATTGTTTGCTGTGCATAGAAGTGAGTTTGAGTGTCCCTTGAGTCCGTATTTGCTTTATCCGTGTACCAGTCCGTTCGCTAACGTTCCTGACCTTGCATTTTTGCCGCCTGCCCTGATCGTCCGCCTGCCTCTGAACCACAACCTGCTGCCTGCCCCTGCCTCCTGCCCTGACCTTCTGCTTGATCCGCGACTACGCCTTTGGATTGACGATTTGACCACGGACGCTGTACCCCGGCCGCCCACCGCAAGCAAGTCACGTCAGGGGTTAACGACCTGGTAGCCTCACGCCGCAGCAACTAAAGCTCCATCCCCGCTTTGTGGCTGGCTCTGGTGATAACCGGGGCTAGCTTAGATTCCGTTCCCTGGCGTGGCTTAAATACCACCGCTTGCGGTGGTCCAGCGGATCCACCGTACCGTCACACTTGGCTTAATATCCCTTTTGCTTTCCAAAGACCCAGTGGGTCAAAAGCAAATTGAGGATTTGTTACATCCAATAGAGGGCGCTTGAGCTTCTTCTAAGCTCCTTTCCCCTAATGCCTTGTGATATAGGATGCACAATAGCATTCAGGAGAAAAGAGTTATGCAAAACTACAAAAAAAATATTCCCTTAAAACGTAACTTTTTACTAATTCCTAGATAATAACAAACCATAAATACTAACCTCATAAATAGGCATAATAGTGAACAACCAATATCAATTTCTTACTCACCACCTCCCGATAGTCCATAAAACGATAGGTAATGTACGGGCAAGTCTGGATAAAGGATAAATACCATATACTTTCCCTATATATTGTAAGCCCTATATCTTGCCCTTAGCGGAGCACCCGCCCTGATGAGAGCGACCCCGCACAGGATACCCCTAAAAAACTCCTCACTATACCCTATAGGGGAGTGAGTGAGTTATATAAGAACTAAACTAAGACCTAGATGCGTTTCTCAAAGGATCGTTATGTCCTCTTCTTCAATAGGTCACAAAATAATCCGGGGTAAAGATGTTAGAAACCTGGGGTAAATGGTAAATGGACAAGGTGATGTCCTTACTGTTAGTATGCATGTTTTGAGAAAAGATTTTTGACACAAAGACTTTGGTTGACTATTCTTATTCCTGCTCTAATATTTACAGTATTAGAGCCGTTCCACGTGGCTTGGCGATCTAATTAGTCTTCCGTTCAACTGTTTCCTTAGTGTCTCCTTTATATGACTGTGACAAAATCTGAGATTAATGAGGTTAAGTGTTGACTTGGCACTAAATAGGTTATATTAAATGTAACCTAATTCTCGACATCACAGATAATTTATCCAGGATCAAATAAATGTATTGTAACCAATCCCTGAACCTACATAGCAAAACCAAGTTCACAACAAACTCCTACTCCGAAATAATTGCTTCTGTCCAGTCCACTGGGTCTATGCGCCATACATCAGCCTAGATACACTAAATCCTGACTCAAAGGTCAGCCTGACACCAAGGCACTCATTTCCTCTTTTAGAGTTGCCACCTTGGGAAAGAGATGCTCTTAATGAAGCGTGGAAGAGTGATACACAGTAGAGAGCACAATGAAAAAACAATAATTTATAGGGGAAACGTGAAGATCCTCCACTCCTCTCTGTTTAATATGCTGGCTATGCGCTCAGTGTATGCACTGGAGGACGAGGACAGATGTCTGCACCCCATAAAATTAGCATTTGTTTATTTCTGTGACGGTTTGCGCTGATCACATGGCCGGTCTATTAATTTAGATTCCTGCTGGTCCTTCCTCTAATTACAAGCTTCCTGATTATTGCCTGTGGGCTCTCGGAACATAGAACAGCTGTAGTAATGGAATGTTACCAGGGAAAATACCAATCCAGACTCTGCACAGTCGCTCCGAGCAATCGACACTCATAAGAGCATAATGGATCTACTTTGACCACAAAAGTAATATTGCAAAAAGTTATTAAAAACTGAGGACTAGGCGGCTAGATCTATTTTTTAATTATTGTATCACTTTCCAGATATCAAGCGAGCAGGCTCCAACTCCAAAGCATTCCTTTGTACTAGTACAGCATGCTTTGGTGTATGCCTACCTATTAACATATGCAGCTGTCACTAGGACAAGTTCTAACCTAGACAGCTGCAATTTTTCTAGGCAAACAAGCAATCTACATGTGGTATTACATTAAAGCTCAGAACTGATTTTTAAAAACATATGTTATGAAGGAACAAAAGTTGGCAAAGGAACAATTACAACACAATTATTGGTGACAACCAAGCGCTTGTCATCAAAAGGAATTGAAAGTCATCAAACTATTGTCTCTCTAAAAAGCTATTTAAAAGGGGTTTTCCCCCAAAAAGAAAAATTGAGGGGAAACCTTGCAAATGAAATAACAAACTTTTTTCACCTTTCATTATTTTTAAAAAATTTTTGCCCCGTTTTTTTTTTTAGCTGCCCCTTTAGTGATCCTTGTTTACAGCTTTCCCCGGGGCACGGCCAGGGCTGAAGCCCCTAAATCCGGGTCAGACAAATCACCTCCCCTCTCACTACTGAGTGCTCAAACCCCAGGTCTGTCCCTACCCCATCCTCTGTACCCCTTATAATTGTAAAGGGGGGCTCGTTCACAGGCTTATTTCAGAACGGATTCAGTGGGATTTTCATCGAAAATCCGTTCCGAAATCAGTTAAAATCAGGTGTAAAAAGGTCCTAAATGTGGCACTATTTGCGTCGGTTTAAAAAAACCCGTTCATTATATGGGGGAAAATCGTCGCGAAATCGGCTCAAAAAGTGACAGGACCTTTTTTTTCCCGGCCGTTTTGCGGCCCCGAAAACCCGGGGGCGCAATCGGCACGGAAAGTGTCGTCTGAACGCGAGGTTTTCCCCATTATACAATTTTAAAAAATGGCCTGTTTTTTTTGTAATGATTTCGGAAGGGATTTACCATCGTAAAAAAGGCAGCAAATCCTTCTGAAATAACCCGTGTGAACGAGCCCAAACAGTGAAAAATAAATAAAAAAAAAGAAAATAAATGAGGTCTGTGTTTTGATAAAAAAAAAAAAAAAAAAAAAGGGTTTGGTTCCTGCGGGGATTTGAACCCGGGCCCCTTTGTGCGGGAAAAGCAAAAATTTTCCCTCCAGCTTCAAAATGCTTTACATAACAGACCTTTCTTTGACAAAGAGAGGGAAAGGGCCCGGTGATGTCACCCTGCTGGGTAACATGATAAGAATGCAAAAAAATCAAAACCCCCCCTTCTGAGCAAAGGCTGAAAACTGGATGCGGGAGGCATGAAATGAGTTTGTGGCAAAACCCCTTTAAAATCTAAAAACAATATGTACAAGAAGAAAAACCCAACAAAAACAGGTTTGTGTAACTGTTCCCCAGTCTCTGAATTTATCTGAAGTGAGAAACAGGAGTTGGGGAAACAGGGATGATACATTTTTTAAAATGAAGTTACTAGGGTGTTGAAAGCCATATGTAAGCATTTACGTAAAAATTCGGGTGGCATTCAGAGGGAATGGAATCCCTAACAAGTAATCTCCAAAGCAGAAACTTTTTAAACCACATGGCCAGCGGGGCATCCCCTTCTGCCACAATGGGGGGGTTTCCCAAGAGGGGCCCTCCTCTTTAACATCCATATGACCTTATGGGTCAGAGGAACAGTATAAGGTAGAAAGATATGCTTTTAGTTCACCAAATAGTCTTAAAACAGTTGTACAAGTAAGAACATGGAGCTTCCACGTGTTCTGCAGTAAGTAAAACATATCTATACCTAGCTGAGAAGAAACAAAACAAATGGAAAATGGACCCAATGTGAATTAGTTAAAAATTTCCATGGTAAAAGCGGAAAAACTTTTTTCTAGAAAAAATGAAATAATAAAAGCCCAAACCCTGTATTAACAAAAATGTCAGGGGGGACACCCTTTTACTTAAAAACAAAAAAGGGGGGTAAAATTAATAAAATCATAAAACTTTTAAAAAGGGGTGTTTTTAACTATTCTTCTTTTTGGGTTTAGGGGAAAATATTTTAAAATTTGCGAAAACCCAACTAAAGGGGGTTTTAAAAAAAAAGGAAATCGGGGTTGTAGTCAAGCCAAAATGTTTTTACTATGGCCAAAATCCCCCGGGATCCGCGGAATAAAGAAAAAGGGTTTAAATTTTCCAAAATTTCCATGTCCTCAGGGGCGAATTAAACCCGGCCCCGGGCGAAAAATGAAATGGGGCCCCCCAGTTACCATGCACCCTTTACAATGTGGTATCTTATGTGGGGGAGGGCTTTTGGCCCCCCCAGGTGCTGGGGGGGTAGCGAGTGCTACCGCTGCACCCCCTGTAGCTACGCCCCTGGCCCCAATGTACTGTGGATGCGGGATATCCGAAAACCGCCAAAAACACACAGAAAAACGGCAATGCAGCGCAGTACAGCGATGTTTTAAAAATTTATGGATTTTGGACAGTTTTTAAAATTGTAACCCAAAACCCATATTTTCAAGGCATTGATGTGTCATATTGTGTTGTGTCATGTATTGCATGAATTCAAAATTTGCTATCTTTGGGGTATAACGTGTTTTATGACATTTTGCTTCTCAAAAGGAAAGAACAATGCCCCCCATGGCCCCCAAATTTTTCATCTTTTATGTAGGTTCCCTCATTAAAGGGGTTCTCTATATGCAGTTTCGATCATAGTTAAATACCTTTAAGGGAAAAAAAACGAGTCCCTCCAGTTCAGCCTGTTTGCTACATGTTGATCGAGAGGAAGGCAAAAACCCCCAGGAGGTAAAGCCAATTTTAAAAGGGGGAAAAAATTCCCTTTTCCCAAATCCAAACTGGCAATCAGAATAAAACCCTGGATAAAAAACCTTTCCCAGAATATAGTCCCCTATAAAACTAGGTTCACACAGGTTTTTTCAGGGCGTAATTTCGCCCCGAATTTTTTTTGCCGTGTGGGACGGGGGGGGGGGGGGGTGGGGGGAGGGGGGAGGGGCCCCGGGACCCCGCCCATGACTTTTATTACCAGGGCGGTTATGGCCGCTAGTAAATTACATGTCACTTTTCTCCCCCCTCGGGGGATCGCGGAGCAGGGGAGGAGAGTAATCCATAGTTTTTTCCCATGAGACCTGTGGATTAGTAATGACTGGGAGGGTTTTTCAGCCGTAATTTGCGCACCCGGGACGTAATTTTTGATGAAATACGCCATTTTTAAGCCGGTGAAAATATCCAACTTTTTTTAATTCACAGGCAGCTTTTCTTTCACTCTGGTCTGTTCAGGCTGTAGGTGGTTGTATAGCAGTGATTATCATAGCTAACTTTTCTGTAACTAGCTGAGATATTACAAAGAGCAGTGCAGGAAAGCTAATCTTCCATACGCAAACCAAAAATGTCTGGGAGGAAAAAAAATTGCTTACTTAAAAAAAAAAAAAAAAAAAAAAAAAAAAAAAGCAAAAATTGTCAGAGATTAAATCTTCCCCGAGTGGGTTCTGACCTGGTGAAACATTCCTACCTCTGCTTAATCAGAAAGCGAGGGATGGTCGGTAACCTAAAAATCTGGTGCATCAAGAATATAAAATCTTTTTATCTGTGGTATTGCAAAATGAA
Organism: Phyllomedusa bahiana; assembly: GCA_025379985.1. Taxonomy (NCBI): domain Eukaryota; kingdom Metazoa; phylum Chordata; class Amphibia; order Anura; family Hylidae; genus Phyllomedusa; species Phyllomedusa bahiana. The sequence continues at coordinate 294,439 of JAODAL010000100.1, forward strand.
GAGCAATTATTTTTGAAAAAATCTTCAATTGCTTCTCCCCAATGTTTTAAAAATAATCTTTTATAGTGAGAAAATCTCTCTAAGGCCATGGTAAAATGAATGATCTTCACTCAACAACCCTCACTAAAGAGAAAGTCTATCTGGAGTCAGCTGGCCTCCAATGGTCTGGCAATAGAAAGCAGTTCTTATCACTATGAGAAACTATGAGTGACCCCCTAAAGGGCAAATGTGGCATCCAGTTCACACAGTGATTTTAGTAGTAGCATTCAACTTTGGTTAAAAGCCAAAGACCCCCCTCTATTCCATTCTTATGCCCTACTAGTGGGTACTGATGTTGATTGTTGGGACAACCTGTTTCGGAAAAAAAACTGTGCATTATGTATCTGCAAATCCAGTGAGGCTTCTACAGGGCAGTAAGCTACATGCGGATATGATGCCTCTGCTGTATGATTAGAGGTTGCAGATCATTAGGAACAAACATTTTAGAACCATTTTCCAGTCTGCATTGATTCCTCCATGATGACTTGGATACCTTTGGCAGACAGATAAGTCATTGTAGTAATTCGGCGCTGTATGACTAGCTGCATATCTACTGTGGTCGATCATAAATAAGAGTATATGGCCTGACACTGACAGCAGGCAGTTAGGAGTTCAGCTTGATTTAATGGTGGCTATGCTATGCCTTTTCTAATTCTGAATTCACAATTTATTTCAAACATCAGTTCACCTGAAATGAAATCACACAACCTTATAATAAATTATTCTGCTCCACTCTTCAGACAAATACCAAAGAAAACCAGGGAGGATTAGTATAGATAGACAGACAGGTCCGAAGGAGGACAGACACTCGGCTACTCAGGGTCAATTGTAAAGCACTGGACAGATTGGACAAGGGCCATCTCTGAAAATGCCATAAAATTACAGTGAAGTGAGGTGTGTCGGAAACATATCATAACCCCTAGCATCCTTTCACTATAGAAATGATAGTCAAACTGTTTAAAAAAATAAAAAATTATCATTTTTAACTCTTCTGAGCCATTGTATATTTTTACCTGGGGAAAGAAAATTCCCAGTGACCACTATTCCTCTAATCTGAGAAGTACATCCAACAACTCCTCATATCTCAGCTTCCTGGTCTCCTCTGATTATGAGTTCAATGTATTTAATAAAGTAGTAGATCACAGTTAAAGAGAATCTGTGCTGAGGGCAGCACAAGCTAGTGTCAGACCTGCTGTTTCCAGCGCTGTGCCCCTTATTCTGTAAGATGCAGCAGTTTTAGAGCATTACCGCTCAAATCTTATTCATGAGTAGGTGTTAGCCCCGCCCACCAAAGGCTAGCCCCACCCACTGACAGTTATTCACATGTTTCTACCTATTCAAAGTAATAGGTTTGTCAGTTGAGGTGGGTGGGGCTAGCCTCAGGTGGGCGGGGTTTGGAAAAAAAACGACACTCTGAATGACTCTTCGAATGACTCATCTGGCTGAAAACTGCAGATTTGAGCATTACATACACGAAAACTACAGCATCTTGCAGAATAAGGGACACAGCGCTTGAAACATCATGTCTTACACTACCTTTTTCTGTCCTCAGCCAGGGGGGCAAAAACTATTTAACAGGTTCTCTTTAACATAAGGTTATGGTAAGATATTTCTATGGAATGCTAAAATGTTTAAAATACACGCCATGAATTCTTCTCCGTGCATTCATCTATGAAGCCCTATGGAAATTTCCTCGGTGGTTCTGGAAGAACATTAGATTTGGCACTCTGAAACGAGCAATAAGTTGTGATGAATGCACTTGTGCAGTAGACATTCTTTTCTTAAAAAAAATAAATAAAACTTTTTGCAACAAAAGGCAAATCCATCATCCGCTTTATCCAGACAGAAAAAAACCTTATTCATCATCATTTACCGTAATATCAAGGTTTTGTAGGTCAAAAGAATTCCATCAGCAAAAGACTATATACACCAACATGTTCCGTTTGTCTTATTACCCACACAGCAGAAACTTTTACTATTAAGGTGAAATTATTACCAGGTATTTTCTCTACAGGCAAGAAAATAATAGTAACAGACAATAAATGTTCTGTCTCCCACTGTTATATGGATTACTTTAAAGAGGATATGCATAAGGATAAATATTTTCTAATGTGCTTCCCAAAGTTAGGCATTTTTGAAATATATTTTCATTATATTTTCTGTGGGCTTCCTGCAGTTCTACATCAGATGTTTGAAGACAGGTAGCTCAGAAGTTCTGATTGTCTGGACACACAGGAATCAGTGCTGTGTTAGGCCCAGGAGATCAGGTGATCAAAGAAGTTAAGCTTTTTCAGGGAAGCCTTTGAAGTCACAATCCTTTGGTCCTGCCTCCTAAAGGCATTCAGGAAGCAGGTGGCATGCACAATGACTGAGATTGGGAAGAAAATATCAAAGCAAAGGATCCTGAGGCTTGCAAATGGTAGCAGCTTTCTGACAGAAAATACTGCTGCTTGTCTGCAGAAAATCGAGACTGCATTAATAGTGCAGAAAACATCACAGAGAGATGAATGAACACTCTATATATAATCTATATATATATATATATATATATATATATATATATATATATATATATATATATATATATAGATTGATACAGCAAAAATTAATAGGTACGAATTGTGCCTGCACAGAGGTGGACATGCACCTGTTTACAGCAAATCGATAGGGTTCAATTAATGAATTGACTGAGAATGGAGGAGGGGATTGCAATGTAACTTAGCAATAGGTTTCTACATCTAGGGTCACATCCATGTTTATTATACACAATTTAATTTTGCTATAATAAAAAAAAAAGTTTAGTCTCTCTAGAATGAAGTACACTTCCAGATCAGTAAAGAGTGGAAATCCCACTGTATTGTTGCTGCCATAGCATTCAATATATGGCTTATTAAAAGCAAATATCAGCAAGAGCCCTAGGGCAGGCCAGCAAATTAACAAAGAATATCATAAAGGAATTACCACTATCCTTCCAATGTAGGTATATGCTTAGTGAATTTATGGCACATATAGAAATAAAGGAGCTACCTCTGCAATTATTCTTTACATTTTATTACTGGACTCCCTACACAATAAAGGACTGGACAGTGGAGAGCGTATACAAAGAGTGTCACTTCCTCTGGAGGACCCAGAGAAGTTTCATTTTGTTGATGGGACTTCCCACAGATAACAGCTGATCACACGGTGTCCTTGAGCGGGACACCCTATGATCAGCTTATCTATGTGGGCCTTATAATACAAAAGGAATGGTTTCACAGACATTACAAGAGTCGATGTAGTGTCTGTGGGGGCTAAATACAATTTATAAAGCGATAAAACAACAATTTCCTTAGTCCTATGTACAGTAGGTATATAACATAATGTACATTGTCAGGCCTGTACAAGCCAAGAATTGTAACCATCTACGTTCTAGTGAAGGACAGAAGATGCCTTCTAAACGTCATTGACAGAGCACATTGATTGCATTTGGCTTTTATGCTTCCATCAGGGAAACAAAAATGTAGAAGCCATCAATCAATGCTATCGTAGTAGCAGTACCATCACCAAACAAGAGAAAATAATCACTGTGGTTTCCTCTGATTAGGAGACATCAAATGTTTTTGAAACTTATTAAACTAGCGTATCCAATATAAAACTGGTTATCAAGTCACAGAAACCAGTGATGGCCAACTCAAAATCTGCCCTGTTATATAGAGAAAATAAACGGACATATAAAAAATATATACAGATGTGACATTCTGGTCCCTCTCTGAATGAACCTACAATCGGAGCAGTAACTAACACATCCTGTCTGAAAACCTTCCAGCTGCATTGCCACATACAATCACCTACGTAGAGGATATGGTTTCAAGATGAGTTAAACCATCCATAGCTTTGCTACATATATGGAGTGAGCTCCACCACCCTTGGTCATTGAGGCTCGGCATAACAACTGTTATTGGATAACAGCATAGGTTCACACGGTTGTTAATTGCAGGCGAAATCTGTCCCCGCAATTACGCCGGCTGCCGTGTAGCGGGGGCGGGGGGGCCGGCAGCTCGCCGGCCCCATAGAAAACCATTATCCACGGCGCGTATCCCGCCGGGATAAGGGCCGTTCACACGGCTTATTTCAGGGACTGATTGCAGCCATATTGCGCGCCATACTGCGCTGCAATACGGCTGCAATCCGTCCCAGCCATTACGGTAATCCACAGTTCTCATAGAGAACTGTGGATTCCGTCTCTCCTACCCGCTCGGCGAATCTGCACATTATCCCGGCGGAATACGCGACGTGGATAATGCATGTCTATGGGGCCGGGGAACTGCGACCCGCCCCTTATTCAAGCCGGAATTGCGGGCGGAATCCGTCCTGCAATTACGGCTTGAATAAGCCGTGTCAACCAGCCCATAATGTGCATGTCACTTTCTCCCCGCTCGCCATATTTCGCGAGCGGGGAGGAGAGACGGAATCCATAGTTCTCTATGAGAACTGTGGATTACCGTAATGACTGGGACGGATTGGCGCCGTATTTCGCGCAGTACGGCGCGGAATACGGGACCAAATCCATCCAAAAATAAGCCGTGTGAACATCTACAATCATTTACCTACTGCCCAGTGTGCATTTCATTCCCCACCAAAAACTTGTGTACTTCCATACACCCTATTTTCCTCCAACATATTTGTATCTAATGTAAGGATGACTAGTGCATGGGGCGTAACTAGAATTCATAGGAATCCCTAGCAGAATGAGATGAGCTCCCACTATGTAACGAGTAGCAATGATCAAAGGTATGGATAATGGTGTCATATATAAGAGATCCCAAAGAGAATTGCTGAATGGCAAAAAGTCACCAACTTTTTATTCCCTACAAAAAGGATTAATGACTGCCTTGATGTTGGGCCCAATCAAGCTCAGGGTACCATAGTAACCGCTAAGGATGCTACAGCTATAGCTGCGCCCATAGTCAGGTCACCCTAACATATATGTGGGGGGTTTATCTGAACCTCCAGCTCCTCGCACAGCTCCTTTTATTTTTCTATCCATAAACTGCATGCCCACCCAATGTTTGCCATAGGCAGCGGCTTATTACGCCTAACCCTCATTTCTGCCCTGGTGAAGGCAGATAACCTTTTCTACCATATTCGCAGTCTGTGGCCTCTATTATGTGTGAGAGTCACAATCTTCTTTCTGCTTGGTTCTATCAGCTGGGAAATCAGGTTTTTGAAACTACATCTTTTTCTGGTACAATCATGGTAAGAAGTGATAACTATTGTACCCTGCTACAGTACTTAATAGGGCTCAGTGGAAGGTCCCATAGGAGTTCCAGTAGCAATATGAGAAGGAATGTAAAGAGCAAAATAAAAGTTAAAAAATATCATAGCTACAAGAAAACAAACTCCTCGAAAATAAGGTTGTGGGGAAGATGGATGCACGGACTACTTCATATGAGAAATCGCAGGGAGACGATTGTCCTGTGTCAGAATGTATTAGGAATAACTACTCTAGATAGTGTAAACTTAGACTAGATAGTATTACAAAGCACCACATAAGGTGTAATGTATGAACATTGGTGCTGACAGGCCAGTTCTAAATAGCTTTAAGGCAGTGTAGTATGCCCAGAATGTATGAACCTGTTCATCTGCAGGTCATACATACAGGTCAGTGTAGAGCCAATACCACAAGTCTGGCTCAGGCACCACCTTTACCCTGGTCTGTTCTTTGCAGGTCATACATACAGGGCAGTGTTAGAGCCAATACCACAAGTCTGGCTCAGGCACCACCTTTACCCTGGTCTGGCTGTTCTTCTGCAGGTCATACATACAGGTCAGTGTGTAGAGCCAATACCACAAGTCTGGCTCAGGCACCACCTTTACCCTGGTCTGGCTGTTCTTCTGCAGGTCATACATACAGGGTAGTGTAGAGCCAATACCACAAGTCTGGCTCAGGCACCACCTTTACCCTGGTCTGGCTGTTCTTCTGCAGGTCATACATACAGGGTAGTGTAGACCAATACCACAAGTCCGGCTCAGGCAACACCTTTACCCTGGTCTGGCTGTTCTTCTGCAGGTCATACATACAGGGCAGTGTAGAGCCAATACCACAAGTCTGGCTCAGGCACCACCTTTACCCTGGTCTGTTCTTCTGCAGGTCATACATACAGGTCAGTGTAGAGCCAATACCACAAGTCTGGCTCAGGCACCACCTTTACCCTGGTCTGGCTGTTCTTCTGCAGGTCATACATACAGGGTAGTGTAGAGCCAATACCACAAGTCTGGCTCAGGCACCACCTTTACCTGGTCTGGCTGTTCTTACTGCAGGTCATACATACAGGGTAGTGTAGAGCCAATACCACAAGTCTGGCTCAGGCACCACATTTACCCTGTGTCTGTTCTTCTGCAGCTCATACATACAGGGCAATGTAGAGCCAATACCACAAGTCTGGCTCAGGCACCACCTCTACCCTGGTCTGTTCTTCTGCAGGTCATACATACAGGTACAGTGTAGAGCCAATACCACAAGTCTGGCTCAGGCACCACCTCTACCCTGGTCTGGCTGTTCTTCTGCAGGACATACATACAGGGCAGTGTAGAGTCAATACCACAAGTCTCGGTCAGGCACCACCTTTACAATGGTCTGGCTGTTCTTCTGCAGATCATACATACAGGGCAGTGTAGAGCCAATACCACAAGTCTGGCTCAGGCACCACCTTTACCCTGGTCTGGCTGTTCTTCTGCAGGTCATACATACAGGCGCAGTGTAGAGTCAATACCACAAGTCTGGCTCAGGCACCACCTTTACCCTGGTCTGGCTGTTCTTCTGCAGGTCATACATACAGGGCAGTGTAGAGACAATACCACAGGTCTGGCTCAGGCACCACCTTTACACTGGTCTGGCGGGTCTTCTGCAGGTCATACATACAGGGCAGTGTAGAGCCAATACCACAAGTCTGGCTCAGGCACTTTACCCTGGTCTGGCTGTTCTTCTGCAGGTCATACATACAGGGCAGTGTAGGGCCAATACCACAAGTCTGGCTCAGGCACCACCTTTACCCTGGTCTGGCTGTTCTTCTGCAGGTCATACATACAGGGCAGTGTAGGGCCAATACCACAAGTCTGGCTCAGGCACCACCTTTACCCTGGTCTGGCTGTTCTTCTGCAGGTCATACATACAGGGCAGTGTAGGGCCAATACCACAAGTCTGGCTCAGGCATCACCTTTACCCTGGTCTGGCAGTTCTGACTGTTCTATACCTAGGTTTGGCGTTAAAAAATCATAAATGTGTCTCCTTCTAAAAATGTAGTGTGACGCCCCCAGAACGGCCCAAATCTCTGGTGCACTAAAAAGTGTCTTTGGCGCATTACAAAGTTTGGAGTGCACCTGTTCATACATTCTTTTGACTCAAAGAAACCTGGCGCAGCCCCGTTACTACATGTTGCTCACAGTTTTGATAAATATGGTGCATGCTGGAACTGCCCAGTCTTAATTTACACCATTTTTAAACTGGCTTACCTTATGCGACTAACTACGGAAACATTTTAGCACATGCTGCTGCACACTACGCCAGGACCCTTTACATAAAACCACGCCTCTTTCATCGAGACCACACCCCTTTTGTCGGACAAGGTGCAGTAGTGTCCAGAAACTGTGTTAAATACATAATAAATGTGGTGTAAAGCATGTACCGCATTATTTGTGATGAATTCTGGCGCAACTGCCTTGATAAATGTGCCCCAATGTTTTAGCTTCTGCCCATTCTCTCTATTGTTACGCATAGCAACTTCTTTAAGACAAATAGAAAACGTGAGTAATACCCTAGGGCCACGCTGACTGCAATATAAGATCATCATCCCAGCGCAGAACCAAGGAAGATTTATCATCTCTACTGAGAGACCGAGTCCCAAGAAGACCTTGACGACTGAGTCTCATAGCTTGTCCAGCTACAAGTGGAGCACAGACTAGATACATCACATGGGTCTGTATCAATCATCTCACTGAGACAGCTCATATTATTTATCCCATACAGCACCTTTCTTCCCCCAACCCCTGTTTTAAAGGGAACCTGTCACATAGGTTATGCCCCCCTTGCTGAGGGCAGCACAAGCTAGTGTCAGACCTGCTGTTTCCAGCACTGTGCCCCTTATTCTGTAAGGTGCAGCAGTTTCAGAGCAATTACTGCTCAAATCTGGCAAAGTCCGGCTTATTCATGAGCAGGTGTTAGCTCCGCCCCACCCAAGACTAGCCCCACCTACCAGCTGATTATTCAATCTATTCAAAACAATGGGTTAATCAGTTGTGGGGTGGGCGGTCTAGTGTCGGGTGGGCAGGGCTTTCACTTGCTCATGAATTAGCTGGACTCTTTTCTGGCTTAAAACTGCAAGATTTGAGCATTAATTGCTCTGAAACTAAAGCACCTTACAGAATAAGGGACACAGCACTGGAAACAGCAGGTCTGACACTAGCTTGTGCTGCCCTCAGCAAGGGGGGCGTAATCTATGTGACAGGTTCTCTTTAATGCTCAAATCTGGCAGTCTGCAGCCAGAAAAAAAATCCAGCTTATTCATGTGCAGGTGTTAGCCCTGCCCCCCAAGACTAGCCCCACCTACCAGCTGATTATTCGCAGGTTTCTATCTATTCAGAACAATAGGTTAATCAGTTATGAGTGGGCGGGGCTAGCAGTGGGTAGGTGGCGCTGACACCTGCTCATGAATAAGCTGGACTCTTTTCATGACTCTTTTCTGGCTAAAAACTGCCAGTTCTGGGCATTAAATGCTCTAAAACTACAGCATCTTACAGAATAAGGGACACAGCGCTGGGAACAGCATGTCTGTCACTAGCTTGTGCTGCCCTCAGCGAGGGGGGCATAATCTATGAGACAGGTTCCCTTTAAAGGGGTTTTCTCGCTACAAAGATCATGTCTCAGATTATGGGGACAGTAAAAATAAGCACTTTTGTAATTGGGTTGCATTACCTCAGTCACTTGGTTTAGCAGATATGAGCTTTTCTGTAAATCTGTGTTCTATTTCTGCTGTTGCTGGTCGGCCACGCCCCTGGACGTTTCCCGCCCCCTAGACACGCACCCCTGCACTGTGATTGGCTGGCTGACATTTCATTCAGCCTGTTGGGATACGCCCCCAGACAGGAAACGCCCCGGCCACGCCCCCTGCAATCTGATTGGCTGCCTGCACAATCGTTTACTAACCTCTGAGCTGTTAAAATCGATAGTGAAACCAAGGGCTGCAGCCTCCATACTCCTCTACCAGCTCTAAGGTGAAAGATATGACTAATCACTGACTGTGGAACTCACAGATCCCCTCATCTAACAGTGTTACATCCTCTGTTCTCATCATATAACACATATAACACATTCCTGCCTGATAACAGGGAGAGGGGCAGTGTGCATCAGGCATACATTCTCCTGCCTGGAACAGAGGGGGAGAAAGAGGGGGCAGTGTGCTTCCTCACATGTCTCATCAGTTCAGGCTGTGTGTATAACTGCATATACCAAGGAGCAGGGAGCTTGTGGAGCCTGGAGATGGAGGCTCTTCAGACATAAGAAGCATGCAGGTGGCTACAGAGCTGTTATATCCTGACAACCTTCTGCATCCCCTGCTTCATACAAAATGATGATGTCATAGGTCTTCAGTGAGGAGATAATCGGACCTCTAACCCCTGATGAAGCCAGGCTAGCTGGCGAAACATGTCGGGGAGGTCAGATATGACGTTTTAAATTGTGATTTCTCACCTCTGTCTACAAGTGTCACCTGCTGCAGACGGTGTCACAAGGGGGCCTTATTTGTTCTGTGTCCATGGGATTGGGGACGACTGCCCAAGTAGTAGGCTTGGGATCCCTTACTGAAGCTAGTACTTTGCTATAGATATAAAGCTCTCCTGTTAATAGGTGGGGTTCCACCAGACTTGATGATAGAAAGGGAGTTATTCCCTCTTTCAGAAGCAAAAAGGGTTAAATGATGAGGTTAGAGATCAGGTTTTTAAATAGTCTGCATAGAGGTTAAGAGTTAGATATAATAAAAGTTACGTTTTAGTGTTTAACAGATAGAGAACTAATAGAGTTTAAGTTTGACTACGGCAAAATAGTAAATATAATATTCAGTGAGGAGAGACACGCCTCCTGGGAGGAGAGACACGCCTACTGGGCGGAGAGACACGCCTACTGGGAGGGGAGACACGCCGGCTGAGAGGAGAGACTCGCCTACTGGGAGGAGAGACACGCCTCCTGGGAGGAGAGACACGCCTCCTGGGAGGAGAGACACGCCTACTGGGCGGAGAGACACGCCTACTGGGAGGGGAGACACGCCTGCTGTGAGGAGAGACACGCCTACTGGGAGGGGAGACACGCCTACTGGGAGGGGAGACACGCCTGCTGCGAGGAGAGACACGCCTGCTGTGAGGAGAGACACGCCTGCTGAGAGGTGAGACACGCCTGCTGTGAGGAGAGACACGCCTGCTGAGAGGAGAGACACGCCTGCTGGGAGGGGAGACACGCCTGCTGGAAGGAGAGACACGCTGCGAGAGGAGAGACACGCCTGCTGAGGAGGGGAGACACGCCTGCTGAGAGGAGAGACACGCCTGCTGAGAGGAGAGACTCGCCCCTGGATTTCAAACTCAATATCATAGAATCAGCTAAAGAGCACGAGCAGTTCAAACGATAACAAAGGACTTTGTTTTCCGGAACGTTCAATAGCATTTTTCTTTGCTCTGTTTTTTGTGCGCCGTCGACATTCCTTCTCATTTTTCTAGAACAAATGTTTGGAAAATATTTTCATGTCTCTTTCACAAAAACTCTCCGCAGATGTCAGATGACAGGGATTCTACGTAACAATGATAGCACACTTGTGCTGCCCTTGGTGACCAGTCAATGACTGGGGCAGCTTGGTTGCCGTGAGCTGCACAACTGAAGAGATTTATAAATCCCTCCAATTTATTTGATCAGCGAGGACGAGTGCACAATTGATATTTTTGCTTTTCCTGGTATTTTCTTCCCTTTTCAGCTATGCACCTGGCTCTTCTCTATGTGGGCTGAATTAGCATCTGAAAACCGTGGTGAACCTCACAGATGCAAAGTGCAGACAATAAACACCCTGTGCGCGTCCTGGGGATACACAAACAGCTTTCCTTTTGTTCCCTCCACCACCAGCCTGCCCATTGTTATTCACCAGGCCTCTGAGGCTTTCTTGTTGCCATGGCAACTCTCCAGCATCCTCCCATCAGAGAAGAGCCAGGTCCCAGCCATAAACTGGGAGGGGGGGAGGACCGAGACCTGGGAGCGTCTTCATTATCGGGCCTCTTGGTTTGAACGGCATTTTTTTTTAATTGCCTGATTATTGCAGCTGAGTTATTTTAACGGCTTTGCTGGGAACAAATGGCGGCGCAGAGTGTGCACGAATGTCAACGTGCCGCACCTCCGCACAAGCACGAGGCATAATATCCAATATAATCACAACGCACTATGTAAACGCACACGTTTCAGTTTCATGTGGAGACCAATTATACTCATTGTTATTACCTAATGAGCAATTAGATAACTGCGAGTGTAAAGCAAGAAGAGTTCTAATGATAATCACCAGTGACTTTCTCCAAGGTTACATGTAAAATGGCTACTTTAGTTTTGTAATGGTAATGTTCTATTGTTCCACAGACAACGCGTCAGGCTCTCCTATATAACATCTGTCACTAGAGGGTAAAGATATGAATAGAAATAGATGTTCGGTTCCTAGAGGGGCTTCCATGCAGTCCTATAGCCTGTGCTCAAATAGTATGGCCATATGCTGATAGTGACACAATACTAAATATCCAAAATAACTAGACAATTATTTGGAGAACATGCATCAACCAATTTTAGTCAATAGGTTTTACTCCCCCTCTCCACCTCCAAGCACAGCAATTTCTTTCCAGGTCACAAATCATGCCTAGAAAACTCTGCTATAGAAGTCAATGGGTCTGCTTCTGATCACAGGCTCCTATGTGCATGAAGCTTCTATAAAGCATCTTTATAGATGGCTGCCCCCACAATTATATGCAGAAAAAGTCTATAGTCAGAAAAAAAAAATGGCTAAGAAGAGAATATGTATCAGTATCTTGTTTTAATTTGTAAAAAAAAAATTCACAATAGATTCCCTTTAAAGAAAATGAGACATCACAAAATGACTTATTGTTTAACTCACATTTTTATGTTAAACACATTTTTCAGACATTTTTGGTTATTTTTTTTCTAAATTTTCCATTTCCCTTTCAATATTTTAAAAAAATTCCTAAGTTCTGCAGTCTCCACTTTGACACTTCCTGTTCTATAGAGAGAGATTTTCATTTTCAGCACAAGCAGGGTCAAACTGAAAGGAGACACTAATGTGTACATATAACACAAGATTCACAAGTCACAATAGTAGATAGTCACAGTTCACCCTCTCCCCCTCCCTGCACACTGACTTCTTCCCAGGTCACAGAGCATGACTAGAAAACTCTCCTATAGAAGACAATGGGTCTGAGTCAGTCTTAAAGGGATTTTGCCAAGATCTCATTTCAGTCCTCCTAAATCCAGCTATTAAGCTCTGTGTGCTTAGAAGGGGTCGTGTGTGATTTGTTTGAATTGCATATCATGTGACCCAGCAGGATGGCATCAACAGGCCTTTCCTCTCTTTAGTCAAAGAAAGGTCTATTAATGTAAAGCATTGTGAGTAGCTGAGAGGTAAAGTTTTTGTCTCCAGGCACAAGGGTCCTAGTTTCAAATCCCTGCAGGAACCAAACCTGTGTTTTTTTCCATCTTTACCAATGCACATAGCTCATTGAGGTTTCTTTTTTATTTATTTGCACTGTTTGACTAATTTCTAAGGAGTACAGAGGACGGGAGAAGAGTGACAGCTCCTGGGGTTTGAACACTCAGTAGCTGCCTGAAAGGAGAGGTGATGTCTGAGCATGTCTGATCATCAGTGAGAAGCTCTCAGCCCTGGTCGTATCCCCTGGAGATGAGCTGTAAACAATGGATCACTAAAGGAGCAGCTAAAACAAAAACAGTGCAGAATTTTTAATAATAATGAATGGTGAAAATGTTTGTTATTTCGTTTGCAAGCTTCCCACGTCAATTTTACTTTGTGGCAAAACCCCTTTAAGGCTCCTATGTGCAAGAAGCTGCTCTAAAGTATCTATCTGACTGCTGTTAACAGCAGTGCAAGCAAGAAAGCTGTCCCCACAATCATATTTAAACGACTGAATTGAGAAATCTACAATCAGAAAATAAAAACGGCTAAGAAGAAAAGAATATGGATCAGGGTCTAGTTTTAATAAGTAAAAAAAAAAAAATTGGGGACAGATTCCCTTTAACTTCAAAATCTTAGACAAAATCCATATCGACCGGTGCAGCAGATCTTTTTCATGGATATTTTTTTTGCGGATCCACTGCCATACAAATCCATACCAGCTAGTGTAGATTTTGTTGCTGATTTATCATGATTTGACTCCATGATAAAACCACATCAAAATCTTCACCGATTGGGGTTGATTTTTTTGCTGATGTATCACAGATTTTACTCTGCAATACATTCGCAACCAAAATTGAGGTGTTTTTCTCACTACAAAGATCATATCTGTAATGTTGGGGACAGTAAAAATAAGCACTTTTGCAATTGTTTTGTATTACCTAAATCATTTAGTATAGCAGATATTACCTAATCTGTAAGTGTCTAGAGCTACATCTGAAGCCTGGGGTTGAGCCACGTCCCTTTGCTGTGATTGGCTGCCTGATACTTAGTTCAGCCCTGATCAGGACATGCCTCATGTGCGGGATACACACCCTGTGCTATGATTGGCTGTCCTGCACTGTTTTCCCTTTGAGCTGTGTGAAAACATAACTGAAAGTGGCTTTTTGTGCTGTCTGTGTCTATGCTATGTTCTCATTGTCTTTCACTCTCTCTGAGCTGCTCCTCTCTCAGTGATAGCTCTATGTGAAGGATCTGGGTAATTACTGAGTCTCTAGCTATTAGATTCAATCCCCCCATATAACACACAAAAGCAGCTTTTCATCCTCTGTCTTCTCAGGCTGTGGGTGGTTATTTAGCAGTGATTAGCAAATTTGGCTTCTCTATTACTAGCTAAGATATCACAAAAAAGTAAGTTCAGGAGACGTAATCTGTGTAAACAAAGCTACAAGTACTCTGAGGAGTGAAAAAAAATCGCTTATCTGTAAGCAAAAGCTAATCTTGTTAGAGATTGTGAGTCTTCTCCCAGAGTTAGCTCTGTCTAATCAGGAAAGAAGTTTATGGACCTAACCAGAGAAACATGTGTGCACGCAGTGCAGATAAAATCTCTCTTATCTCATGATATATCAAAAAGTATTCATTACCTGTCCCTACATGTTGAAAGTTAATCTTTGTAGTGAGAAAACCCCTTTAAATTACCATATGATATGTAAATCCGATGTAAAGTTGATGGATGCTGTAGTTATAAATACTATAATCAATGTGTAGACAGTAAGTAGCTCAGGAGGGGCAGAAATTCCAAATCAGGCCTTCCATTAAAATATTATGCCAACAACAGTATCGCCAATGGCATATATGCTACAGTATAACATTTAAGTTAGTAATTTAATCATATTCTCCAAAGACTCTCTGATTTGAATTATTTAGTTCTGGAGGATTCAGCTTTCCCGTAAGAAGATGAGCTTTGAACTGGAAAAAGATTTAGCCAGAGCCCTAGATATACTGAAACCTCCAGTGACACATTTAGCTGAGGAATGTAATGAAAGGACTGGAATGCACCGAAGGCCCCATCAAGCTAAACAGAGCAGCCAGCTGTATGGTTTAATCCCCAGATTCTACAGAAGCTGTTTCTAATAGTCACCCAAATTTTTTCCTATAATACAAACTCATCCTGACCTGATTTTACCCACAAAGCATAGAGTAGGTAGTATTCACAATGTCAAAGAGTGAAATTTCCATAGGGTTCCCCAATAGATTCTAGCCAAACTATTGTATCTGTGGATGGGGCTTGCATAAACGATGGGCTCATCCTGACCATTCTACAGGAACTTATGAACTGAATGACTCAGGCTAGGATCACATCTATGCTGTAGGTTGCGTTCAGAGCCTCCATCACAGATTCTGCCAATAATGCTGGAAAACACAACCCAGCATGCCACGCTATTTTTATTAATTTTTTTTTTAAACAATGGAAACCCGATGAACCCCATTGATGTCAATGGGCCCATCGTATGCAGTTGCTGTCCGTTGTGAAAAGTATCCAGTGCCACCTCTACACAGCCTCCGATGCATCTGTAAAGCAAGCCTGCTGAAGAAGGCAGCTGTGTTTCTGTAATCACGTATAACCGCAAAAGACTTGGACAGGAAAACACAAACACGACTGATTGAATCCAGAAACCTAGTCACAACTGCCTATAAGTTGTGCAAGGAGTGGTGAATGAGGCTGAGCTGCAATACCAGATGCAACCGGTGGACAGGTATGGCGCTGGTCTTGGAAGAATGATCATGTACAACCATTATAAAGCAATAATTATAATAAATATTCTCACAGTTATAAATAGTATCCCAGGCAGGAACTACTCCTACATGGAATTCATTTGAGCTGCAGAGCATGTATAGCTCAGAAAGAGTATTTATTAGATGGCATAAAAAATGGTGGCTTTAAGTGTTCCTTCTTGTACGGATTATGGGCGACATGTATGAAATTTGGCGTTAACACGCCAAATTTCATACGCCTAACATAAGTCTAGAATGTGCCTGGTTTCTGAACCCGCTATACAGCGGTCATAAATTAGACGCATCCAAGTGTTAGGGCGACATTTCTGGATCAGGTATACCACTTTGAAAGTGGTATACCCCACCTGTTCCAGCTGTAATGCGGCCAGAAATGCTGGTTCTAGTGCGCCCCGCCTCCCCACGCCCCCCCCCCCCCAAGATCGTCCGCAATACAAAGCGCCGCAGGCACTATATAATGCGCCCAAAAGAGGCGTGAGGGAAATTTAAAAATGTATGAAGAGGGCTGTGCCTGATATCGGGCTGAAAAGACAGCAGATATCTGGCGCAGCACCGTTCATACATGTCGCCCTATATGTGCTCAACAAACTATTGTTTGCCTGAAGATACAGTATGAATTAAGACCAGCGTATGCTCTAAATCAGAAATCATTCTGCAGTGCACTCACCTTTGGCTTAAAGTGTCATTGCAGGCCCTGAGTGTATATACAGTGGATAAGGAAAGTATTCAGACCCCTTTAAATTTATCACTCTTTGTTTCATTGCAGCCATTTGGTAAGATCAAAAAAGTTTTTTTTTTGCTCATTAATGTACACTCTGCACCCCATCTTGGAAAAAAAACAAAAAAACAGAAAGGTAGATATTTTTGCAAATTTATTAAACAAGAAAAACTGAAATATCACATGGTCATAAGTATTCAGACCCTTTGCTGTGCCACACATGTTTAACTCACATGCTGGCAATTTCCTTCTGATCCTCCTTGAGAAGGTTCTACTCCTTCATTGGAGTCCAGCTGTGTTTAATTAAACTGATTGGACTTGATTAGAAAAGGCACACACCTGTCTATATAAGACCTCACTACTCACAGCGCATGTCAGAGCACATGAGAATCATGAGGTCTAAGGAACTGCCCAAGAAGCTCAGAGACAGAATTGTGGCAAGGCACAGATCTGGCCAAGGTTACAAAAGAATTTCTGCAGCACTCAAGGTTCCTAAGAGCACAGTGGTCTCCATAATCCTTAAATGGAAGAAGTTTGGGATAACTACAACTCTTCCTCGACCTGGCCGTCCAGCCAAACTAAGCAATCATGGGAGAAGAGCCTTGGTGACAGAGGTGAAGAAGAACCCCAAGATCACTGTGGCTGAGCTCCAGAGATGCAGTAGGGAGATGGGAGAAAGTTCTACAAAGTCAACTATCACTGCAGACCTCTACCAGTTGGGGCTTTATAGCAGAGTGCGGCCAACGGAAGCCTCTCCTCAGTGCAAGACATATGAAAGCCGCATACAATTTGCAAAAAAAACACATGAAGGATCCTAGACAATGAGAAATAAGATTCTCTGGTCTGATGAGACGAAGATTGAACTTTTTGGTGTTAATTGTAAGCGGTGTGTGGAGAAAACCAGGCACTGCTCATCACCTGCCCAATACAATCCCAACAGTGAAACATGTTGGTGGCAGCATCATACTATGGTGCTGGCTGCAGAGACAGGACAACTGGTTGCAACTAAAAGAAAGATGAAGGTGGCCAAGTACAGAGATATCTTGGATGAAAACCTCTTCCAGACGCTCTGGGCCTCAGACTGGGCCGAAGGTTCATCTTCCAACAAAACAATGACCCTAAGCACACAGCTAAAATAACAAAGCAGCGGCTTCAGAACAACTCTGTGACCATTCTTGACCGGCCAGAGCCCTGACCTAAACCCAATTGAGCATCTCTGGAGAGACTTGAAAACGTTCACCATCTAGCCTGAGGGAACTGGAGAGGATCTGCAAGGAAGAATGGCAGAGGATCTCCAAATCCAGGTGTGAAAAACTTGTTGCATCATTCCCAAGAAGACTCATGGCTGTACTATCTCAAATGGGTGCTTCTACTCAATACTGAGCAAGGGTCTGAATACTTATGACCATGTGATATTTCAGTTTCTCTTGTTTAATAAATTAGCAAAAATATCTACATTTCTGTTTTTATGGGGTCAGAGTGTACATTAATGAGCAAAAAATTAACTTTTTGTATCTTACCAAATGGCTGCAATGAAAGAAAGAGTGAAAAATGTAAAGGGGTCTGAATACTTTCCATACCCACTGTACCAACCAAATACTAAAATCTGAGCAGGTTAATTAAATGGGAAAAAATTAATTATTTTCATAACATTTCTCTAGTTTAAAGCCAGTTTGCCAAGTCGACTAACACCGCATGTGTCCCTTCATATTGTTTTAAGTATGTAAGATCACATCACAAAATATGACATTTTCACACCACGATATGGAAATAACAGTAAGTAGATGGAAATTTCACTATGCATGGTATAATGTGGTCAGTCATTTTACTTGAAAGTTCAATTTAATTCTTAACTTGCTTTCAGCAGCTAAAAAAAACATTAAATCAAGTCTTTTTCCAAATACATTCCTCTTGATATTACTTTGGCCAGGAGACAAGAGATTGTATCTGCTCTGAGTGCACACAGGTTTCTCTGGTTACTGCTATGCACTCCCTTTCTGATTGGACAGGCAGCAGGGAGTGATGTCATCGGAATGGACGGTAGCTTGAGAACAGAGTGTGTTTTCTCCAACAAAAGAGATTCATTACTTTTGTTTACCTTGTGCTCTGTAGTTTTGTACACTGTAGGTTACATCTTCTCCAGTCATTTCAGTGCAATAAGAAGAACTGGGAATACCCTGTTATGTTAATCACTGCTATAGAACCACTCATAGCCTAATCAGTAAAAGTGAGGAAGTGTGACTCTGAAGATGCCTGTGGCTCTGTGAAATAGTAAAAAAAATATGGTTAAATGCAATCACGTAGCTCTGACCAGCATGTTTCCCCTCACCCTGGCTACCAGGGCTCCTTGTGGTATGCCTCAAAATACACCTATAAATAGTTTGCCACGGCTTCACAATGTGTTACTACTGACCATAGGAGATACCGAAAAGACTAAACCAACAAATCGTTATTTAAAGAGTCCATCCCGTTCCCCTGTGTAAAGTGCACACAGAGCCAATCTAATTGTCTATGCCAGTGTTTTCTGGAACCCTGATGTTCCACTAAACCTGGTCAGGAGTTCTTCAGAACTTAGCAGTGGCAAGACCCGTCACTTTTACAGTAGGGATGGCAAACTCAATTTCAGCATTCTCAGAAATGCTTGGCAAAATATTTCAGCAGACAGCTAATGTTTGATAAAAATTATACATTTCAAACCCACCCCTTCACCAGTTCTTCTTAAGATTAGGATTAGGGGTTCCTTCAGAGTGAAAAGAACTTTGAGAACTTCTCCCATGGTAATAAGGTTTGGAAGCAACAGTTGATGCAAGTGTCTGCTACTGTTAGGTTAGAACAGAAAATCCCAACATCTTTATTCAAACGCCCTCATTTCAAAAAAAATAATAATAATCAGAAATCTACTTTCTTTAGGCAAACAAGCAGAAAAATACAGTGACAGAGGCTACTACCGCCTCACTGGATCATTCCAGCCCTCTCCTCCCCTGAAGGGCCAGTTGCACCCACTTTGGCAAGTACTGGGTTGGAGCTAAATCAGCTTACTGTCTTAGATTTGATTCAACCATGAGCAAAAGTTACAAAGCATGTTCCCAACCCTGCCAGCAACAGTGCACGGTAGCTGAAAATGTTTGGTTACTTTATGAAGATAAATGAAAAGAAATACCGTAGATATAAAGAAAGACATATAATCAGGTATAACGCCCAACACATTGCAAGACAATATTTTAGTTTATAAGTAAAACAATGTGCAAAGGATGTATTATGATGGGCAAAGACTATACCACAAGTGATTGAGTCACATGATCACTGTCAAAGAATAATTACTTCCCAAATTAACGTGTGGTTCCATCTTGTCTATCTGTAATGATACAAACTCTTTCCAGGGAAATTGCCCTGACTTTCATGTTAAAACAAATCATACTGTAGCCATTGACAACATTGTACCTTTTTTTGTTATTGAACAAAATTGAGTTTATTGCAAAAAAAGGTAACAGTATTAACAAGACCACCGAGGGACAGAAAAAAAAGACTGTCACAATGGAGCAGTCAAACCGGTGACAGTTACAGAGGGCATATCCAAGTATATGACAAATACTCAACATGTTATAATGTCTGATAAATGTATAATAGTAATAATAATAATAATAATAATAATAATAATAATAATAATAAGCTAAGAAAATTTGTCAACAAAGAGGTGAAGAGACAATAAACAATTTGAAAAAAGCAACAAATAGTGTCTGTGTCTTGAATTGTACAATACAATTTGAAATAGTACATATGAACAAAGGAGAGCCTATCAGATAGCTCAAGCAAGGGACCCTGATAGGGACCCAACCACCATATATAAATATAGCAAGACCAGAATGGGATGTCTAGTATCAGGAGACCCATCTACCCAGCAGAAGACTGACAAGGAGTCATACAATTTTTTCCAAATTTTAGAAACTTTGTCAGGGCATCCCCTATGATGATGTACTTCTTAAACGTTTAGAGTATAGGAACAGTGTTGATCCACTCCAGTTATGTGGGAGTGGGATTTTGACATCTAATGACGAGCGATTGTTTTCCGAGCAATAAATAAAAGCTCAATAAGACATAAATGGTTTTGATAACGAGAGAAAACATTACTTAGTTGCTGGACACACAGTTATCTGAAGCAGGCAGAAAAATGTCATCTTAAAAAGATTAATTGTTCTGGATCTTTAAAAAAAAAAAAAAAAAATAATATATATATAATATTATATAAATATATATAAATATATATATATATATATATATATATATATATATATTCTACAAAGTGTTTTTATTGAATCCTTGCACTCTCAGATCTAAAAAAATGTTGGTCCACTTTAAATTGTCTCTAAGGTTAGTTCTCGTAGAATGGTAAAAGCTTCCTCATGTGAACAGGGTAGAGGGTATCTGACTATTAGAGAAAGAGATTTCTTATAAATGGCATTATGTTGCAGTCATAGTTCAGCAGCCAGGAGATGTTCCATTTAGAAACTTATTACAGATATCAGCTTACTCTCCAAGGTGAAAGTAAGCATTCGTCTTAGGCACCAAAAATATATGAGACTAAAATTCATTTATCTTTGTAGATAGGCCATGAGATATGGATAATCACCCGTATTAGGAGAGAAAAATGTCTTATATAGTCCAACACAAAGATGTACTGTCCATGCTATAGAATACATCCCCAAATACATGCTATGTTCCCCGCCAGAGGAGTACTGCATCTCTCTTATCCTTGCTTATCCTTGCTTATCACACATACTTTGTATCAAAGGCACAAGACAAGGGGGCACATCTATTATGGCAATTGTGCCAGAATTCTGGAGCAATTTGTGCCACAAATAGTGATGTACATGCTTTACACTGCATTTATTCTGTTTTAGACAGGTTGTAGACATTTAAATACTTCGTCTGAAAAAAACGTGATCTCAGTAAAATGAGCATGGCTTAGCGTGCATGCCGTGTGCCAAAGCGCCAAAATTGGCCGCATACAGTACACCAACTGAGAGAAGGTGTAAAATTAGTCTAAACATGCACCAGATTTATTAACACTGATAAATGTGATACATTTAAAACTGTTTAGTCTAAGTTTACACTAAGTTTTAGACAGTAGTAATAAATCTGACCCAAATTGTGCAGAACTGTCACCACTAGAAGAAGGAAATGGTGGTTCCCATGAACCCTACCCCTTTCTTACATTAAAGGCTTGTTCCCCACAGCAAAAGTTTTCAGTCGGTTTTACAGACAGTTTTCAGATTTGAAAACCATTTACAAACCGACTGTCAACCTTTTACACTGATTTAAACAGAAAATCCATACAGCAGTCTACCCTGCACGGATATTTCGCCGGGACAGTTTTTGACACCGCCGGCGGTCCAAAAAACTTAGAAGATGTTCATTCTTCCGCCCGGTTTTCGGGCAGAACACGAACATACGAGTGTGAAGCTTGAATCCACAAACTGCAGACAAAAGTCGTCTCCCTGTGTGCCAAAAAATGACAAAATACCGGTCAATGTCAATGCCTGTGCCATGTAAATGCACCCTAAGGAGTTCAGTGGCTAAAAATCATACGCAATTACAGGCAGTCCCCGGGTTACAAACGGGATAGGGACTGTAGGTTTGTTCTTAAGTTGAAATTGTATGTAAATCGGAACAGGTATATTTATTAAATGTAATTCCAGCAAAAAATTTTTTTTTTTAGTTTTGGATAGTACAGGGAACAGTTTTTACATTTGTTTTGCTGTCTGTGCCCTTTTTTTAGAAGATTTCACCTAATGTTCTGTATCTCATGTGTAGCTGTGGCATGCTGGCACTTGTTTATCATGACTCAGTGTTGAATGTTAGCCACACCCATAAGTCTCCATTTGTAACTAGGGGACATATGTAAGTCGGGGACTGCCTGTATTATGAAATGGCTACCATGAAAATTAGACCTGGATGTGCTGCTTGAGTGGTTAACTATCACAAAGAAAAAAATGGAAATATGCAAGACTCACCCACATGTGGTTCTAAGGAGCCATTAACGAGCCTGTGGGCTGCAAAACTCCATGCACGGATCTCCGTCGGCCAAAACGGTATATAGAATCCAAAACACTCTATAATCAGTGTAGACTGTAATCCAGCGGAGTAAATGAGCCAACACTTTATTTTAAATTCTCCTCACAGACAGAGAGTAAAGGAGCATAGCTTCGGCATTCGTGGCTTTGAACAAGGCTTCAGACAAAGCTGAAACGCGTCAGCCGACGATATGCACTTTTACTCTCTATCTGTGATGAGAATTAAAAAAAAAGGGCCACATGTATGAAACTGTTTAGGTCTAAAACTCACTCTTTTGCCCATAGTAACCTATGGGCAAAAAAATGAAATTTAGACCTAAACAGGTTCATACATGTGGCCAAAAGTATTGGCTCATTTATTCCGCGGGATTACAGTCTACACTGATTACCGAGTGTTTTGGGTTAACTATCACAGCAGGAATGCAATCATCAAGGACATCAGTGACCACTCTTGGGAGTCTATCTAGGGTGCGGCTGACTTACAGAGTGCACCATCAGTTTGCTGTGCACCAGATAGAAGTCAGTAACTTCTTCAACTGGGGCTTTCAGGCCAGAAGACTGTCTGCACCTTCCAAGGAACAATTACCTACCCACTAGTCTAAGGTGAGGACTACACAGCACAGGTTTTCCATCAGAATTTTGGTGGATTCAAAACGCTGAATCCGCCGAAAATCCAACAGTACTCTGTGCCGCATAGACAGTGATAAAAATCCGTGCTAGAGTATACACAGCACAGATTTTGAAATCCAGCGAATATGCCACATGTTGTATATTCCACAGGATTCCACCAGATTTCCGTCAGATTCCAGTACATTCAACTGTACAGGCTGAGGGCAAATATGAATACCGACTGTGATTTTTGCGCAAAACTGCAGCAAAAACCGTGGAACTGGCACGGTCCTGCAATGTCAAAATGTATTTCGACATTTGCAGTGTAGATTTAGTCTAAAACGGGCCCAACCTGAAAAGCGTAAGTATGAATTTAGAATGTTCAATAGACCCTACAGATAATAATTATAATAATAATATTTGTAAAGTACAAACTTATTCTGGTAACTCCACCAATGTAAAAAAGGTAGATTTTAATACACAGTTTAGTCCAGCATAATATATTAACTTAAGGGAGGGCATTCACTAGGAATGGCGTTTCAAATGCTGGTCTTAATAAAATGTGTAATTTGGTTCAAAATTATTTTTGCCATAATGTCCACCAACACTATAGTGAATATTTCAACCCTGCGCCCTCTTGTTAAGCACCACCTTCTTTTTAGGGAGGTATGGAGAGCAGTCCAAGAGAGCAGAAAAAAATACAGGTCTGTAGAAAAATTCACAACTTATTTCTCCCGGAAGAAAACATTTATTATGTTCCCCCACAAGCAATGTAATCTTTCAGTGTATCTTCAGTATTTTATATAATAAATGACATTACATAGGAAAAGAATCTTAATATATAATACTGCATTAAAGTCTAATAGGCCTCATACAAAGAGTCTCACTAAACCTTGATAGCTGAGCACTCAACCTTATTAAATCCCTCCGCTGGTTCTTATATAAAAGGGCAGCAGAATTAATTTCAAGTTCATATCATTCAACTCGGAAGTTCATAAATGCATTACATTTAGGGGGATTAACTCCACGTATTATTAGGATCTAAAATTAACATTGATAAAAATACACCACTCTTGGACAAGGCGCCATTATATACCAGGAAAAGATTTCTATGGCAACTACCTGTGGCTGACATAGTCCTGCAGCAGTATTTTAACATGTTGCTGCTACGTACAAAAAGCATTGTTGTACCACCTACTAACAAAGCAAGTAAGCATTCAGCAATGTACAATTACCTTACCTCACATGACCTGTAGATCAAATTCAAACTGAAAAATTTTTAATTGGTAAAGAAAACGCCAACAAATTTACTGTAACGATGGGTCAATCTCAAAAAACACCATCCACTTATTTCTGTCCCAGAAAATTACCCTAAGGCTAGGTCTACACAACAGTGGACAAAAAACGAAAATCCTAAAAACATTCATAAAACCGAGTTTTTTGTCCACTGCCTCTCAAAAAATGTTCGTGTTTTTGTCATGTTTTGCATTTTTTGTACATTTGTGCTGTGTTTTTTTTTTTGCATTTTTTGCAGAGATGCACAACAATAGATTTGCTGTGTATTTCTGCAAAAAACGTGCCAAAAAATGTGCAAATAACGTGCCAAAAAACGTCCGGCGGTTTACATAGACTCCAATAGTACATTTTCTGCCCTGGTCAGTCAACATGTTGCAAAAAACGACCAGCAAATAAAACGAGCAGAAAAAAGACGTTCTGTGGAGACAACGGAACGTTTTTACTATACAAGTTCATCGACCTCTTTTCAGTTACTGTTTTAGCGGTTTTTGAAAACGAAAACCGCTGAAAAAATGGATGTGTTTGTGTGCAGTGGAGACACAGGCTTAGGGCTAAGCACACGACATTATTAGGACAACATGCAAGAAATTTTCATTACCTACTGTACCTCCAAAGGAGGCATGCAGGGTTTTTTATCTGTTGCTTTTCATATGAATTTGGAATACAAAAATGTGGCATTTCCCCAATGGTCTAGAAGGCTGATGGTCTACATCTTGCCAGTGACCAAACATGAGGAACAGGTTGTAAATTGAGAAGACTCATTCAAGAGTGGGAAGTTTTGGATCCTAAATGTTTATGTTTCCATAATTTTGGTCTTGAGAAAGCCTTGATTGAGGATATTACCTTGTATATTCCTTATAATCAAGCACTGGTGCATTAAAAACAGTAACTTTGGACTCAAATACCTAAAACCTTCAATTAGTGACAAAAAGGAGAAGTCCACAAAAGCTTTCTTGCAGGACAAAACAGTCTCTAGAAAGACTATAAGAGATCCAGTCATATAGCTTTTGTTACAACTATATATTCAGCATTGACTAGCAATATACATTGTAATGCCAAACTGTACACAGCTTCTTTGGATCGAGGAGTATGATCACCCCGGATGTTATCTTATATTTCTTCCAAAGCAGGTCATCTAAGTAGAATCCTGATGCTATATTTGGATTATAAAGATATTTTTTTTTCTAACTAATGCCTCTAAAGTTCCCAACTATGTGATCAGAAGATTATTTCGCCCTCACTGACCTATATGAATCATATTCATATTCACCAGACACAATAAACAGATCAATCACATTCATTGTCCTGTATGCAAAGTGTTGTGCACCTCCAAAGGCTGAGCAGATAGGATGCTTAAAGAGAACCTGTCACGTAGTTTTTGCCCCCCTTGCTGAGGACAGCACAAGCCGGTGTCAGACCTGCTGTTTCCAGCGCTGTGGCCCTTATTCTGTAAGATGCTGTAGTTTCTGTGTATTTAATGCTCAAATCTGCAGTTTTCAGGCAGAAGAGTTGTTCGAAGAGTCCTTCAGTGTCGTTTTTTTTCATACCCGCCCACCTGAGGCTAGCCCCGCCCACCTCAACTAACAAACCTATTAGTTTGAATAGGTAGAAACATGTGAATAACTCAGTGGGTGGGGCTAGCCTTTGGTGGGTGGGGCTAACACCTGCTCATGAATAAGATTTGAGGGGTAAATGCTCTACAACTGCTGCATCTTACAGAATAAGGGACACAGTGCTGGGAACAGCAGGTCTGATACTAGCTTGTGCTGTCTTCAGCAAGGGGGGCATAACCTATGTGACAGGTTCCCTTTAAATGTTATCTCCACAGCAACTAAATCCTCTCCAAAAAACTTGAAATCCTTGTCTCTCTTATGTTTCAATCTAGTTCCAGAAGCGCTTAGCACAAGAGTTATACTGCAGTTGATTGTCTACTATGCTTTGCTCCACAATGGGTCCTGTTGCCATGTTAAACAGGGGCAGTGTAATCCAAACTTATTACCACACCTTAATACCTTAGCATTACAATGGACCTTACATGATCAGGGGCATCATTTCAGTACTGTATATGTTTAGCTGTGTAGTATACATAAAACACACAGATAAGCAAGGTTGCTGGTGGCACTATTATGTCCAGGCACCTATTCCTCATTTCTATATTCTATACAGATCTTACTAGTAAAAGGCTCATCATCATGTACAGCAAAATGTGTAACATCATTGATGATATCAAAGTGGGCCCAGTCAAAATTAGAGAGAGGATCCTAATACAATACTATAAGCCAGTCTGTCTTTGTAAGGGAAGATGGAGTCCATGGTAACCAGTATTAATGACTTGACCAATGCTCTAAGGCAAAGGGCATTAGAATGTAAATCCAGTCTAATCACGATTTAGAATCAGGACTGAAATGTTCCTTTTTGGGTTACATAGTCTAGATCAAGAGGGAGAAACAAAGTTTTAAAATTACCGACAGCTTCCCGTCATCCACATTTTCTTCATTTGAACTTCAAGGACATATGTCTTTCTTCAATCATACTATGTAACTTTTAATAGGTATTCTCACCATGCTGTTTCACAGAGCCTTCACAGCCAGCTTCAGGCTCACACTTCCAGTTCAGGCTGTGGGCAGTTCTACAGCAATAATTGGCATATCAGCTCTGCTTTTCCTAAGAGAGCCTGTTAGAGGGACATTGGTGATGGAGGAGTCTAAATAGTTGTAAAGAAAGCTACAGAGCTCTAATGGGTTAATGTTTGTCAGTAAGAAACATAAATCAGCTCTTGAGCTGCTGATAGGACACAGCATAGGGTAATCAGGGTCCCTGCCAGGGCTGCAAGAGCCTGTAAGCGTACAGAGAGTTGGTCAGTAACCTAGGTGAAGCTCGTGTACACAAGCAGAAGATACTAACTGCTCTAGCTATGAAGGAAAGCAAAATCAGAACAGCAATGTAGTTGTTAATAGTCTTCATTTACCTTTGCCTTCATGTTTACAGCTAATCAATAAAGTTGGAATACTTCTTTAACTTATTTAACTATGTATCGCTTCCAATATAGCACTGTAACATTTCAGCCATCCATGGCCATGCATGAACAAAATGTTTCATGCTAATGTTAAGGGCATGCCAGTCAGCAGCTTGAATATTCGTCGGATTGTCCTGTAAAGTAGGCCAAGCCTGCTCATGTAAGGGGCCGTTCACACGGCTTATTTCGGCGCGGATTGGCGCCATACTGCGTGCTGGATTTGCGCTGCAGTATGGCGCCAATCCGTCGCCGTAATTACGGTAATCCACAGTTCTCATAGAGAACAGTGGATTCCGTTGCTCCTCCCAGCTCGGCGAATCCGCCGGACGGGGAGAAAGTGACCTGCACATTATCCAGGCGCAATACGCGCCGTGGATAATGGAAGTCTATGGGGCCGGCGGGCCGCGCCCCCGCCCCTTATTCTAGATGGAATTGTGAGCGCAATCCGGCTCGCAATTCCGTCTTGAATAAGCCGTGTGAACACGGCCTAAATGTGTTCTAACGTGGACAGGCTCGGCTTGTGACGATTGAGGCGGTTCTTAAAATACCCATTGAATTGGGAACCAAATGCTGGGATGTACACATTGACATTTTGGATTTTTATTAAAGCAGCTTATACCGCTTTCCCGTAACATGAGGTTAATAAAGTAGGACGCTGAAGTTACAGTGAGCAGCTGCAATGTTGGCATTGTTAATCCAAACTATGTGCAAGAAGTGTTAAAAAAAAAGGAAATCACAGTTTTACAAAAGGTAGAGCGTAATGTTATCTTAGAAACCTTCATACATCTGGATAAGTCCCAATCAGCTTTTCTATTCCTCCCGTCTAAACGACATGTCTTAAAATAAGGTATTGATCCATAGGTGATAGAGAAGTAGCTGAGAGTTTTCAAGTGTCCAGTAACGGCTGATAATCTGAGATGCCTCTCTGGTATAACACAAAATGCATGTAGCAATGTCAGACAGGGAAGGTGACATTTACTGCTCTGACTTAGGTTTCAATCTCTGTTGAAGGATGTCAGTAAAATAAAAACTTTAAATGTAATTAGAATTCAGCAAAAAAAAAAAGAAGCACATATTTTAAAGCACTATAAATACAGACATCTGTCTTTAAATGGGTTTTCTCACTACAAAGATCGTATCTGTAATTATTGGGGAACAGTAAAAATAAGCACTTTTCATTTGCAAATGGTTTTGCATTACCTATTATCAATTAGTGATAGCAGACATGAGCTAATCTGTCTAGAGCAGTGTTTCTCAACTCAGTCCTCCAAGACCCACCACAGGATACATGATTTCAGACTCCCACAGAATGCCTGACAGTAATTAATTTCACCTGTGTTCTAGAACTCCAACAGAATGCATGGACAATAATGATATCACCTTGCCAACTGAGGGAAATCCTGAAACCTTGCCTGTTTGGTGGGGCTTCCTGAGGACTGGAGTTGAGAAACACTGGTCTAAAGCATGTCTAGAGCTAAATCAACAGCTTGAGGTCGGGACACACCCTGTGTGCTGTGAATGGCTGCCTGCACTCTGTTCTTTCTCCCACCCATATAACACAGCCTTATACCCTCTGTTTTCAGGCAAGAGGAAGGGGAGCAGAGTGCATTTCTCACATTTGTTTCATCATTTCAGGCTGTATATATAACTGTTTACAGCAATGCAGGTGATCTAGTTACAAGAATTGCTTGTGCAGCCTGGGAGGGAGATGACAGCTCTGCAGGCGTGAGAACTGACCATTGCAGGAGGTCTGCAGAGCTGTGACATCCTCTCCCTTCCACAGCTAACACAGAATGATGAAGTCACCAGTCTTCAGGGAGGTAACACATGCCTGGATTTGAAGCTGTAAGGCCTTGTCCCACGCCATGGGTTTTCACCCAGTTTTTCAGACAGTTTGCGGTTTCGAAAACCGTCTGCAAACCGTGTGAAAACTTTTAACACGGGCCTCTATGGAAAACCCGCGCAGTAGTCCCCACTGCACAGGTTTTCCACCTGGCGATTTTTCAGACTGCCGGCGGGCCGGAAAAAAAACCATGTTCATTCTTCCTACCGGTTTTTGGGCGGCAGAAGAACATGTCTATGTGAAGGCTGAGTGCGGAGGAAAGCGGTCCCCCGGCGGCTGTGTGCACTGCACGAAAACAGTTCAAATAACCGACCGGTATTTGTCCTGTGCCGTGTAAACGGCCCCTAAGAGACAGAGAAACAGCGAAAGCCTGTACTAAGAAACACCTTTCACACAAGAGGATCACAAACTTTTTTGGTCTGAAGGCCACATCATCATATTGTTCTAACTCAAGGGGTCACAACAAAATGTTTGCTTTACAGCATTCTGACAACCATGACATTTTCCTACATTTACATACAAAAGTGAAAGCCTGTTTTTCACAAACACAATTCCGCCATTGTCTGTACTTTTTTTTTTTTTTTTTAACCAGGATTGAGGGATTAAGCACTTATGGTGACATATCCCAATACGCAAGCACTGTTTTTTTGTCTATTTTTTGTCTATTTTATGCCATATTCTCAATGTAAATGAACTGTCGTACATCAAAACTAGGTGCATTATACGGCTGGTATGACACATTGTAATGCACCTAAAAAGGCACATTACATATAGTAGCAATAATACGCTATGCGTAACGTAATGCGCCTATTAAGGCTTATTACATACACTAGCAATGATACGCTATGCGCAAAGATTGCCTTTTTAGGCACATTAAGTTTACTAGGCAAGGTATTCCAGACGCCAGATTTTTGAAAGGATTGTACTTTCAGCCGCACTTTACACTGATTAAAAAAAAATGCACCTAAAAAACTGCCTGCGTCGTCGCCAATTGTTCATTCATGTTTGCCCTTAGTCGCTGTTGGCCCTACTGATAGTGGTATCTGTCTGGTTGAATAGTAAAGAGGCTGCTATCCTCTATCCTGCAGAAGGCAGCACAGCGCTGGTCCATACATTGATGCACTGGTCCTTATTCAAAGGGGTTGTCCCACATTTAAAGACTGCCACCAATCCACATGATAAGTGATAAGTCTCTGATCGCATATGCTCCCACTCCTGGGGTCCCCTACTGATCAGAAGAACAGGAAGGCAACAAACTGTTCTTCTGGAAAGCATGTTGCTTTGAAGGATTTAACCAGTGAAAAACTGAAGTGCCCCCTATGCAGTATCCACAACCCAAACACAATTTACACTGCTTCTGCCTACTCAGTTACCTACCTTCACCATTTTTGACAATCAGGTTCACGGTGAGCTTTTGTGCAATGTGAGCACTTCTGCAAAAATAGTTTGCCCCCCTTTAAGAACCATTCTTATTAGAAGGGTCCTCCAGTGATAAGCTGATCTTATGGCCCCCTGAAGCGTTCAGAGATTAGCTGATATAGGATTACCTGGGATTCACTTGAAGCACCTCTACAGAGAAAATTAAGTATTAACAAGGGCGTAGCTACAGGGGGTGCAGCGGTAGCAGTCACTAACCGGCCCGCACACAGAGGGGGCCCCTAAAAGCCCTCCTGGCCCACATAATAAGATACCAGCATTGTAAATGGTGCATGGTAACTGGGGGGGCCCCATTTCACTTTTCGCACCAGGGCCCAAGAGCTTGAAGTTACCCCTCTGAGTATTAGGGCATGTCCCCAAGGCAAGGTTTTTTGGACGGTTTTTCAGACGGTTTGCAGTTTTAGAAACCATCTGAAAACCATCAAGCAACACCTCCACCCCCAATAAGCCTACAATTGAAAACCGTTCAGCAGTCCCCACTGAACTGTTTTTCAGCCGGGCGTTTTTTTACACCGCTGGCGGCCCTAAAAACTTAGAACATGTTCATTCTTCCCACCGGTTTCCAGACTGAAAATTAACATTGGAGTCAATGTAAACCGCTCAGAAAGTGAGTGAGTTTTTGGTGTGGTTTTTGGGTGGTTTCGTTTTTTGCAAAAAAATGTGAAGAATGATCCCATCTATAGTGAATGTGTTTTTGCAGGTCCTTTTGCACTTTTTTAACACAGGAAGGTGCTGCAAAGCACATCAGTGTGATGAATCTATAAATCCTCTTTTAGTCTAAACTCACTACCCAAATTTTATGCTGATAACCAAATCACATGTGCATTAAAGTGAAAGTGAAAAAGTTGGCCTTTGTGCATCATTGTTTAAATTGTGGAGATAAAAAAAAAATCACATGGTTTCTTGCACCAATCATAATACTTTTGCACTCAGTGCACTTTTCAGCTTGAAAAATAGTCCAAAACCGCTGGGAAAACCGGGACAAAAAACTGACAAAAACAGTCCAAAAACGGGTTGTAATGAACGGTTCAGCTGAAGTCAAAACAGCCGTGTAAACGTACCCTTATGTATTGTCTGTTGCAGTCAATGGTCCACCAGTGTAACACATAGAAAGTGTTGTTGATTCCTCCAGCGCAGGACATACACTTTGTAACCACTCTCCGAACTCGCCAATAGTTAAAGGGGTTGTCTCGCTTCAAGGATTGCTTTTTATATTAAAGATCTAGCAAAAAACAATCACTACTTGCAATAGGTTTCCTTAACAGCTTCACCTATTCTGAGATATCCCCTCTGTATGGGTGCATCAGCTCCTCAGATCACGATAGCTACAGACTGTTTGACTCTCCTGATAGGCTGCAATCACTGGTTGCTAATAGCTACAGACCTGGCTTCTTACCGCAGACCTAGTAGAAGCCAGTAAAACACGCCCCTGAAGTTCAAAATGAAACCTAAGAAAACAGGACTCATGTAAGATGAATCGATGTAGTTGAGACAACCCCTTTTAAGGGTCCCAAATAATAGATCTCGCCCTACTAGTTCATAGTTCCCTATAAAACTATCTGAAAATGGGTTTTGTAAACCAGACAGCCCCTGTAAGGACTTGTTCTTTTGGATGATTATATTTAAAGTTCGTCTGTTTATTCACTATAAAATAATTCTAGAAACTTTTGAATAAAATATTACTGATAATTCTGCAGACATAAAAACCGACAAGGTATCTTTGTTACTGTGTCACGTAATTGTTCTCAAGCCTAATTGCATCTAATTTGCAGCACTTTGAAAGAAAAATGTTTGCCATTATGATGCCTCAAGTATATGACACAATGGGACAAGGTGAGGTGACAGACTGATAAAATTACACGCCAAAGGATTTTATTTTTTGGCTTTCTATTCAGTAATATTCTTATACTGACAAAGGTGGATCTTAGTCTATGGATTAACCTTCAGAGGTAACAGACATGAAGAAGCTTGCCTTCCATTAAAAATATGAGAATAACATCATCCATTAACCCTCCAAACCAGAGTTGTAGCCAGGCTATTATCCATCGGGGGCAAACACTTTGCTGCTCTAGCCCTGAATATCCTTGCCAAGGGAATAAGGATTATTGACATCCCCCTTGGCTCAGGGAACATGGCCTGCCATCTCCTCTGGTCTCTTAGCTATGCCCCAAACATCCGGGTCTATCTGTAAATGAGAGTGAAGACACAGTAGTAAGTCAAGAGAATTAAGCATTTTGCACTTAAGGGGATTTTCTCACTACAATGATTTCAACAATAGGATACAGTAAATCAAGACTTTTACCAAATACATTGCTCTTTTGATATTGCCCTGGTCAGAAGATAAGAGAGATTTTTTCTGCTCTGAGTGCAGTGTCTCTAGGTTATCATCCATATCTCCCTTCCTGATTAGAGAGCAGGGAGTGATGTCACCAAGGTTGGGCGGAGCAGAGTTTATATCTCTAACAAGATTAGCGCATTCATTTTGATAAATACTTGTTTTCACTCCTTTGAGGGCGTTATTTAACTACAGATTAACTTTCCTGCACTAATGACACTGTTATGATCAACTAGTTATAGAGGAACTAAATATGCTAATCACTGCTATAGAACCACCCACAGCCTGAAGCTGCCTGTGCCTGTGAAACAGCATGGTGAGAAAAATTCTTTAATGATACATCTACCGTAGTAAACACCGGCAAAATCCTCTGTATTGAGCAAGTCTCCTCCACTGTGTTATTCCCAGCATCTGCTATCTGCATTGGCTATGGTCTGCCCACTTATTTTACCTCCATATCATGCGACTGGCTGCAAACTTTAGAATACGACAAAACTCGACTACTAGCACGTGGAAAACTATGACAAAAGTACCCTTAGTCAAGTCAAATAGTCGATGCCACTACTTTTTTAGTAGCTATACATTAAGGAGTGTCACAGTGACCTGTTGAGTAGATGATGCCCATAGTAGTTAGTACCTAAAAGGTACGTTCCTTGAGAGTTGAAGGATCTGTCTGGGAGCTGTTTGGCATGTCTGTGTCTAAACATAAAAAGCTTCAAAAGGTGTATATATGTATATAATGACTATATGACTAATAACTCATTATATACATATATTTACAACCCTGTAACGGATAAATATGAAATATTTTTGCAGAAGTGCACACATTGCACAAAAGATCACCGGGAACCTGATTGTCCAAAATGGTGAAGGTAGGCAGGGCCGCCGTACAGGGGGTACAGCCCGGTACTGCATTACGGGCCCGGTGGAATATGGGGGGCCGCTGCAAGCCGGCCCCCTTATTCTTCATGACAGAGCGGCGCCTGTCGGCGCAGCCGACGAACCAGGCTGCGGCCGCCGCATACGGTCTCTGCACACCCGGGCCCTGTGTCCCCGAGGCGCTCCTGCAGACCGGGCCCGGAAGATTTGGGGACTAATGTCCTTCACGTGTCCCGGGCTGCGCGGTGTCAGTTGGAAGCAGGGGAGGGGAGCAGGGCCCATAGTGTATCGTTATCTCCAGGGCCAGTTCTCGTCCCCACCCTCCAACCCTGTTTCTTCCACCCCTGTGAAGTTTGTACAGAGGTGTTAATAGGTAAAATAGAATGCTGGAAAATGTGAGGATTTTCAAAGATATTTGTGTGTGAATTTCTGCAGGGATAGTTTGGGCCTTGGACAATTCATCCATGGCCGGTGTGGATCTGATGCAGAAGGAGAAAGGGAAAATAGAATGACTCGAAGAGAAAGAAACGACTCCTCGATAGGGACGTCTCTGAGGTTAGTCCCCGATTCATGGTTATTTTACTTCATACTGGATCAGTGGCTGTATTCACTGTAATTGTGATGTGACCCGAGCTGGTTGTCCAGTTCACTATGTGGTCTCCCAATGGTTGGTGTTATATTGCTGTTAGTATAGTGGCAGCGGTACATGTGTAAAAGAGGGAACACCTTGACCCTGTAATAAAGAGTTGAGACTTTTACTTTCTTTCTGGTGTCTATATGGTGTTTTATTTTAGAAGGTGTTGACCAAGGAAATGTGAGGGGGATATTGTAATGGGAGTGGAGGGGATATTGTATTGAGTGGAGTGGGATATTGATGGTGAGTGAGGGGATATTGTATGGTGGGCTGAGGGGGTTATGTTATGTGGGTGGAGGGGGAATTATTGTATGTGGGTGGGAGGGGATATTATGTGGTGGAGGGGGATATTGTATGTGGTGGATGAGGATATTGGATGTTGGGTGGAGGGGCTATTTGTATGTTGGGTTTGGGGGGGATATTGTATGTGGTTGGGGGGATGATTGTATGTTGGAGGAGGGGGATATTGTATGTGTGGGTGGCGGGGGATATTATGTAGATGTAGGTGGAGGGGAAATTGTATGTGGGTGGAGGGGAATATTGTATGTGGGTGGAGTGGGGGATCTTATCGGGAGTGAGGGGGATATGTATGTTGGTGGTGGGGATATTGTATGTGGGTTGAGGGGGATATTGTATTTGGTAAGAGGGGATAATTGAATGCTGTGAGTGGAGGGGGATATTGTATGTGGGTGGAGGGGGATATTGTATGAGGGTGGAGGGGAAATTGTATGTGGGTGAGGGGATATTGGTAAAGTGGGTGGACGGGATAGTTAGTATGTGGAGGATTGAGGGGGATCATTGTATGTGGGTGGAAGTGGATATAGTAGTGGGGTGAGAGGATATTTGTATGTGGGTGGAGGGGGATATTGTATGTTGGTGGAAGGGGGATATTGTATGTTTGGGAGGGGGGGGATATTGTATGCGGGTGGAGGGGGATATTGTATGTGGGTGGATGGGGATATTGTAATACTGTGGAGGGGGATATTGTATGTGGGGCTGGTGGTGGGGATATTGTAGTGGGTGGAGGGGGAAATTGTATGTTTGGTGGAGGGATATTGTAATGTGGGTTGGAGGGGGAAATTGTATTGGTGGAGGGGATATTTTAAATGTGGGTGGAGGGGGTAAAATTGTATGCGGTGGAGGGGATATTGTAAGTGGGCTGTGGGGGGATAATGTATGTGGGTGGAGGGGATATTGTATGTTGGTGGAGGTGGAGTTTGTAATGTGGCTGTGGGGGATATGAATGTGGGTGGAGGGGATACTTGTATGCGGGTGGAGGGGGATATTGGTATTGGGCTGGTGGGGGATATTGTATGTGGGGTGAGGGGATATTGTATGTGGGTGGAGGGGATATTGTATGTGGGTGGAGGGGGATATTGTATGTGGGTGGAGGGGGAATGTATGTGGTTGGAGGAGATGGATGAGCTACTTACCCTGTGTCCTATGATAAGCTAGACTGACAGATGTGTGGAGACAGACAGATATGTGACTCACTTGGTATAAGTACTACAACAATACAGTTCTTTTTTTGCATACTGCATTATTGTAAAATGGCCCGCATTTATAGTCCTATAGGCCATTTTTTTGCTGGGGGCGAGGGCGATTGGTTGGCTGGGGGGCGGGATGATCGGTTGGCTGGGGGCGGAGTTTACAGGGGGGGCCCCAGGTGCTTCAGCTGTATTCTCCAAGCAACAACAGATACCATCAGTGATTCTAATAGGGCCCTGAAATTTCTGTTGGCGGCCCTGAAGTTAGGTGACTGAGTGAATAGGCAGAAGCAGTGTAAATTGTGTTTGGGTTTGGATACTGCATAGGGGGCACTTAATGGGTCATAATGACTGTGCGTGAGGGGCCCACACCCATCGGAAATTTATGACATGTTCTAAATGTGTGAGATGAGAAAACTTCTGTAGCAGCAGTTTGGAATATACTTTACAACAACCACATGCACTACAGGAAAAGATAATCTGCCACTGACTCATTGACTTCTATGGAACAGTGTTGTGGACATGCTCTGTAACCTGCAGAGAAATCACTGTGCAGTGAGGGACAGTATAGGAGGTGTCCATCACCTATTTTGAATGATGGATTCTGTACTATCTACATTTTGGTGTCACCTGTCATTATAATCCTGCTTGTAATGATAATGTGGAGATTGCAGAGAAGTGATCCCTATAGAACAGAAAGCATCAGCCTGTGATTAGACTATGTCTACACTGCGGTTTTTGTTGCGGCTTATGCAGTCGGTTTTCGGATATCGGCCGGCCCTAAAACATCATTAAACTGTACTAGAATCCTATGTAAAACGGTGGATTATAGAATATGCTCAATAAGCCGGCGGTTTTGAAATCCGACAATAGAAAATTCCAGCTGTGCAGACTACAACTATTTCTATTGTGGTCTATGGGGATTGCTTACATTCAGATTTCTGCAGATTCTACATACTGAATCCACTTAAAAATCTGTCCAAAAACCAGTGCAGTGTAGACAGGGCCTTAGAAACTAGAATAAAAGCTTTAAGGATTTTTTTTAACAGATAGTGATGTGACAAATATGTTTAAAAAAATTAAAAACAAATCATAACTTAATTTCAACAATAATCAGTTAAAGGGGTTGTCTCACTACAAGGATTGCTTTTAATGTTAAAGATCTTGCAAAAACAAACAGTCATTTGCAATATTTGTTATCCCATTGAACTAGTGTCCCCTGCCTATTCCAAGATATCCCCTCTCCTCAGGTCGCTATAGCTACAGACTTGTTTGATCTCTTCTGATAGGCTGCCAGTGCTGGTTGCTATAGCTACAGACCTGGCTTCTACTGCAGCCTAGTAAAAACCAGTGAACACACCCTTGAAATTCCCCCCCCCCCCATAAAGGGGAAACCAGAAAACAGTAAACTGAGTTTAAGATGAATCAATGTAGTGAGACAACCCCTTTAACAATTTCCCTTTAACGGTCATGTAATTTTTACATCTTTAGAACCCCCTCTGTCAGTTAGCAAGAGATTTCTTCAACACATATTTTATTTTGATGGGTGCTGAGCAGTACTAAATTTCCCCACAGCATGAAATGTAGATGCATGGGCAGTTTTCTCCCAGCAGCAACAGATATCATCAGTGATTTTAATAGCAGGTCCTCTTGGCAAACAGTTTAACACAAGGGGCCACAGATGATGACTGTTTTTAGGTCAAAATTTCACTCTTTTGCCCATCAGTGGCAAAAAAAGTGAGTTATTTTGACCTAAACAGTTCAACATAGTGACCCAAGGTAAGCCGCCTCGTGAAAGGGGCCATCTTTTCCATTTTGCACACTAGGCAGTTGCCCGGGAGCTCCACGAGTATAGGGGCCCCAAGTAGTGTATGTATGTCACAGGAATACAAGAAACATACCCTGTGATTCCTTTCTTGCTTTTGCTTATTAACTGTTTTTTGTGTTTTAGAATTGCACAACATTTAAAAACCATGGTGTGAAAGGAGCCAAGGGCTCCCTCCCTAGCCAATTTAGTCATGCGATGCTTGTCGGTGTCCAGAATAAGTGCATTAAAAATAGATGCTTGGGGTGGGCTTAAGTCATTGGCCAAGTGTGATGTCATGTATATGGGCAGGGCCCACTGCATTACTACGCCCAGGGGCCCATAATTCTGTTAAGACGGCTCTGGTTGTTCTGGGTGCCAACCTCTTTTCATAGAGCTTATTGTACATGCAAATATAATGGTCCCCAAGGAGTAATAATGCATGCACAAAGTGAGATTCTCCAGATGCAATCGAGCTGAGATTTCCATCATATACTTACCATGTTTACTGTATTTTATCCCAAATGAGGGCAATCTGGATCTGACCCTGCAGCACTAACATGCAGACACAGCTTATCATCACTGTGATACAAAACCCTAAATTCCCCCCCCCCCCGGGGTGGAGGCGGGAAGCCATTTTTGTGTATAAACAGAATACCAAAAGGCGGTTGTGCCCCGGTATAAGCACATCTAGCTTCCACCGCTGATAGAGAACATATGCTACCTGCATGTGATGTTACATCAATAAACCCCAATGTATTCTTCAGTGAGCATTCAGCTAATTATTCTCACCCAAAGCTAGGCACATCCTGTTCTCCACCGTGCACGGAAGAAATTGCAGGAAAACAATCTGAGCAGAACCTTGAGCAATGTAACCATGAAATTAATGAGATTCCCGTACTGTTCTGCACATTCTATCCACTATCAAATCAAAGCATCGGCCCGTGAAAGAAATCCAGTTGTATGTTAATTACCGTCTGCTAACAAATCTAACGCTGTCAGCAAAAGGTTCCGGACTGAACACGTGATATCCTGTTGTAGATTGGAGCAATACAGTCTGTGGCCCATATTGGAAAAG
This sequence comes from Phyllomedusa bahiana, assembly GCA_025379985.1. Taxonomy (NCBI): domain Eukaryota; kingdom Metazoa; phylum Chordata; class Amphibia; order Anura; family Hylidae; genus Phyllomedusa; species Phyllomedusa bahiana. The sequence continues at coordinate 333,170 of JAODAL010000100.1, forward strand.
GTCATATCGCACATACAGCTGTGAAAAAGGCCACCATTGGCAATGCTAGGATTTACAAAGGATGGGGCAGAGCTTTGTGAAATGGAAAACATTATCAGTGCATCCGATTTAAATTCTACTATACACAACATAGGGCCATACATGTTATAATTGGTGCCTTCTATCACCCAACAAACTACAAGTTATCAGCAGTTGCTATCAAAATGCTTGGTCTGGTATTTTAAGAGGAAAGCAGTTAAACGTAATGTTTTTTTAAAGGGAATGTGTCATCAAAAATTACTTATTGTTTAACTCACATTTTTATGTTCAACACATTTTTTAAGAAAGTTTGGTTATATTTCTTTTTAATTTTCTATATCACTTTCAATATTTTTTAATAATTCTTAAATCTAGCAGTTTTCACTTTGGCCACTAAGTCTAATAATCGTCTAACATTTCCTGTTCTGTACAGAAAGATTCTCAGTTGTCTGCTCATTATCAGCACAAAGAGGGTCAAACTGAAAGGAGACACCAATGTGAATAAATAACACAGGTTCCACCAGTCACAAGAGGAGATAGTCACAGTTCACCCTTTCACTTCCCTGCACACTGATTTCTTCCCAGGTCACAGAGCACGACTAGAAAACTCTACTATAGAAGTGAATGGGACTAAGTCAGTCTTAAGTCTCCTATGTGCATGAAGCTACTGTAAAGCATCTCTCTGACTGCTGTTAAAGCAGTGCAAACAAGGCCTAGTGGCCAAAGTGAAAACTGCAAGACTTAAAAATTATTAAAAAATATTGAAAGTGATATAAAAAAAATTACAAAAAAAACCAACCAAAAATTCCTAAAAAATGTGTTTAACATAAAAATGGGACTTAAAGTTAACTTTAACTTTAAGTTAACTGACAACTTTTCTGTGATACCAGTTGAAATGGAGCAGGGATCAAGCATGCTCGTCTCCCCCCAAAAAGAGAATTATATCAACACCATGTAATAAATTCTACACTTGATCTATGGTCCATTCTGGAAATAGAAAAAAACACAGAGTGTTGCTCTCCTGGTGTAACCAGTATAGAAAAAAGACGGATTTATGAACGTGAGCTGAACTACTCAGCTATGTGTGTTGTGCAAACAAGAGACACCACCCTCAAGTAGCATGGGTTCGATTTGTGGATGTATTCCAGCTGCTGTTGGCTATACTCCAAAGCACAAAAAATGTGCGGTGGTACACAACGATCACAACGATACTATGCCAAAATATTTGCCTCGGCGGTCATGTCTATTGAAGTTTCAGAAATGAATACATAGTAAAATATGTAAGAGTGGTCAAAAATTAAGTTTAATAAAACAATTACCAGTAAATCTCGACGCGTTTCACGCCTACACCGGCTTTTCACGATGCACGGCGCAGGCCTGAAACGTGTCAAGTTTTACTGCTATTTGTTTTATTAAATTTATTTTTAAACCACTTTTACACATTTCAATAGTGTTTTCGTTTCTGAGACTCCAGTGGACACGAAAAAACTTTGAGACTCTCGGTTCACATATTTTGATCAAAAGATGTTTAAGCTGCCCACGACTTTCAACGTGATCTCAAAATCGGGCAGTCCTGGCGTATGCAAACCTGGGTGCCACTGGCAGGGCTGCGGCACACATGTAATTATACATGTACGCACACAGACCGCCGCCAGCGGCACATTTCTGCAAAAGGGCAATACACTACGTGGAAATCCCAAAAAGAAGCATTTATGCTATCATCATACATGAAAAAACTTTGAGACTCCCGGTTCACATATTTTGATCAAAAGATGTTTAAGCTCCCACGACTTTCAACTGATCTCAAAATCGGGCAGTCCTATCCTACTTTACCTCTCAATCGAGCCAATCAGTGCTTCCATTTTGTTTTTCTGTCCCCGCCCCCCTCTCACAGGCTGTCATAAGAAGGGCAGCTTGCAGGTTGGTTTTTTTTTTATTTTTCTCTCGAATAATGGAGGGCGGTTTTACCCAGCGGAAAGGGCCCCGATTGGGTCGATTGAGAGGTAAAGATAGGGTAGGACTGCCCGATTTTGAGATCACGTTGAAAGTCGTGGCACTTAAACATCTTTTGATCAAAATATGTGAACCGAGAGTCTCAAAGTTTTTTCATGTATGATAGATAGCATAAATTGCTTCTTTAGGGATTTCCACGTAGTGTATTGCCCTTTTTCCAGTGGACACGAGCTCGACCACCGAGGTGAACATTTTTGTACAGTATCATGGTCCATTCTGGTCAAGAGTTGTAGGAGAATAGAAATAGAGTGGCTGTGCTGCAATAACAGGTACAGCCCATCGATCAGAGTGGCACTGGTTTCAGAAAATTGTAAAGAGAGAGAAAACTTTCAGCTCATCCGGGTAAAAGATGCAGAGAGAATTGGTGGCCTCCAACTGAAGCGCAGGCTCCTGAAATGCGTCAGCCCCTGCTTCATTTGTCATGTGCTGTCTTATGGATTTTATCAATGGATTTTGAAGAAACATTTTGCCTTTTAAAGATGCTGGCCCAGCTTCAATAATTGTGTTTGCAGAAAAAAAAACTTTTTTTCGTTTGTCTTGTCAGAAGTTTTGATCAGTGAGGTACAGGTGCAGAAACCCCAACAATCACTAAAAATAAGTGCTTAACCGAGTGCTCCTGCCTTTGTGCCTTTCCATTTCCTTTCATCTCTCTTTGAACGGCAGTGCACTGACTAATGGGAAGTCTATGAGACTCTACAAATTCAAACAACAAATGCAGGGTTCTTTAAGGACAACCAACTGAAGGGACACATTGCTTAGCTGAGAACTTCTGTCTCTTTGTTTTGGCAAGTGTTGAGGACTTCAGCACCTCGCCCCCCTCCAATCAAAGCCTCTAAAGCGATACGTTGAGCACGGTCCTTTAATTTCTTACTGACTCTTATTATTGCAGTGTACGGACTGATGACAAATCTATGTCACAGATTCTTAGAAAGTCTATGAGTCTAAATTCGTACAACACACTGGTATCTTAGAGAAGAACCGAGTAAAGATGAAAGGGCACAGTGCTTAGCTGAGCACGTCTGCCCTTTCATTTTGGCAATCTGTGTGTCAGTCCCCCATTTAAAGTCCAAAATTCAAAAGATGAGGAATTTTTCATCCAACTAAAAAGTTGTAGCCAGTGGGCAAGGCCCTAAAGGGCAAAAGACCCAGTAGACGTTCCACATCCTCAGGACTGAGTCTGTAGAGGAGGGCCTGGGTGTGATTAAAGGGGTTGTCCATTATATAAAAAAGGTGTCAATAAGTCAGGAAGAAGCCGTAATAGAAAAACAAAAAGAACTCTAATAAAACCTGCTCCATTCTGCCGCTTCCAGTGCTTCTGATGTCACATTTATCAAGCACGTGACCCTGCAGCCATTCACAGTCCTGAATAAATGGCATGTGACTGCGGCGGCCTGTGACTGGCCGCAACATGACGTTACATCTGAACATGACATCATTGTGTGGGAGCATCGGGAGCAGTGGTGTTGCTGGCACATAGGGTGTTTCAAAGGTGGGTTTTTTAGTTTCTGTTTTATCCCCTCCTAAAAACTTTTTCCATATAATGGACAACCCCTTTAAAAGCTTCATTGACTTCGCTTAGCATATACAATTCTAACAAAATACCTACATCACGCATATGATAAATGTCCTGGAAACATATTACAGTGCTCACATCCATAACCGCGTAACTCTACCTGATATAGGATGAACAATGCAGAAATGCTGATTCTACAATGTCAAAAGACGCTCAAGACATCTACAAACATGATACCCTCACCATCATCTTAGCATAGCACCTCAGCATCCATTATATCAGTAAGACATCAATGCCCTCACTGCCCTCTCTGAGTGAATTATCCATATAATAGGTAGCAAAGCCTTTCTGATTATTACCTCACTGCAGCCACTACAAGGAAACTGACCCAGAGGAGGAGGTATTAATAATTAATGCCTAGGGGAGAGAAGAGGCCTGCGTCAGAAAGGACCATGGAGAAAAACATTGCACAGCTACAAAGGGAACACAAGCACTGACAGCAGTTCCATCTCACTATCATCTGGAATAGGGCTGAAAGTGAAAAATATGACCCTGAACTGCTAAGGCCATATTCACACGGCTTAAAACTGGACGTATTTCAGTCCGTAATCACACGCCGGAGTGCGCAAATTACGGCTGGAATACGTCCCAGTCATTACGGTAATCCACAGTTCTCATAGAGAACACTGGATTACGTCTCCTCTCCCTGCTCAGGGACTCCGCCGCGGGGCGATAAGGGACAGGGGAATTACCAGCGGCGTGATAGTCTATGGGCCGGCGAGGTGCCGGCCCCCTGCTCCCGCCCCCGGCCACACAGCGTAATTGTGGGCCGTAATTACGCCCTGCAAATACACCGTGTGAACCTAGCCTAATACAGCATGGTGGAAGAATATTAGTTCAGATTACCTTCAGACTACAGAAAGCTCATTCTGTTGAACAAGGGACTTTTTCTCCAGGATAGATGGACTTTTTAGGTCCTTTCCCCTCAGTTAGTGGAAAGTAAGAGAAGAAAACAGCACTGGACAGCTCAGAAAATAATGCAAACAGCAAGCCTCACACATAGCAACCAATGCCAGGCAGCTGCTGCCAAGCAAATAGGTACACACAATGACAACAAAGCCATTCCTCTACACAAACCACTCACTCAGCTGCACATAGAGTATTATTTATAGATTTGGGCATCATTGTCAAGATTGATATCAATGCTCTTCTTTAAAGTAATATGTCGATATTGAGGAAAACCATAACTTGACCGCACAGATTAGACTGACACAAATTGCTGAAAGAACAAGAAGTTTTAGTGGACTCTTTAGCACCAGCTCCACGTCAGACTATTTTGGGCAGTCCCTTTTTGTTTCATCCATTGATAATAACCTGATCATAGGGTCTCCCCCCTGCTAAGATCCCACTGATGATTTGTAGCTCGTGAGTTTTTCATAGTACTGGATCACAATGACAGGGGAAATTGTACAATGCCCACTGAAATAATTGGGAGCTCTACATAATCTACAGAAATGCCGGGGCCCCAGAGCGTGAGACCTTGTTATTTCAAACGTCCAGACTGCCTGACAGACATCCCATTGGGATTTGCCAATCCCAATTCTGGAAGATTTAAACTCTGCCCCTAAAAATGCCCCAATCTGCCCAGGTATGCCTACAATCAACATGGGAACACCCATTTTGGGGCAAGATTTATAAAACCCTGCCACCCTCATATCCGTATTTCCTGAAGTCTCTGTGAAGAAACGGGAAGGTTGGTAAGTATGCTAATAGATGAGGGTATTGAATTTTCCAACAGAGTATTTCAAAATGGGTCTAAAAGGCATACCCCATAAAATGAAGCAGGGTGCAGGCCTACTCCTCGGCTCAACCGCATATGCTGCCATACACAAGCCTACCTTGCAGATGTAACCTGAGTGATGTTAACATCTACCGCAATCCCGTGTGCGTGCAGCCCTCCCTCTTACTCCCACATCTCTTTGATGTTAATTACACTGTGTGATTTACTTATTTACCTGTTTCTTAATGTACAGACTTCAAAAGCTTGAACATTTTGCCAGATATTGAACATATTCCCTATTCCTGTCCTGCAGTTCTAAATTATCATCTCCTTGGGTGGTGTCAGCATTTGCAGAGAGAAGAAAAGAAACAAACATATGAAAACGTACGATTATTAGTAATGTATCTAAGGAAGGAAACTTTATAATTTCTCACACATTTATTGTTCTTCTGATTACACTGAAGAAGAAAAAAGATGATAATTATACCCCATGCGCAGTTACCTTGCAGCTGTTAGGACTTCAAACATAGCCCAACATTTCTCTGATCCTGAAAAGTATACTGGAGAGGGAAATATTCAAAGGTATATGTATCTAATAGATTTAGTAGTGCTAACTGCAAGTGTCTTACACAGTGGGTACGGAAAGTATTCAGACCCCTTTAAATTTTTCACTCTTTCTTTCATTGCAGCCATTTGGTAAGATCCAAAAAGTTCATTTTTTTGCTCATTAATGTGCACTCTGCACCCCCTCCCCCCATCTTGAAAGAAAAAAACAGAAATGTAGATATTTTTGCAAATTTATTAAACAAGAAAAACTTAAATATCACATGGTTATAAGTAAAAAGACCCTTGAATTTGCTGTGACACTCATATTTAACTCACATGCTGCCCATTTCCTTCTGATGCTCCTTGAGATGTTTCTACTCCTTCATTGGAGTCCAACTGTGTTTAATTAATCTGATTGGACTTGATTAGGAAAGGTACACACCTGTCTATATAAGACCTCACAGCTCACAGTGCATGTCAGAGCACATGAGAATCATGAGGTCTAAGGAACTGCCCAAGCAGCTCAGAGACAGAATTGTGGCAAGGCACAGATCTGGCCAAGGTTACAAAAGAATTTCTGCAGCACTCAAGATTCCTAAGAGCGCAGTGGCCTCCATAATTAGAAGTTTGGGACGACCACAACTCTTCCTCGACTTGGCCATCCAGCCAAACTAAGCAATTGTGGGAGAAGAGCCTTGGTGAGAGAGGTAAAGAAGAACCCCAAGATCACTGTGGCTGAGCTCCAGAGATGCACTGGTATAAATGTATATTTGCTACTATTTCACCTAGAAGTTTTCTCCTTTCCCAGCTCTGGTGTCCATGGATGTGATGGAAACAAACAGATATGAGCATGAGCTAAGTGTTCAGGGCTAAAAAAAAATAATAATATTCAGAATTCTCTGAAAAGTACACATATAAAAACTAACTTATGATTTTAAACTGGATTCTCAGTCCATGCAATGAGTTGTAGGAGAATACAAATAAAGGGGCTGAGTTGCAATACCAGACATGACCCTAAGCAACACCTATCCCTGGCTGCATTTTACCAATTTTACCAATCATCCTTTTCCCCCCAATAAAGACAAGAGCCGCTGATTGGATATATTGGCCACAGCAGCCATTTTATTAACAAAACAAATAAATAACAAGTAACAAATGCGAATGAGAATATAAAAACTACCCATTCGCCCTAAAAAAAAAACACTCCAGAATAACCATGAAATCCATCTTGGGGCTGAGGTCCTTGGAGCAATGCCAAAACCGGAACCAGAGTCTGGTGAACGTCTTCCAACACAGTTTACCCCCAGCCGTCACCCCCGGCTTCAAGGGCACCAAAAGCCACCTCAGGCGGCTAACTATTCGTTACCTGCTCCCAAGGACGCTGCCCTGTGGAGCCCCAACCTTCACCAGCCCGGTTCCCCCAAAACTGGGAGCCAAGCAAAGCCTGACTCCCCCATAACTTTTACCGCTTCCAAGGACCCCAACCCGCCCAAGCCACTGTGACAATTTGCCACCTATTTTCAAAATAGCTCCTAAACATCACCATCGAAGCGTGTCCCCACCAAAAGGGAGGGAGGGTGGGACCAGTTTAAAATTTTCCAACCATGCGTCTGTTCCCGCGCCACGCGATCTCGGCTATATATGCCGACTCCTCCCCACACGTCTCCCTTAGCTCCGCCCCCTAACCCTGCGCAATGGCCAGTGCGCCAGGTCATGTGGGGCCTCCCACTATGCCTGGGCTCCCGTGTCCGGCCCCGGCCTTGATCTAAAAATGAGAGTGGCGCCGCTAGCAGAAAATACATTTTTTTTTTCCTCTGGATATGTCATTGAGGTCTAGGGTCTAAGGCCCCCACCATTACTAAGGCAAAAGGACAGAAGCGTTCAGGTTAGCATTGGGCCCCTTTATGTCTTATCGTCTTTCTCCAGGGAGCTGCGCGTGTGGTGTACGGATTGAGGAGACAACTATGAAATGTCCTACAAATTCATATAATAAATGCAGGGCTCTTCAGGGAGAAGCAACTGGAGATGAAGGAGTACTGTGCTTAGCTGAGCACTTTTACCCTATTGTTTCATTATTGGTGGCCTCAGCAGTGGGCTCCCTCACCTGTCAATAGGACCTCAAAAATGTTTAAAATGATAGTTACCCTTTAAAGGGGATTGCCTTATGAATGGTATTGGTGGCACACGAATACGATATTCTTCTCATGTCCGACTGGTGAGATGCTGCTAATCAGATCTACAACCAAGAGACAGCCATGTGCCAAGTAAAGTCAGCCTCGGGAGAAAGATGTCTCCACCCAGTCAATCATTTATAGATACTGGCCAACCATGTGGCTGCCCAGAAAATGCCAAGATGTATGAGTAAACCACAAGGCCCTGTGCTTTTCTAAATCCCTGATGGTACAGTAGGCGATGCAACTTTATTTAGGATCACATCGAAGTTGAGTTGGCGTCATTTAAATGGTCACCCAAAGATGATAGAATACTGAGGGCTCAATAGACAAAATAGATGGCGTAATAGACTAGCTACTAACAATGCAATAACAATGATGAAATAATAAAAACGCAATATTTCTATATATTTCTGCATGAAAGGTGTTATAAGTAATTACAGCCTCCTCTGGACCTTGAAAATTAGAGCCAATTAGTAAATTTAAGCATCATATTAGTTTTCGGCACCACAAAATTACTTACATTCTACTGTTTCTACTGTTTCGTCTCTGAACCAGTGTGACAACATGGGGATTTCCACCAATGCTGCAGCTTATCTCTGGTCCATGTTACTAACAAGAGTAACTGAAATTAGAAAAACGATGTTGTCATAGCTGTTGGTGAAAACTCTAGTTAGTCGACCAGCACCTGCTGCCCAAAGTACTTGCTTTTTTAGTTGGTGATCCTCTGTGGTCACTGTGAGCGTAGATGCAGGGCTGTCTCTTCCATTGGGCAGGTTAGGCAGTTGCCGCTCACGGGGCCCTCTTGGGCAGCCGCCTACTCTGCCCAGTGGCTTAACTCCGCGCCTGAGGCTGGCCCCTGCAGCACCTCTGTGTGCAGACTCGGACCCAATATGTCTTTAGCGGCGCTGGAGCCTATGTCACACCTCCTCCGCTGCTGTATGCTGTCGGCCTAGGAGATCCCGGGAGCAACGTCCGGAAACTAGCTCTAGGGCCAGAGCCAGGTGAATAGTGTTTTTTGTTTCTCTTCTAAATCAGGGTGGTCATCTACCCACATTTGGCTGTGTATGGAGAAGGCTATATGTGGAGAGGGGCAAATGGGGAGGAGGCCATATGTATAGGGGGCTATATGTGGAGGGGGTCATATGTCGAAGAGGCCATATGTGGAGAGGGCTATATGTGGAGGGAGCAATATGTGGAGGAGACTATATGTGGAGGGGGTCATATGTGGAAGAGGCAATATGTGGAGGGGGCTATATGTGGAGGGAGCAATATATGGAGTGGGCTATATGTGGAGGGGGCAATATATAGAGGAGGCCATATGTGGAGGTGGCTATATGTGCAGGAGGTGGCTATCTGTAGAGGGGGCTATATGTTGAGGAGTCAGTATGTGGAGGGGGCTATATATACATGATGCTATATGTACAGGGGGCTGTGTGCCTACTGACAGGGGGCTACATATACAGAGGGCTGTATACCTACCTACAGGGGACTATATATACAGGGGGATGTGTACCTACATACAGGAGGCTATCTATACAAGGGGCTGTGTACCTACCTACAGGGGGCTATATATAAAGGGGGCTGTGTGCCTATCTACGGGGCTATATATTTAGAGGGCTGTGTACCTACCTATATGGGGCTATATATACAGGGGGCTGTGTATTTAAAGAGACAGTGTCCCAATTACTTGCTTATTGACCCATGACCTCTGGCAACCTAAGAAACGTCCTGCCTTTGCTCCTGGTCAGTTTGTTGTTGTTGTTGCTGCTGTTCTACATAGAGCTTGACCTCTGTTTCCTGTGTTGCTGCTGCTTCCAGTGACTTCCAGTGTTAACTCTATGCTATCCAGTGGTGTTTACTGCTGTTCCAACCGCTGCACCAGTTGCTACCTGTGTTACTGCTGTTCCTGTCGCTGACTGTCTTATTGCTGTTCTCCTGAGATATTATCAGTCTGTTACCAGTCTAGAGGGCGCTCGTGCGTGCAGTGGAAGCCAAAGAGGACGGGTGCGAGCAAGAGCGCAGACAGGTGAGGGTAACTCAGCAGCGAATGCCGCCGTCACTGGCACAGGACAGGCAGCGCGCACAGAGGGAACAACAGAGAACCGGCCATGCCCGCGGTCCACAACAGGAGCCACGACATGGACCTGGAGTACAACAGAAGCAGCGCTAGGGACATGGCAGGCTCACCAACGGTCCAGGGTAATAAGGTCCTTTCTGACTTGTACTGTCGCTATTAAAAGAGTCTATCTAGAATGCTCAGTCTTCTTTTTGGGTCTTTCCAGTGTCACAGAGCCACAACAGACTTCAGGCTCACACATTCAGGTTAGGCTGTGGGTGTTTCTACAGCAGTAATTGGCATATCAGCTCTGCTATTCCGAACTAAGCCTGTTAGAGGGACATAAATAATGGAGGGCTCTGAACAGCAGGTCACAAGACTACAGAGCTCTACAGGTTTAAAGTTTTTCAGTAAGAAACATAAACAAGTTTCTGTGCTGCTTAAAAGACACAGCAGTGAGGGACATCACCATCCCAGTCATGGCTGCTAAAGCAAACAGAGATGGGCGGTAACTTAGAGAGACTTGTGTACACAAGCAAGAGGTAAGAACTGCTATAGTTCTGAAATCAAGAAAAAGCACATCAGCAATGTAATTGGTAATAGTTTATTTTACCTTTACCTACATGCTTAAAGCTAATCAATGAAACAGGAATACCCATTTCAGCTTTGACACAATATTCATAAAACACCATAAAGTCTATTAGCTACAATAAATATAACAACTACATAATACACTAGATGGCTGCACAGCAAGCAGCTGAGTCTATTAATAAGTGCTGTGACCATCTGGACATCTCAGGCCCATAAACTTTGAATAGAAATCAGAAGACTGAATGTTGGAGTTCTACTCCAAGAGCAACTGTTCTACCATACATGTACTTCAGATACGTGCCTTCATTTCCCTGCTGGTTGGAGAAGACGTGCCATGCACCACAGCTGTACAGATCTGAAATAACCCAGATGACAACAATCTGAGAACATTCTCATACTAAGCAACTGGTTGATTCATAAAAAGCAAACAGCATGTGTACCTTATAATGCCTGAATTTTTCTATGTTAAAGGGAACCTGTCACATAGTTTATGCCCTCCTTGCTGAGGACAGCACAAGCTAGTGTCAGACCTGCTGTTTCCAGCGCTGTGTCCCTTATTCTGTAAGATACTGGAGTTTTAGAGCATTTGCCGTTCAAATCTTATTCATGAGCAGGTGTTAGCTCCACCCACCAATGGCTAGCCCCGCCCACTGACAGTTATTCACATGTTTTTATCTATTAAAAGTAATAGGTTAATCAGTTGTGAGGTAGGCGGGGCTAGCCTCAGATGGGCAGGAAATGAAAAACACTGACTCTTTTCTGGCTGAAAACTGCAAATTTGAGCATTAAATACTCTAAAAACTACAGAATGAGACACACAGCGCTGGAAACAGCAGGTCTGTCACTAGCTTGTTCTGTCCTCAGCAAGGGGGGCATAACCTATGTGACAGGTTCCCTTTAAGCTTATAATGATGATGCCAACTACAGATCTGAATCCTTATCATGGTGGTCTTAGGGGGTGGCAAACTGGGCAGGTATCTATGGCTCCTGTTTTCTGGGAACTATGAAGATGGGAACTCCAAAAGCAAAAATGGTAAACCAAGCGAGTACATAGTTCTATTATTCATGAACTGAAATGCAGTATCAAATGTATTTAGCAACATACATAAAGGGGCATTCGCATCTGGTGAAATAGGACCTTGCAGCTTTCTACTGCGTCCATTCAGAACGGAGAGGTTGTTGCACATGCACAGTTCTCTCCATTCCCTTCTATGATAGCTCCAAGTATGGCTGAAGACTCTTACTTGGAACTCCCACAGAACTATATGGAGAGAGGAGCACATGTGTCCACCTCTCTGTTCTCCATCGGTGCAGCAGAATGCTGTGAGATCCTATTTCCCCAGATGGGAATACCCCTTTTAGCATTTTACTAAATAGAACTAAGCTGAGATTTCCAGGTTTCTGATTCTTGCAGTAAACTGCAAGATCCTATTTCTCAAGATGGGAATACACCACATTTACATTTTAAAACAGCTACACTTTATGATACCATTACGCTATATTGTGACCCTGTTCCATTATACCTGTGCACAGGCTAGCAAGCTTCTTAGCTGGATGCAGAGAGTTAACGTTCTGCCGGCTTGCAAACCCTGTTATGTTCTGAATTTGTTGTTGCTAAGTAATAGACTTGCCCTGAGGCTAGCCCTTTTGTGTCTTGGGTAACAGATGAAATTGTCAGGGCAGAGCGGCCTCATTGTCTTCTTACTGTTTCTCCTGGTAGAGAATTCTTATATTTGAATATAATATATATTCGAAAGGACAAGAAGCATAGAGGTTATCACAGGCATCCTGCCGCACGCCACAGACACGGTGAAGCCAATTTACCGTAAATAAGAAATTCTAAAGTTTGTTAGAATGTGATTTATCGGTAAAGGCAATATTTATTCTGTTTTTGCTCTGTTCCAGTCAAAAATGCCCAGACGTGCACCCACCCACTACTGAAACCTATGTATTATTCCAATGTCTCAATACATAAAAATTAAGCAACAGCAAATAGCCTTGATTAAAAAGTCCCTAATGTTTTAAGTCTTCAGCTCCTATACAGAGCTATGCACCTCTGTGGTAAGAGACTGTAGTCATATTCACTTTTATCTGCCCACTCTTCATACTATCCAACCAACAAAAAGTTTGGTTGTAGTCTGTCACTGTGAGACATATGGCCCATATGTATGAAAACTGTCTAGCAGTAAGACTGTCTTTGTTGCCCATAGCAACAAATCAGAGATTAAAGGGGATTTATTGCTTCATCACTTCATCTGTTTTCTTGTAGTTTCATTTTTTCAGCTCCTCAAATCCAGGAGTGTTTCTTCCCCTCCCAGCTGGGTGTTTCCTAACTGAGGGGGGGATGACATCACCCCCCCCCTTCACTGTTCGTGCTTGCTCCCTAGTCAGTGTGTTTGTTTGAGATCAGTGGGAGGGGATAGCACATCCCTGCTCTCCCCCCTCTCTGTCTGCATTCCTCTCCCTATGCAGTCTTATTTTGTAAGAGCTGTTTGTTTACATACCACAGCCCTGCATTCAGTCTAGACAGTCTTCTGTGAACTCAGAGCACTGATCTCTTCTCCTCTCACAGTTGGAGGTCTGTTACAGTTGAATCCAGTCTTCTATGAACTCATCCAGAGCAGCACAGATCTGTCTCCCTTCTATGTTTACAAGCAGGAGCATTAGGCTCCGAGCACAATTCTGCTGTTTTCTGATTGTAGAATTAGCTGCAGTGTTACTGTGCAGCTGCTGGCTGTGCAGAGTGAAATGCTGCCAGCTCCTTATTCTGAGTGAGAGAGGCAGGAATGCTCGCTCCCGTGAATACGACCGTGGGCCAGACAGAATGTAAATTAGTAGAGCCGGCAGCCAATGAAATGAAAGGAGGTGGAAACCGACCGCCATTGGGGAACAGTGTTTACAGAAAACGAAGATAAGGGAGAAGGTGAAAACAAGACAGCTTTGCAAATGACATCAAATTGCAAAGTTGCTTGTTTTCACTGCCCCCTTATTCTGAAGACAATTTAATGTAATGAAACAATCTCTTTAACTTTCATTTTCCTGAGCAATATATGAAATAAAAGTTGACCTCTGATTGGTTGCTTTTTGGCAACAAAGACAGATATACTGCTAGACAGGTTTCATGCATAAGGCCCGTAGTTCTGCATAGGAGCTGGAAGCTGAAAATAAAACAGTATAGAAATTTCTTCCTGAACACTCATTCCTGAAGGGTAGGAATACACAGAGTGGTTATGACGCAATCACAGTGCAGCTGTGATGCAGCCTGGAAAATCGGTGACACCCTACAGCAGGGGTTTCCATAAGCTTCATGATTGGTCGCATGGACTTGCATTCGAACACCTGCAAAACCGTGCGGCTGTTAACAAGCAGGAAACCTAGATGAAGATTGATCATTCGGGAGAGAAAATTATGAGCCACATGTATGAAAACTGCCTAGGTGTAAAACTCACTTTGTTGCCCATAACAACCAATAAGAGCGCCTCTCTCATTCTTCCAGAGCACTATATGAAATAAAAGGGGAGCTCTGATTGGTTGCTATGGGCAACAAAGTGAGTTTTACACCTAGGCAGTTTTCATACATGTGGCCCTATGTTCTCAATAATTCCTCTTCCAATTCAGTACTTTTGTAATATACATTCATTATTTTAATTTTACTTCCTGCTGCTCTACATCAGCTGTTTGACCACAGGATTCTCAGTAGTTCTGTGAGTCTTGACACAGAAAACAGCTCTGTGTCGAACCCATGAGATCAAGTGACCAGTACGGTTTGACTTTTTACAGAGCAGACTTTTAAGGCACCCCCTTTTCTCTTGCCTGCCAAAGCTTTCAATATGAGAGAGGGAACAGTGCAGTGAGACTTAGGGTATGTTCACACCATGTACTGTACACGGCGCAATACATCGTGTCTTTCGGGAGCTCACGCTAATATGCGCGTACTCCCGCAAGCTGCCGGCCCCATTGACATTCATTACTTGCCGGCGCATATTCGCCACAAATAATTGACATGTCACTTATCTCCCCGCGCGTACAATATGATCGTATTGTACGAGCGGGGAGAGGAGGCGTAATCCATAGTTCTCTATGAGAACTATGGATTACCGTAATTTCGACATCTCACCCGTATTAGAGCGCAAATATACGGCAAAATGTGTGCCGAAATTACGCCATGTGAACATACCCTTAGAGTATGCTCACATGATCTGCCTTGAGATCACTATTGAAACCCGAGAAACCAAAAAGATTCCCATTGATCTCAATAGAAAATACATGTTCTAGTTCCAGCACATTTTCAGCGCAGGTTTTTCCAAGCTGATGCACAGTCAAAAGGTCTTTGAACATGCTCATTCTTTGATTGTATCCCACGTGGAAAATGTGTGACAATTTACTATTGATGTCTATGGGATGGCTAAAATCTTCATTCAATAAGCACCTAAAACATTTGTACGTGTGTTCCATGTGGATTTTAATTCAGATCCACTTAAAAACAAATAGTCATTAATTGTACTCTTTCTGAATTAAAACTCAAATCCAAGAAACGCCTCTAAATCCAAATGTAATGCGTATGTACTTTAGTAAAAAAAATACTTGTTAAAAACACGTTGGAGAATGTGGAGTTCAATGGCAGAATCCACGTGGATTCCACACTTACATTTCACTCTGGCATGTGAACGTCCTCTAAGGCTATGTTAACACGGCTTATTTGCAGGGCGTAATTACGTCCTGCAATTACGCCGTGTGGACGGGGGCGGGGGAGGGAGCGGGGGGCCGGCACCTCGCCGGCCCATAGACTATCATTACTAGCGGCGCGTATACGCCGCTAGTAAATGACATGTCACTTATTTCCCCCCGCGGCAGATCGCCGAGCAGGGAGAGGAGATGTAATCCATAGCTCTCTATGAGAACTGTGGATTACCGTAATGACTGGGACGTATTCCAGCCGTAATTCGTACAGTAAGGCGCGTAATTACGGACTTAAATACGTCCCAGAATAAGCCGTGTGAACATAGCCTTACTCTAATAGCTTTCAAACTGTTCTGCTGTAGAAAAGAGAGGCTTTCACTTCCGGTCTTGGTATATCGCGTCCGGAAGTGGCGGCGGCGTTCCTTGAGCAGCACAGTGGCGTGACATTCAGGTAAGGGATATGTTTTTATCACACATGGGTATATAAGGTATGTTTGTTGTATTCACAGGCTATGATTAAGGGTGGTGCGTCACCCGAAACGCCTCAGACCATGCATTGCAGGTGCGCATGTTTTTAATGGATTCAAATAAAGAAACTTGAATTTTAAGATTGGGATCTCCGTTCCAGTGCTGTACTACTACTCTTCTCCTCCTGAGAAAAGAGAGGCTACATGTCAAAAAGTCTACAAATTTGCACAAACATCAAGGAAAGATGGACAAAAGGCTCGGGCAAACCATTTGAGAATTTGTGTCTGTTTGGTTTGCTGGACAACCACTTTGATATAAGAGGCTTGCATTTGTTTAAGATATCTTTCATACAGAAAGATTGTTTAGCTGTTAAACATTGTTTTCTGTCACATCTGTAATTTAGGCATCTGCCATTCAGTAAAAACCCGGGGGACAATCCTCCTATAACGGTTGTTATTTTGCCAGTGATAAAATGGTATGAACACAATTTATAAAGTAAAATCATCATAGAGAGTTTAAATTCCGTCTGTTTATTTGGTGCAAGGCTTTATTCTTCAAATGATGTATTTTACCGGCAGATCCTTTGTATCTTTATATGTTTGTCATTTGAAAAAATAAATGTAATGTAAAAAATGTTCCCATGAACCATAAAGTACAAAATCTACAGATGCAATAGGTGCAAAGGCCAGATACAATGTAACACTTATCGCAGAATAAACTATTGTAAGAGAAAAATGTTCAGTACTTGAAGTAGAGGACGACTGTGATTTATGAGATGTTTAGATGAAGTAACTGTACATGGTTTACTCTATTCTAAAAAACAAAACAACAAAAGAACAATAAAAAAGAACAGGACTAAAAGCACTGAAATTAAAACATTCATAGGAGTGCTGCAACCTACTAACTAGAGAAGTATAGTACCTACTGTATATGTAAGAACAGGGGCGTAGCTACAGGGGGCTGCAGGGGTTAGCAGTCGCTACCGGGCCTAGCAGCCTAAAGGGGCCCAAAAGTCCTTCTGCCACATTAGAAGACACCAGTATTGTAAATGGTGCGCAGTAACTGGGGGGGGGCCCATTTCACTTTTTGCACTAGGGCCCAAGAGCTTGAAGTTACGCCTCTGTGTAAAAAGTATAGTACCTATATGGAGATATAGCATTTTCTTGACAATTGGAGCTTATATTTTATTTAATAATCACTATATTGGCTACAGGGGGATTGGATGAATCATCTCAGTATGGAATCTGTTGTTTTTTTTTTTTCTGGCATCTGAGTTAGGTGACCTATTTGAGGGCTTAAAGGGGTTGTCTCACTACAAGGATTGCTTTTTATGTTAAAGATCTTGCAAAAACAAGTCACTTTGCAATATGTGTCCATTGACAGTGTCCTACCTATTCTGAGATTTCCCCTCTTGTATGGGCTGCATAAGCTCCTGTGGTCGCTATAGCTACCGACCTGTTTGATCTCTCCTGATAGGCTGCCAGCACTGGCTGCTAGAGCTACAGACCTGGCTTTCAATGCAGCCTAGTGGAAGCCAGTAAACACGCCCCTGAATTCAAAGTAAAACCAAGAAAACAGGACTGTGGTAACAAGAATCAATGTAGTGAGACAACTCCTTTAACATAGGCACATGTTAAACAAGGAGGACACTTTTAAATGATCTTTGTCCTTTCAATGGTAATGACACCCACAGTTGCTTATTGCACTTGCTTCATGTCTTCCTCATAAATGTCCATATTGATCCTTCCCTCTTTCCTGCTTAAATTAGGTTTTTTCACCATGCTGTTTCAAAACCAGCTTCTGGCTCACACTTCCTGGTTAGGTTGTGGGTGAGTCTACAGCTGTGATTAGGGTGTTAGAGGGACATAAGTTCAGGAAGTTTGTAAACTGTAGTACACTAGGTTACAGAGCTCTAAAGGGTTGAGGCTTGTCAGTAACATAGATAAACAAGCTGGAGATAATATTCTGCAGGCAGTGACACCACCATGGTCAGACAGGGCAGCTGGAGCAATAAGAGCAGAGAGAGAGATGGTCTGTAACCACGGAAGCTTGTGTAAACAAGCTGGAGAGAAAATCTCCTCCATCTCCTAAACAAAGCAAAATCAGAACTGCACTCTATTTGGTAATAGTCTTTATTTATCTTTTCCTGATTATTGTGGTGAGAAAACTAATTTAACTTTAGAGTATATATGAGGGGTTGGGTTGTGTGAGACTCTAGCAGGACTTGCTGGAAAGATAGCATTAAATAAAAGTGCTACACATTGAAAGTTGCTGATCCTTGCAGCATGGTCCAGGAGTGGACAATATAGCCAAGATTTTTGGAGTCTCCAAGACTCAAGCACCAAAATAAAATGACCTAAAATTTGGGCTATAACAGCAGATTTATAGGCACATTGGCCATCAGGGATTAGTGACAACACTTCAATTTATGTCTCATGGACTCAAAAGGGTCTATAAAAAAACTGTATTTAAAAGAAACTCAAAAACATCTCGGTGCTATTTTGAATTCTTGAGTAATTATATTGTATTGCTTAAGAATCAGACCGTATAATTATGAAGTATTTTTCTCTTACTATTTTCCCTTCAATTCTATTTGCTATATATCTTGGCTGCCTAAATGATGAGGAATTTTTGGCCTTGACCACAGCAATAGCCAACCCTAAGCACAATAGCTCAACTGTTCAGAGCTATGCCGATGACACTTGCCAGTGTGGAACGTATTCTGCTGTGCACTGCTATGCACACTGCACCCGAAGCTCCTTGGCACATTCATTGACCCAGTTTGGTAGAAACTGAATGAACAATGATATATTGTCCTAATATGTGACAACACACTTTAAATATTAGAAAGGCTTTGCAAAATAGGTCTGTATAAGAAGCACCAACAGAGTAACGTCTAAGCTTGGCTGTACGTTGTCCAATGCTGTTCTGTAGGATGTATCATTCTAATGCAGTGTTTCATTTTAATGCTGCATCTGTGGAACCAAGTGGTTCCTTGCTACCCAGGCAGGAATTGTCCAGCAAAAAGCTTAAAATTACAGGGGTTTTCCCCATAAGGACATGCATATTTGTTAATTAATTTAGATTCAACCTCTTTTTATCCCCAAAATGAAAAAGCATTAAAGCGGTTGTCCTCTTATGCAGTTTCACAGGGCAACAGCCAGCTTTAGACTCACAATTCCTGGTCAGGCTGTAGGTGGGTCTATAGAACTGTATGTCAGTGTGGTATATTATTAATATAATATAAAATATTATATACATACATACATACACACTGTATATATATATCTCAGTATAAATCGGCCTTGCTGTTCCTAGCTATTCCAATTCAAGTGATATGAGTACAAGAGGTTTATAAAATGTAGTGCACAAGGCTACAGAGCTCTGGAGAGTGAAAACTTCTCTTTTGGTTATGTAAATAATCTCCATTGATAGAGATAAGATTCTGCAAGAAGTGACTCACCATGGCCCAAACTGACTGACAGCAGCTTAGATCCATTAGATAAGAGACAGAGGAGAAGGAGGTGAGGAGAGGTGGTCGGTAACCGGAGAAACTTGTGTGCTCTAAGTGGAGACAAAGGGCGACATGTATGAACGGGGCTGCGCCAGAATTATGACCTCAAAAAGCTGTAGATGTATGAACAGGCGTACTCCAAACTTTGGCGCGATAAGTGCCTCAGTACCGCACCAAAGACACTTTTTAGCGGGCCAAGTTTTGAGGCATTCTGGGGGCATTGACACCACATTAGTAGAAGTAGACACATTTATGATTCTTAGCGCAGAACAGTTAGAACAGCCAGACCAAGTTAAAGGTGGTCTGCCCAAGCCGGAGTTGTCGTATTGGCACTAGACTGCGCCTGTATATATGAACTGCATGAGAACAGGTTCATACATTCTGTCATAGTCTATACTACCTTAAAACGATTTAGAAGTGGTCTATCAACGCCAGAATTCATAAACATCGCCCATAATCTTCTTTATCTCCTCACCAAAGCAAACTGAAAAGAGCAATACATTTTATAATAGTCTTCATTTGCCTTTCCATACATGTTAAAAGCTAATCGTTGTAGTGAGAAAACCCTTTTAAGCACAATACCTTCATTCATGATTGGCAGTGGTTTTGGAGGTTTGACCCTTACCAATCAAAGTGTTTGGTATAGTGACATGCCATAACATTATCTTATGTTATTAGCATGTTGAATCATTGGCTCATCTTTAGCTCATTCAACAATACTTGGCACAGGGCGGACAAAACTTTTCACAAGTCTGAGACAAGTTTAGTGGAGATTATGACCCAATGATCTGTAATAAAGAACCACAGAGGGGCCACAAGGTATGTTGTTCATGCAAGTTGTGGGTCGTTCCAGAGTGATAGAAGTGATTGATCCACAATGGCTGAGATTTCTCTGGATGAGAAAAGGTTTCCTTCATGGTTAATGGATCAGGAGTCACTGATATAATGTATCCAAATTCAACCTGGCAAGCCAAACTGCATTCCCCAGGAGGTAGAACATTTTATGGAGAAGGAATTAACTTGCAGAGGCAAGAAAATTGTTACCACATAAATCCCTACTAAAATTTACAATACGCAACCACAACTACATAAATGTTTTCTGCATGGCTTCCCTCATAATTTCCGTTCCAATATTCATCTCACTAGTAAACTCTAAGGTGGTATAAATAGAACTGACATTCAATGATATTTTTCACATTTCAAAAACAAATGATTGTCAAGGGTGGCATTTTCAATAAAGTGGCTTCAAGACAATGATGGGGTGACGCAGATTACTACACTGTTCTGAGGACAATTACAATTACCCTTAATGCATACTCTGTAATAGACCTTGCATGGTTGACAGGTTATAGGATAGGAAACAAGGTTTTCTGCTTAAACACAAATAAGGACATTTCATTTCTTTACGACATGAGATTAACAAAAGAAAACAGTAGAGGCTACAAGTCAAAGGAAATAACATAAGATAGGAATGGAAGAACACATCTCTACATCTTTAGATGTCAGGGGTCCCTTACCTCAATCATATCATTTAACGTGAGTTCCTCAGATGACTGAGTATTAGTGCATGTCCCAACGGCAGAGGACCAATACCGGTCGGTTTATCCGACCGGTATTTGTCCGGTTTGTGGGCAGTGCACACGGCAGCGGGGGGGTGGTGGGGCGGCTTTTCTCTGCGATGAGCGGAGAAAAGCCCTCCCCCTTCACAGTTATATGCACATATTTCGTCCGAAAACAGGACAGAAGAATGTGCATGTACAATGTATGTCGGGCGGCCCGCGGGCGGAAAAAACCGGGTTGAAAACTCGTGCAGTGGGGACTGCTCACAGGTTTTCCATAGAGCACCATTGTGCTCGCTTGCGGACGGTTCTTCAGACGGTCTGCAACACCGCAACCCGGCTGAAAGACCAGCCGAAAATCCGTGCCGTGGGGATATGCCCTTAACAGCCGTTAGAAGTGTGTAAAATACACGACTACATGTACAATTTTTGTCAATTGTCCATCACTGTGTTTGCAAAATAGAGGCCCCTGAGCTGACAGGTATTTGGCTACTGCCTGACTGCCCAACTTTTCCGGTTTTCCCTGAAAAGGAGCACATTATTTATAAGTATTCTCCATATACTTAACCATATCTGCTTATAAAATACATCTACAATGTGCTTTGTATTTATAACACCAATAAAGAGCACCATTGTTTGCATGCAAGAAGCACAAGCTCAAACATGCCCACTAGCAACAGTGCCAGTGCTTGACGGGGGTGCCTGGGGCCCACCAGTGTAGTTGTTTTTTGGGCCCAGCAGTGTAATTGTTTTTTGGGCCCAATTAGTGCATTGCTGTCTGACTGTCATGATTGTGCCTGGCACACCCCCGGCCTTTGGCTCTGGTCACCGGCCACGGCCGGTACGACGTAAGCCGTGGTTTTTAACATAACGCTGCTTATTTACTTTTCTGCCAGTGTGAACTCTGTCTGCTAACTGGGTATGTTCTGACTGATTCCTGGCCAACACCCGTGGCCAGCAACCCTCCAGCACTCTTTGGGTTAATCGGTTTTCTTGGTGATTGACAGGTTCTGCTCCTTATCACTTCTGCTCTTCTTCCTCCCCTTCCCTATTTATAGTTACTGCTTCCTTCCTTCTTTTCCTGCTATAGGTTTAACCTCCCTGTAGTTCGCCCGTTCTTTTGCTTGTTTTTCTGTGTTATTCTGACCTCTTGCTTGGACACTGGTTACTCTTTGCCCACGTTTCTGTACCTTGCTGCCTGTTTCGTTGCCGACTTGGACTGCCTGACTACGCTTACTTGTTCTGTGTTTGTTTGTCTCTGTTTGGGTTTCACTTTGCTCAGTGTAGTCATTAGCCTTCTGGTTGGGGCCAGCCTATTAAGGAGTCGGGTTCCCCAAAAGGCAGGGACAGAGGCTGAGACCAGTGTCAGGGCCTCACTTATCTGTGTCTTGGTGTGTGTCCCTGACACTGACTTTCTCTCTCTTCTTTTCTCCCTGAAAAGCAGCCCAAAGTCCACTCGATGCCTAGTAGCCCACCATGCCCAGGGGCCGGCTATGGGCCTTTCCTGCTACCCTGTAGGTCAGTACAAACCTGCACAGCGCCAATCAGTGACAAAAACTAACACAATCTGTATTGTTAGAATACAGTTATGGAGTTATTAAAGGGTATTCAGTTACTGGTACCTCCACCAATCAGCTGTAATCTGTAAGGGAACCTGAAGGCAAGAGTTCAATTTCTCTACAGCGCCACCACAGGGGAAATGAAGAATAACATGCTACCCATTGGAATCAATTGGTTGTCGTTGAAATGAAAATATGTGCTAGATCCTTCAGAGACATCCTTTGCCAATTCTATCTACTCCAATTAATTGTTGGACGTCCAAGTGAGTCACTCTTGGAAAATGTGTTGCCCAATAGCTGAGAACAGAAGTGTTGACAAGGCACATGAAGATATCCCACCAGCCGTCCTCCTCATGTGAGTAAACATGCTGGATGCATACAAGACCATGGGGATTTATTGTTGTTGCTAGGCCTGAACATACTTCAGCCAAAGCTTAGGAAACAATGTGGCTACAGATTATTCCTTAGAGTCTGATATATGTAACAATAAGTACAAATTATAAATATATCGGTAAAATTAACTTTATTTTGCATATCCATATGTTACATATATGTATCAAGAAGGAAAGCCTTTATATGTGCTGCACTCTGCTTTACTACAAGATAAAGTGCTTTTGTCTACTGAAATACATAGTTCTTGATCCCATTAAATGGGTCAGTAATAGCGTAAGTAATAATCCATGCACTCCGATGATACCAAGAATGCCAGGCGAATGAATCTGCCAATAACAGATGCAATGCATCTCTCAGACCCTGGTATGATAATTTGGGGAAGCGTTGGTGTGTGAGAGGCAACGCTTTACACGCTGTGTCCACCGCAGCTGCTTAACTGCTTAATCTCACGAGCCGAATACCATTTGTTTCTTCTGCAGCAGATAACAAAATATGATTCACATATAAGGATATTCCATATGATGAAGTGTGGGAAGGAGAAATTCCTCATCGACGCCTCACTACAGGCCTGTGTGCCTGATCTGTAAGCATTAGTAAGTCCCAATTCTCTGTATCATAGGACAATTGTGAGGCCCGGCCAGCAATCAATATGCAGCTCACCTACACACACAGCCCTAGATTTTTCATCATGCAGGAATATTTGAGCGGAGTCTTGGCACTCTGCGTAGCACTAGGACCAGGTCAATAAGGACAAAGCTAAAAGTCCCAGTAAATCACAGCAAATTATATTTCTTTTACCCATCAGTAAATATGAAAAGAATAGAAAAACACTTTTAGCTGATGTTTTAGATTTTTATAACTTTTGAAGGCGATGCACACATTTTGCACTCAATTGTGCACCCAGCCCCTTATATGTAAATGTGTGGATGGGAGAAACATTGCATCTTTACAAGGCCACAAGAATCTATATGCGTTGTCTCTAAATCACTAGGTTATCCAGAATTAGAAGAAAAGTCTACTTCTTTTGCAGAAACAGCCCCAATGTGGTCTATGGGCTGTGCCTGGTATTGCAGCTCAGCATCATTTACTTTAAAAAGGGTTGTTCCACTTCAAAAATTGATGGCATATCATTAGCATATACCATCAATGGAAGACAGGTGTGGGTCTCCCTCTGGGACCCGCACCTATGGTGAGAAGGAGCCCTGAAATCTCTCCGGCAGCATGGTGTGCTTGGCTGTACCCTAACATCCCTATAATTTTAATGGGAGAGTCCCAATTACCTCTCCGTTTGGAACTGAGACAGTTTGGGGATTGTTCTCAAGATAGGTGTGGGTCCCAGAGGTGATCCCCGTACCTATCTGACGTTGAGCTGATTTTATTTAAAGAGGACCTGTGACATCTCCTGACATGTCTGTTTTAGTTAAAGGGGTTATCTCACTACAAGGAATGCTTTTTATGTTAAAGATCTTGCAAAAACAAGTCCCTTTGCAATATGTGTTCATTAACAGTGTCCTACCTATTCCTAGATATCTCCTCTTGTATGGGCTGCATCAGCTCCTCAGGTCGCTATAGCTACAGACCTGTTTGGTCTCCTGATAGGCTGCTAGCACTGGTTGCTATAGCTACAGACCTGGCTTCTACTGCAGCCTAGTAGAAGCCAGTAAACACGCCCCTGAATTCAAAATGTAACCAAGAAAACAGGACTGAGGTGAGATGAATCAATGTAGTGAGACAACCCCTTTAAGACTAGTGTTCCCCATGAAAAAAAAATATCTTAAGGCATCAGTATTTAGATCTCTATGCTGTACGGTTCCTGTGTTATTTCTCCCAGAAATTAATTACCAATCTGTCAACTGAGTGTTACGAATTGTGGGTGGGGGATGTCCTGTACAGTCTGACATTGTCCAATCAGTACTGACAGCCAGACTGTGCAGGGACACACCTCAAATTGGTCCCACCCAGCTGACAGATTCAGTAATACATTTCTAGAAGGAATAACAGAGGAACAGCCCAATACAGAGTTATAAGAGAAGATGCTCCAGAATTGTCATTTCACAGAAAACACAAGGATTTAGGAAAACAGACAAAGCAGGATAAAATACTTAATTCCTTTCAATGGCTAACTGAAAAGATGAGGACAGTTTGCAAACAGGGGAGTAGCTATAGGAGGTGCAGCGGTAGCAGCTGGGGCTCTGCATCCTGAGGGGGCCCAAAAGTCCCTTTGACACATAGGAGATTTGGAGATGGTGTGTTATACAATTACTGAACCCCCAAAACTGCAAAAACGGAACGGAGTATGATTTAGTAAATCCAAGCACGCTGTATATATAAATATATATATATATATATATATTATATATATATATATATATATATAATATATATATATATATATATATATATATATATGTATACACATGTATATGAGAGCTAGCCGTTATGTGAGCCTGCAAATGTCGCCAAATAACATTTTCTGGGTGTGGGAAAGATGCAGCCAGCAATACCAAACTCCCTAACTATTGGTGTCTATGGAGAGGAAAATGCAATCTAACTAAGAGCAGTCTGTACAGTACAGAGAGTGAGCTGAAAATGGCGTTCACAAGGCAATACAGTGAAATATATATATAACATGGTCATGTGATTTTAGCAGCCAATGAGAGTCCAACACCTCAGCAAATATTTTTTTGACACTTCTCTGTGCTCTGCACTGATTGGATGGCTGCCAAAAGTACAGAAAGGTGATTGGATTTCCGCCAATAGTGCAGAAAGCCGCTGAAAACTAAACTGAAAATGTTGTGTCAAACTAGAACTAGAACTTTACTCGTACAAACAGTAAAATGTTCGGTTCGAGTTCTAAAAATTCAAGACGTTCTACTAGAACTTAACTTTTCTAGAACAGTTCGATCAACACTAAAGCTGGAGATATCACATGATGCTAACATTGTATAAAGCTTCTTTAAGGCTGGATTAACATAAGTATTTTTTTGCTGCATGATCAGATCCTAAAGAAAAGAAAATTATAACGGAAAGACGCTGTTCACACTAGAATCATGATATGACAGCTAAGCCAGGGGCAATTTTGAATGGACATTATAGAAGTCTGATGTAGACCAGAGAAATATAATGCCTCCAGGACACCGCGCTCTCTTGGTTCTCTTCCTACCTCTCTGACCGCTCCTTCAGTGCCTCTGTTTCCGGTTCTACCTCCTCTCCTCTTCCTCTTGCTGTTGGGGTTCCTCAGGGATCAGTTCTAGGTCCTCTCCTCTTTTCAATGTACACAGCCCCCATTGGCCAAACCATCAGTAGATTTGGCTTCCAGTACCATCTCTACGCTGATGACACTCAACTATACACCTCCTCCCGAGACATCACTCCTGCCCTGCTACAAAACACCAGTGACTGTCTGTCCGCTGTCTCTGACATCATGTCCTCTCTCCATCTGAAACTAAACCTCACTAAGACTAAACTTCTTGTCTTTCCACCATCTTCTAACAAACACCCCACCCCCCTGCTATTTCTGTCTCAGTGTGGGGCACCACCATAACTCCTAGGCAACAGGCCCGCTGTCTTGGGGTTATTCTAGATTCTAATCTGTCTTTCACCCCTTATATCCAATCCCTTGCCCGCTCCTGTCACCTGCACCTCAAGAACATCTCCAGGATCCGTCCTTTTCTCACTGTGGAAACAACTCAAACCCTCATTGTTGCTCTCATTCATTCTCGTCTTGATTACTGTAACTCCCTGCTTATCGGTCTCCCTCTCTGTAAACTCTCCCCTCTCCAATCTGTCCTGAATGCAGCAGCCAGGCTTGTCTTTCTTTCCAGCCGCTATACTGATGC
This sequence comes from Phyllomedusa bahiana, assembly GCA_025379985.1. NCBI lineage: Eukaryota > Metazoa > Chordata > Amphibia > Anura > Hylidae > Phyllomedusa > Phyllomedusa bahiana. The sequence goes on from JAODAL010000100.1 coordinate 359,873, forward strand.
CTCTACCCTGTGTCAGTCACTGCACTGGCTGCCCATTCAGTACAGAATACAACATAAACTCATCACTCTCACCCATAAAGCTCTCCACAGTGCTGCACCCCCCTACATTTCCTCTCTCATCTCTGTCTACCACCCTACCCGTGCTCTCCGCTCTGCTGATGATATCAGATTACATTCCTCAATCATCTGAACCTCCCATGGCCGTCTCAAAGATTTCACACGTGTGGCGCCAATTCTCTGGAACATGCTACCGCGGGCGATCAGGCACACTCAGAACCCTCACAGTTTTAAGAGGGCCCTAAGAACACATATTCTCAGGCTGGCATATCAAGATCCCTAATTGCTAACCCCCACCTGCTATCATACCTATCTGTCACTCCCAACACTAGGGCCCTCACAGGCACTTATCTGTATATGGATGTACTGTCAGGGTGGCAGGGTCACCCAACTTTTATGTAAACCACCCCCTATTTATGTAACATGGCTGGACCATTGTAAACTGAGCACTTCTTAACCCTTTGTCTCACCCATACACTATAATAGATTGTAAGCTCTCGCGAGCAGGGTCCTCACACCTTGTATCTCATCTGTAAGTTCTTTTAATGTATAATGTCTGTATTTATACCCTCTAAATTGTAAAGTTCTGCGGAATATATTGGCGCTATATAACCAAAAAAATTATTATTATTAAGTTTCAGTTGGGGTTCCAGTATGTTCGACAGCAATAATAGGGCTACAGGCTGTTATTCTTCAAATCACAAGTGACCACTGACATAGTGATTTGTGATTTGCCAGTCCATTGACTGGCAATACTGCCAGGGGTAAATACAACCCTATGCATCCACCCTAATTGGGCGTCCACTCGTGGAAACAAAACTGTGCAATGGATGAAGAATGATTAAATAGTCATTTTTAAACTACAAAATTTCTTGACAATACGGGGCTCAGTATGACTGTAATAAATCCACGGGAAAGGGGCAGCGAGGAGGGGATTAATGGTATATTGTCCAAACACCACTCGTATACAGCAGTCATCCTCCTATAACATTGCCATGCCGTAAACTTGACATCTTCGCCACAAGACACAATCACAGCCTTCTGCACTCGCACTCTGGGCTGCATGAATTCTAGGGATTGAACAATATATCAAGGGGATTTTATAAGTGCTATGAGCTCGACTCGGGCTGCACAGAGAAGGAATCACATTATTTTTCTATGCATTTCTTAGCAATATTGAGGTTTTAATGTAAAATTCATGAAGTTCCAATATCATTACCAATGCTAATGTCGGAGCACTGTATGCCTTGAAGCAATCTATGTGCACATTAATTTCCCTTGTGGTGAGAGACCTGTCTCCACTTCTTTACCTAACAGGCATCCAGAGGACGACCCAATGAAAGGTCACCAGTGGCCCCTTTCTTGATGAAGCCTCTGGTACAATGTGGCGTTTAAATATTCTCCAGACCCTCCGTCCCCGCTCACCGCACATGCATAATCTAGTTTTTGTTCTGAATTGTTTCCAAATCCATTAATTACCAGTAGCAAAGTAGCCTATGCAGAATGTATCCTCCTTCACTAAAAGTTTTTTACTTTAAATTGCAAATGTATTACTTATGTTTCTAACATATGTTTCTTCTGTGAACATACTGTAAAATTGATATATTCAGTTACAATGTAATTGATATGGAATCTACACTGACAAGACACTGGAGTACCTGAAAGTAACTCGATTCATCTTCTGTAACCAGGTAACATCTCATAAATGTGTTTTATGAAACCTTTAACTAATTTAGCAAAAATAATAAATACACAAACAAAGGGCAGAGTACTATGTTCCCATCAAGCTTGGTCTTTAGTGCGCAGATTTTTTGGGGTATTTTTTGCCAGATTCATTCCCGTTGTACATTTGGAGTCCAGTCCAGTGGATGACCTTGAGCCCTGACATTGCATGGCAGATGATTCATGTTGGTTGTGGCCGACACAACCAAAAGACGTGAGCACATGTCAATTCCTTGCTGGAGAGAAGGGTTTTACATTTTTTCCCATTCAACACATCACAGGGTTTTCTATTTTTTTTTTTTTATACAGCTAACTAAATCTTTAAAGGGGATTTGCCAGGACGCAAGTTTCTTACCTTCCTTATCAGCACAGGGAGAATGTCAACAAATCACGCTGAGTCATGAATGCTGCAGGGCTGAGAGGGAGGGGGTGAGTAAGGAGTCAGGAATAAGGGAGCGTCTCAAAACTTAAGCGAAATTATAAACAGTACAACAGTGCATTCTCAAAACAACAAGACACAGCCTCAGACTGCACTTTCTACCCGGTGCCTTAAAAGCTCATTCATTTGCCTGTCATCAGATAAGAAGTGTTTCACGCAAGCGCGGCCTGTCAGCTCCTGGGTCGTGTCTAGTGGAAGCTTTCAGCTAACTAAGGGGGATTTAGAAATACTGTAGCTCTCAGAGTATTCACATTTTGTAATCACATATATTTAGAAAAGTGATTAAATGCCCATTTCGGAGGTTCCCACGTCAACATTACATGGTGGCAAAACCCCTTTAAACTAGAACAGACTTGAACAATAACACAGGAAATGGGAGTCGAACCGTCTGGCACCACCCCTTTGGATGGCCGGGAATACACACAGACCTCCCAATTTGTGGGTGGGGTTTACATAAGCCCCGTCCCTCTCTGACAGTTGTGAATCATCATAAATGCAGGCCTGAACTAGCGTGTTAGAGCCTAAAATACTAAAATAAGCTTTTAAATGAATAAATTGGTTGATATGCCATAAACGCAAGGGAAACCCGCCCCCACAAAGCGAATAGCAATTCTTGACCATCATTTTGTATTTTTTAGTCCAACAAGGTCCAAAGGCTCGGTTACTTGGTAATACAATTCTGGTGAATAGCTCCAAATCCCTTGCATGGTTATGAAGTCATTTATGCCTTAACAACTGCCTGCTGTCTTTTGAAGGTGGATGGAACAGATCCCCACGATATCTTTTCACTTCACTAAGGGTGCTTTCACACAGTGCATCTTTCGGTAAAATTGCGATTTTTACTGCGATTTTTGTACAGCAATGTACGACATTAATTGCTGTGCCTTCCTGCACAAAAAACGCATTAAAAAAACGCATCAAAAACGCACCAAAAATGCACTGTGTGAAAGCACCCTAAAGGAGAGAAGAGTTTGCAGGTCTTCAGTTCCTACTGTGCTACAAAATGAGCTGTTATTACAGGAGATCTGTGAAGTTCTCCCAAAAATGAAGCTGACACTCCATTTCGATGATCTACTGATAACTGCTGCTCAACTGATAGCGGTGCTGATAATAATTTTACCCTAACTCCTCCCATTCATTAGCTATCAGTGCCAATCAGTTCAGCCACCATATCATAGTCAACCCCCCCTTGATTGTTAACCAGGTGGTTTACATCACTCATTTCTATCATTTGCCAAAAGTAACAAGTGCTCCATGTCCCCTTGAAAATTAAGCAGTGGTGAGTGCCCCCTTGACAGAGCATAGGCAGTGAAGGAGTTCATTACCATACCGGTGTTGAACCTGACAACACTGATAGCTGAGAAACAGGGAGAGGATGGTAAAAAAAAAATAAAAGCGCTGTAATCAACGGAGAGAAAGCTATGTATATATAAATGCTTCCGGCTCAGTTGATTAACAGGTTTGTTCTTCCCAGCAGCCTCCTGACCACAGCCCGCAACGCTGAAAGCTCCAAACTTGTCCATCTAACCCTTACGATGTACGATGGAAGGGAGTTAAAAACCATCTCTTTGATCAGGTCACCGGTTTTCCAGAGGCTGAGCAAATCTTTTGCAGTCAGCTCTAAGAATCTAGAGAAGTCCCCAGAGCTGAACTCACCTTAAGGCCATGTTCACACGGCTTATTTCGCAACGGATTTGCAGCCATATTTACGGCCGCAAATCCGTTGCGAAATCAGTTACAAACAAGTAACTGGCCGCTTTACATTGATTTCAATGGGAAATACGTGTCGTCGTTCAGACGACACTTATTTCCGTTACGGATTGCGGCCGCAATCCGGCCGCAAAAACAATGTGCATGTCAATTATTTCCGGACGGATTCACCAACTATAATGAATGGGGATGGTGAATCCCTCTGGCAAATCAGTTCCAAATACGTGCCACACTTAGTGGCACTTATTTGAAACTGATTTGCACCTGATTTCGGAACGTATTTACGATCGGCAATCCGACGTAAATACGTTCTGAAATAAGCCGTGTGAACATTGCCTAAGTGTTACCTCAACAGCAGCCTGTGGCACAATGGCACAGATTAAAATGTGTTCAATAAAGGAGTATTGGCAAATAAAAATCGCTAAATGGGATTAAAAAAATAATTCCATGAATAAAAAGTAAATTAGATTAAAAAAAAGTAAAAGTGATTTAGTATATAAAACCAATAAAACTACACAAACATTTTTTTGTGTGCATATTTTACTTAAAAACAAAAGAACCTACAGTTAAAACCAGAGGTTTACATACATTATATATAAAGACTCATATGCATGTTTTTCTCACTATCTGACATGAAATCAGAACCTTACCCGTTTTAGGTCATTGGGATTACCAAAATTATTTATATTTGCCAAATGCCAGAATAATGAGAGAGAGAGAATCTTTTAACCCCTCTTTTTTTACACTTTTTATGTTTTTTAATTTTTTTTTACACTTAGTAACTTAAAATCTGTGTCAGGACCTGCACCTAACAGGCAGTGATCAGGACAGCACACAGTCTGTCCTTGTCACTCGCTTGTTACACAGACACCCCTGGGGCCACTCTAGGTCCCCAGGGCTGTCTTGTCACCTAGTGTTCCGATTACCCGACAGAGCAGGGAAACCCTTTGATTGCGCTGCGGTGACGATCCGGCACAATCAAAGGGTTAAAGCACCGGGGAGCGGGGGTTCCCCTGCTTCCCGATGCTTGCTGGAGAATCTCTGGGATCAGGGCTGTGTAGTACAGCCCCGATCCCAGCGCTGCTGCGGCGCCCGGGCGCCAAAAAACCCTGATGTCTGCAGCGATGCCAAAAGATGTCGCTGTAGATGAACGACCCGCACCAGCCGACGTCAAAAAAAGTCGGTGGGCGGTCATTAAGGGGTTAAGGCATTTTCATTGCTTTCTGCAAAGTCAAAAGTTTACATACACTAGGATTACTACGCCTTTAAAAAATATGGGACAGCCCTTATGATGATGTCATGATTTTGGTCCCTTCTTCAACATCTGAGTTAATTAGAGACAAATCTGTGGATTATTTTATGCACACCAGAAACACACTGCTTCTGTGTGTAACATCATGGGACCGTCTAAAGAAATCAGCCAAGATATCAGGAAGAGAATTGTGGACTTGAACAAGTCTGGATTATCCTTGGGTGCAATTTCCAGATACCTGAAGGTGTCTCGATCATCTGTACAAACAACTAAATGCAAGTACAAACAAGATGGGAATGTCCAGCCATCATACCGCTCAGGAAGGAGACCAGTTCTCAGCGATGAACATGATTTGGTCCGACATGTGCAAATCAACTCAGGAACAAAAGCAAAAGACCTTGTGAAGATGCTGTGAAGATGCTGGCGGAGGCTCGTAAGATTGTGTCATTATCTACTGTGAAACGAGTACCGTATCAATATGGACTGAAAGGCCACTCTGCCAGGAAGAAGCCTTTACTCCACAAGAAACATATAAAAGCCAGATTAATGTTTGCAAATGCAAACAGGAACAAAGACCTACATTTTTGGAGACATGTCCTTTGGTCTGACGAAACTGAAATTCAACTGTTTCACCATAACGACTATCATTACGTTTGGAGGAAAAAGGGAGAAGCTTGGAAGCCTAAGAACACCATCCCAACTGTGAAACACGTTGATGGCAGCATCATGTTGTGGGGTTGTTTTGCTGCAGGAGGGACTGGTGCAGTTCACAAAATAGATGGCATCATGAGGAAAGAAGATTATGGAGCAATACTGAAGCAATATCTCAAGACATCAGTAAGGAAGTTAATGTTTGGACGGAAATGAGTCTTTCAAATGGACAATGACCTGAAGCATAGTGCCAAACTGGTTACAAAGTAGCTTAAGGATAAATAAGTCAATGTTTTGGAGTGGCCATCACAAAGCCCCGATCTCACCATGCTGTTTCACATAGCCTGCTCCTCACAGCCAGTTTCAGGCTCACACTTCCTGTTCAGGCTGTGGGTGGGTCTACAGCAGTGATTGGCATTTCAGCTTTGCTATTCCTAACTGTGCCTGTTAAAGGGACATTGCTAATGGAGGGTTCTTATCAGTAGGGCTCAGGAGCTCTGAAGGTTTAAGGTTTGTCGGTAAGAAAGATGAAAAAAAATAAAATCTCCTGTGCTGCTGATAAGGCACGGCTGGGAGTGACATCACCATCTAGGTCACTGCTAGAGTAGAGAATTGGTCAGCAACCTAGAAAAACTTCTGTAAACAAGCAGGTGATAAGAACTAAATTTAATTCTGCAAAGAAGCAAAATCAGAACAGCAATGTATTTGGTAATAGTTTTTATTCACCTTGGCCTACATGTTTAAAGCTAATAAATGAGATGGGAATACTCCTTTGAGGGGTTAAACTCCATTTCTAACCAGTATGCAGTGAGTTTCCAAGTTATTTTTGGCTGAATTTTCCCTTTTAACTTTGTGAGGGATATGGAAGTCTGTGTCGGAAAAACAAGGCACCAACCTCAATAAAGATATATTAAAATATTAACTGGAGCAGAATTTTGAACATCAAAACAACATGACGTTAAAAGTTGGACATCTGCTTCAATAGCTATGTCAGTATAACACGTTAATATCGCATAATTAAACAATTTCCATATTGTAGTGAAATGAATATAGAGATGAAGCAAAATTCTTACATTACTGTTGGTTACACCCCTGAACATTACCGACCCCCTTCCTTGTATCCCCGCTGTTTTGAGCCACTGTGCAATCTCTCCTTTTTTTTTTACATATGCCATACTGTTACACACTGAATTTTCTAGACATAAAATACAATAATTAGCTAAAGAGCAAAAACTCCCAAGATGATTCTGATACCATTAAGAGACTGTTCCACACCAATCTGCAGACCCATTTCATTCAGAAAATTTCAGGCTTGTATTCAAGCTGCAAATAACCTGTAATAGAAGGTGTTTAGTCGGGCAAAAGGCTAAAATCATCCCACAGTGAACGCTGCAGGAGAGCTCTAAGTAATACCAGAAGATAACACATGGACCAATCACTTCAATTGACAAAGAATTTTCAACTAAAGTCAGGGCACTTTTACTGCCATCTAACTAATTAAACTGATGTTTTCCTACCGAGGGAAAATCATCCACAATGTGTCAAGACCAAGCTCTCAATTCATCTAGTAAAAACGGCTGATTTTAAAATTTTACCCCCTGATGACTCTGAAGTGATATCCAGCGTGTTATAGGCAGTCATTCAACCACATGAGCATCTAGGACTCATTCAGCCCTCAATAAGAGACTCTCTAAAGATAACTTCGAGTAGAACTTTACGATTTTTAAGAACTTGAGCCAAATCGAACATTGTAGTGTTTGTTGGAGTAAATGTTAGCATTCTACATCGCGTTCCACACGCTATTTTAATAGTATTTAGGCGCATTAAATCAGTGTAAAGTGCGCCTGAAAGTATGATCCTCTCAAAAAATCTGGCGTCAGGTATACCTTGCATACTAAACATAATGCATCTATCGCGGCACATAGCATATCATTGGCGCATCGATAGGCGCATTACATAAACTAGTAATGATATGTTATGCGCCTCTGTGTGCAATGCGCCTCAATAGGCGCATTACATACACGACCAATTATATGCTCTGTGTTATGGAGGCGCACATCATATCATTTTTAGGCGCATTTCAATGTGTCGTGCCCGGCATATAATGCACCTAGTGTTGGTGTACTGTTACGGATGGTAATTACAGCTTCTCCTCACCTGTATTGGTATAAAAATTAAACCGAACATCTTCTCCCATTGACTTTAATGGGGTTCAAAGTTAGAGTTCGATCATCTCTACTCTCCCATTGAAATCAACAGAAGTCCTGAGTACAGCTGAGAGGTGTGCTTAGCTGTGCTTGGAACTCCCACTGATTTTATTGGGAGAACCTGAACCACCTCACTATTTAAAAGGCAGAAGTTTTGGGGATTGTGTCATGATCGTGCCCGACAGACTCCTGGCTTTCAGCTCCTGTCGCCGGCCACGGCCAGTACTACGTAAACCGTGGTTTATGACTTAATACTGTGTATTTCTACTACTAGTGTGAACTCCATCCGGTAGTTCTGTATGCTTAATTGATTCCTGGGAATCTTCCAGCACTTGTTTGGTTAACCTGTTCCTCTTTGATTGACATTCCTGGTTACCTATCACTTCTGTTCTACCTCCTCCTGTTTCGTATAAAAGGACTCAGCTTCCTTTCTTCTTTGCCTGCTACATGGTTTCCTCTCTGCGTATAGTTTGCTGGTTTTCTGCTTGGATTCTGCTGTACCTTTTGACCTTGGCTTGGACTCTTGTTACTCATCTGTCACCTGTTTCTGTACTACGCTGCCCGTTCGTTGCTGGCCTGGCCTGTTTGACTTCCCCTTGTTGCTCTGTGTTTGTCCGTCTGCGTCTTGTATCTCACTTGGCTCAGAGTAGCTCTCAGTCTTCTGATTGGGGCCGACCTAGTAAGGAGTCGGGTACCCCCAAGAGGCAGGGACAGTGGTTAGGACCAGCATCAGGGCCTCACTCTGTCTGTGTTTTCTCGTGCACCCCTGACTGTCCCTTACAGATTGTTCTGGAGATAGGTGCAAGTACTGTAGTTACAGGTCCCAATAGGCATCCAAAAACAATTTCCCATAACCCCTCTATGCATATGCACACTCAGCCAGGTGTCCTGATTAGGTAGTGAGGTGGTGCCTTTGGTGAAAGCTTGTGTTCCAATGACAAATGGATTGGGCAAGTTGAAATTCAACAGCCCACACCTTCTTTCCCTACTGTTGTTAAAGAAAAGTCATGACGCCTCCATACACATGATAGGGTTGGCTGGTACCCCTGACTTTGCCTGTCTGTAATCTAATGTGCATTGAAACCTAAAGTCTCCATTTAAATATATTACCCAGGATTAGAAAAAAAAACTGCTTGTGTTTTGTAACCAGTGCCATGTCCAGTTGTTGTACACACTCAAAGTTCATTGTAACATTGAACAGATAATTCATTTAAATCACGTTAGGACTTTACATACTATACTTTAATCTGTACGTGGAAACCTTTTGCAACAAATAACTATGCACTCTGTATATATTTTCAGAATCTACCTTTTAAGCTATGTTCACACGGCTTAAATTGGGACATATTTCGGCCCGTATTTCGCGGCGTACTGCACTCAATACGGGCAGAAATACGTCCCAATAATTACGGTAATCGACAGTTCTCATAGAGAACTATGGATTACGCCTCCTCTCCCCGCTCGCACAATACGCCGCGGGGGCAGAGAAGTGACATGTCATTTACTAGCAGCGAATACGCGCCGCTAGTAATGAATGTCTATGGGGCCGTCGGGCTGCCAGCCCCACTGCCCAGCGGGAGTCAGCGCGAGCTCCCGAAGTCCCGGCGTAATTGTGGGGCGTAATTACGCCCCACAATTATGCCGTGTGAACATACCCTTATTGTTAAAGGATAACATCAAAGGACCATTACAAACTTAATTTCTCCGCTTCCCTCCCCTTTTCCCCCTCTTTCTGTACCGCCATGTTGGGGGCAATGTTTGTTCCCTACCCTTTTCCCCCTCTTTCTGTACCGCCATGTTGGGGGCAATGTTTGTTCCCTACCCTTTTCCCCCTCTTTCTGTACCGCCATGTTGGGGGCAATTTTTGTTCCCTACCCTTTTCCCCCTCTTTCTGTACCGCCATATTGGGTGCAATGTTTGTTCCTATCTTGGAAATGTTAATAAAAATAATTAGCAAAAAAAAACAAAAAAAACAAGAAATCAGTGCCATGTCTGTTCATGGTCTGAATATCGTACTGCAATTCAGCCCCATTCAGTAATAATGATAAGCACTAACAGCAGATAGAGTCTATGGAAAATAATGACGATATGTCTACAAAAAAAGGAGATCCTTTTTTCTAATCCCTATATGTTCTCCAGGGTATATTCACACTGGACGAATCTGCTGTGGACTTTGGTGTGAATTTGTTTGCAGATTTATCGCAGATTTTACTGCACTTTTGTTTTCCCCACATTGATTTCAATGGGAAAAAGTGAAATCTGTACTAAATCTGCAGATAAACCTTTCCTGTGCATTTTGCCTTCTCCCATTAAAGACTAGGAATGTAGAAAAATCTATGGTAAAATATGCACCAAAATCGGCATCAGATCCACCTTTCGTGAACATTCGCTTCAATAGAATTTCCACAAAAATAGGCTAAATTGTGCAATATGCCTTCAGCAATATCTGTCTTATGGTTTGGTTCTCCGCATGCTATTATTTTATTGGCATATGCTACCAATAACAAATCAACAGTTTTAACATCAGTTGCTGAGAAGTTAGGGTATATCCCAAGAACACAACCCTGTCCATACCGATGTAGCAAAACTGAGGGCATCACAAGCTAATGACAGACATGCTGTTGCCAAAGCTGTGTGCTTATTCTGTAAGATGCAGGAGTTTCAGAGTATTTAATATTCAAATCCCCTTTTTTAAACCCAAAAAAAGGCCAGCAATTCATGAGCAGGGTTGCCCGCCCACCAAGGCTAACCCACCCATTGGCGTTTTTCAATTTTTTACCTATTCAAAGTAATAGGGCAATCCGTTGTAAGGTGGGCGGGGTGCCTCGGGGTGGCGCGATTGAATAAACTGACCTTTTCATGAAAACGGACTCTTTTCTGGCTAAAAACTGCCAGATTTGAGCATTAAATACCAAAAAACCCCCCAGTATCTTACAAATAAGGGGACACAGCGCGGGAAACAGCATGTCTGCACTAGTTTGTACGCCCTCGAAAGGGGGGGGCTCCCCTGGGGAAAGGGTTCTCTTTAAAGAGGTTTTTCCTTCTGGCTGTTTCCTTCTGGCTCCATAGCCAGCGTTAGACTCCCACTTCCTGTTCAGACTGTGGACGGTTCTAAGCAGTGACTGACTTTTTCAGCTCGAAATTTCCCAAAACAAGCTGTGAAAGAAATTTGTAAAGGAGGGGTCAAATAGCGGAACAAGGCCTACAAAGCCCCAAAAGGGGGTTTCAATTTTTGTCACCAAAAAGGGGAAATGTCACCATCTGAGTTTTAAGCAAATAGGGGATGTCAAATCAAAAGGAGCTTGTGTATACAAGCAGAAACAAAAGAACTACTCTAGCTCTACAGGGAAGCAATATCAGAGCAGCAATGTATTTGGTAATAGTTTTTATTTACATTTGAATACATGTTTAAAGTTAATTAGTATGGTAAGAAAACCCCTTTAACTTGTCTACAATATCATTGCCTTCCATTGTGTCTGTTCTAACATCACAACAAATGCCACTGAAAAAGTTGAGATGACTTCTGCAATATCATGGAGCATTATCTGTCAATTTCACTTTGCTCCACTATGGATGTCATGGCTTGCATGTAATACTATGGGCGACAGTTGAACGGGCCGGGGAGTTTTCTGGGGTACTTTGACCAAAAGAATGTATGAACAGGTGCACTCCAAACTTTGGTGCGATAAAAGACACTTTTTAGTGCGTCAAAGATTTGGGCTGTTCTGGGGGCGTCGCACCATATTCATGGAAGTAGACACATTTATGATTCTTTTTTGCCCAAATCTGGGCACAGAACAATTTGAAACAACAGACCCGGAAAGGACCGAGCCAGACTTTTTGAATTGGGTCTACACTACCTGTATTATGACGCAGAAGAACAGCCCAACCAGGTAAAGGTGGTGCCTGAGCCCGCTTTTTTATTTGGGTCAAAACGCCCCTGTATGTATACCTGCAGAAGAAACGCCGGAACAGGTAAAGGTGGTGCCTGAGCCCCACTTGTGGGATTGGCTCTAAAACTCCCTGAAAGAAGACCGCAGAAGAACACCCCACCAGGGTAAAGTGGTGCTTGACCCGACTTTTGGGATTGGCTTACACTGCCCTGTATGTATGACCCGCAGAAAGAACACCAGACCCGGGGAAAGGTGGTGCCTGAGCCAGACTTGTGTATTGGGTCTACACGCGCCGTTTTTATGACCTGCAAAGAACAGCCCGACCAGGGTAAAGGGGTGCCCTAGCCCGACTTTGGTAAAGGGGCCCCACTGCCCGTATGTATGCCCCAAAGAAAAGCCAACCCCGGGTAAAAAAGGGGTGCCTGAGCCAACTTGTGGGTTTTTTCTCTACACGCCTGTATGTATGACCTGCAAAGAACAGCCAGACCAAAAGGTGGCCTGAGCCAGACTTGGGTATTGACTCTACACGCCCGTAGTATGACCTCAGAAACAGCCAGACCGGGTAAAGGGGGTTTCCTGAGCGACTTGGTTTGGCTCACATGCCCTGATGTATGACCTGCAAAAACAAACCAGACCAGGGTAGAGGTGGTGCCTGACCAACTTGTGGTATAGGGTTACACACCCTGTAAAGTATGACCCCGCAAAGAACAGCCAGGGGGAAAAAGGGGGTGCCCTGAGCCTGACTTGTGGTATTGGCTCTACACCCCGCCCTGTATTTGACCACAGAAGAACAGCCAACCAGGTAAAAGGTGGGCCTGAGCCCGACTTGTGGTATTGGCTCTACACGCCCTTATGTATGACTCAAAAAGAACAGCCAACCCGGGGAAAGGGGGGTGCCCGAGCCCGACTTTTTGGGATTGGGGTCTACATGCCCTGTATGTATGACCTGCAGAAGAAACAGCCAACCAGGGGAAAGGGTTGCCTGAGTCAGACTTGTGTATTGGCTTACACTGCCCTGTATTATGACCGTTTAAAAAACACCAGACCAGGGGAAAAGGGGGGTGCCTGAGCCAACTTGTGATATTGGCTCACCTGCCCCCGAATGTAGACCCTGCAAAAAAACAGCCCAGGGTAAAGGTGGTCATGAGCCAGATTGTGGGGATTTTGGGTCAAAACTGCCTGTTGTAAAACCTGCAGAAGAACCCAGACCCGGGGAAAAGGGACCTGAGCCAGACTGTGGGATTGGGTCTACACTGCCCTGTAATGAAAACCCGCAGAAAACAGCCAACCAGGGGAAAAGGGGGGCTGAGCCGAATTGTGTATTTGGGTCTACATGCCCTGTAGTATGACCTGCAAAAAACAGCCGACCAGGGGAAAGGGTTGCCTGAGCCAGATTGTTTTATTTGGCTCTACACGCGCTGTATGTATGGGCCGCGAAGAAAACCAACCCGGTAAGTGGTGCCTACCAGACTTGTGGTATTGACTTACACTGCCCTGTATGTATGACCTGCAGAAGAAACCCGACCAGGGGAAAAAAATGGGCCTGAGCCAACTTGGGTATTGCTCTACACTTTCCCTGTATGTATGACCCCGCAAAGAACAGCCCGACCAGGGTAAAGATGGTGCCTACCAATTGTGGGATTGGCTCTCACTGCCCTGTAATTATGACCTCAGAAAAACGCCGACCAGGGTAAGGTGGTGCCTAGCCCGACTTGTGGTATAGCTCTACACACCCTGTATGTAGACCTGCAGAAAAAACCCGGGTAAAGTGGCCTGAGGCCCCGACTTGTGGATTGGGTCTACACTGCCCTGTAAAATGCCCGCAGAAGAACAGCCAACCAGGGTAGAGGGGGTGCCCGAGCCAGAAATTTTGGGATAGGCTCTACACTCCCTGTATTATGCCCGCAGAAGAACAGACAGGGGAAAGGGGGGTCCTGGCCAACTTGTGGGATTGCTCTACACTGCCCTGTAGTAGACCTGCAGAAAACAGCCAACCCGGGTAAAGGGGGCCCGGTCAACTTTGGTATTGGCCACACTGCCCTGTATGATGACCTGCAGAAGAACAGCCAAGGTAAAAAATGGTGCCTAGCCAGACTCGTGGATTTCTTACACGCCCGTATGATGACCGCAGAAAAAAAAGCTTATACATTCTGGCCCATTCTATACTACCTTAAGGCTATTTAGAACTGGCCTGTCAGCGCCAGGATTTATACATGTCGCCCTGTTTTCTCTGCAGCAGGTACATTTTACTGACTCTGTTCTGGCTATGTAACAGCTATGTAAAAGAAACACCCATAAAACTAAATCTCTGTGCTGCGTCTTAGGTAACGTTGGAACAGCTGGAATATGATTGTTAAAGCAGATCCAGAGGTGAGTCCTGTAAACTTACTCTTAGTCCTTGATAATACGAGGCAATTGTGACATGGACGGTATAGTATTTTCTATGCAGATGGGATAATCAAAAAGAAAACTGGAGTAAGTTGCAACTGAATCAAATATTGAAAATCATTTGAATGACCAACACATGGACCAGTCCAACCTGGGTATGGGATGTTTTTAAAAAGTTGAAGCAGCAATAATTTACCACCCTAGACAAAATGTTGTATTGAAATAAAAGTAGGCCCCAAAAAGGGCCATCCTGTCCTTTGGGGTTCAAATTTCTTAAAAAAAATAAAAGGTGCACCCAGAAAAAAAAATCACAAAATGCCCTGTTGCTGTGAAAGTGCTTTCTGATTTTATTCACAAAATGGTGGTTTTTTATACCTTTGTATATTAGTAGATAAGAGCATCACATGTACCTGGCTGTGAGGGTCTATTGGCACGTTGTTATCTATAGACCCCTCCTCACAGCTTCAGGAATGTCTAAACACAGGGTGTAACTTCTGACTAGGCGCCATTTTGGATTACACGACGATCTGTACAGGCGGCCATTTTGTTTAACACATTAATGACAAAAGATATACCTACAGCTTTTACATGCTATACTATATAGGTATGTGCCTATTATATATTTATGTATAAGTGAGGTATATAATAACTAATACATTAAAATAGAGACACAAAGGATCACACATATATATATAACCTTTGCTCCCATCCACAACAGTATCATTTTATTAAATGTTTTAAATGAAGGAGCTTATTAGGGTGCTTTCACACAGTGCGTTTTTGGTGCACCCTGGTGGAAGTACCCTTAGCACGTTTCTGGAAGTATTTAGAATAAAAGATATCTGAAATACAGTAGTGATCATGGGGCAGAGATTGTATTAGGGATCACACTAAAAACATTGGACGACATGTATGAACGGGGCTGCGCCAGATATCTGGCATCTTTACAGCCCGATATCCAGTGCAGCCCCATTCATACATTTTCAAATCTCCTCCACGCCACTCCGGGACGCATTACATAGCACCCGCGACACTTTGTAATGCGCCTGATCTTGGGGGGCGTGCGGGAGGTGGGGCGCACTCAACCGTAGCGAAGCTATAGATTTATAGCTTGGCTACGGCATTTCTAGTCACATTACTGCTGGAACAGGTAAACCACTTACAAAGTGGTATACCTGAGCCAGAAATGTCGCCCTAGCGCTAGAATGCACCTGATTTATGACCCGCTGTAGAGCGGGTCATAAATCAGGCGCATTCTATGCCATTCTATGCCATGTAAACATCAAACTTCATGCATGTCGCCCATTATCTTCGGCATGACAAGGCTGCTTACATAAAAAAAAAAAAAACGAAATTCATTTAAGGCTATGTTCACACGGCTTAATTGCGGGACGTAATTACGCCCCGCAGTTACGCCGTGTGGCCGGGGGCGGGAGCGGGGGGTGAGCACTTCACCGGCCCATTAACTTGCATTACCAGCGGCGCATATACGCTGCTAGTAATTCACATGTCAATTATCTCCCCGCCCGGCGGATTCGCCGGGCGGGGCGAGGAGACGTAATCCATAGTTCTCTATGAGAACTGTGAATTACCGTAATGAAAGGGCCGTTTTCGGCCCGTAATTGGCGCACTTCGGCGCGTAATTACGGAACGAAATACGCGCCATTTTAAGCCGTGTGAACATGGCCTAACTGTGGTTTTTAAGTGCGTTTCCTACAATAAAAATAGAAAGAAGCATGGTTGCTTTCTCTCACAAACCTCTCAACGGGTTGTGTGTAGTACTGCAGTTCCATGTCTCAAATATTTCAATGGAGCTGAAATGTAATACTGAACACAACCTATGCACCAACATGGTGCTGTTAATAGAACAAAAAGTCATGCTTTTCTAAGCCTGGTCAACCCTGTTAATGATATAGTCTTGGTCAGCTCACCTCTATGCAGTGCATACATCTCACAGTCTCCTAGAGAAGCAGCTTTCCAAAGTCAAGGGTAGACCAGCTTCAAGAAGCTTCTATTTATCTTTTTTAAGGAACTCAAATCAAAAGCACTAAGGCTAGGTTCACACGGCTTATTGTCGTCGTAATTGCGGGGACGGATTTTGCCCCGCAATTACTCCAGCTCCATGCAGCGGGGGCGGGGGTGTGGCAGCTCGCCGGCCCCATAGACATGCATTATCCACGGCGCATATCCCGCCGGGATAATGTAAATGTCACTTTCTCCCCGCTCTGCGTATTCGCCGAGCGGGGAGGAGAGACAGAATCCATAGTTCTCTATGAGAACTGTGTATTACCGTAATGCTTGGCACGGATTTCATTACGGCGCGCGATACGGCTGAAATCTGTGCCAGAAATAAGCAGTGTGAACGAGGCCTTAGTCAACACAACAGAATATTATAAAACACACACAAGCACTTTTTAACATGTTTCTGACCTGTGCGGTCCTTACAGATAGCAACTCTGCTATCATAAGCGTTACGTCTGTCCAGAAACACAATAGTGTTTTGCTGGATATTTTATAACCTGTTGTTATGTCATAATACTTTTAATTGGATTTAATAAAGAAGAACTTTATAAACTACGGGTGAAGGTCTGCCCTTGTTTTTTTTGGAAAATGAGGCTTCAAAGCTCAATTACTCCAGTTCCAGATATGTATTTTTATTAACTATTACATTTTTTAAAAATATTTTTCACACTTCCTAAATGTCAGCCGTATCCATACTAAACCAGCCAAAGCTAAATGAACAGAATGGAAAGTCATTAGTTATATAGATGTGTTAATTAACATTTTCTTGTAAACGCCAAGTGAACGGTTATTTTAGTTCTTTGACCTAATGTTTTAACCAGAGGATGTCATTCAAAACTGTTCCTTACAGACTGCTAATCTAACAGTAGATGAGGTCATAGCCATGTCCTCCCGGTGCCTGGAAATAAAACCAAGGCTATTACTCTATACAAAAGCGAGCCAAAACCAACCTTCCTCCTTTCCTTGTAAGGAAGTCATTGTCTAAGTCCAATATTACGAATTTACAACATACCGCCAGCCAAGGCACATGCTCAACTGTTCAGGATCACATATGTCTCGCCTGTACAGGTCTACAGTTTTCAGAAAAAAGTCATCCAACAGTAATACAGTGAAGGAGATAATTATTTGATCCCTTGCTGATTGTGTACGTTTGCCAACTGACATGAACAGTCTATAATTTTAAGGGTTGGTTAATTTTAATATTGAGAGATAGAATATCAAAAATAAAATCTAGAAAATCACATTGTATAAATGAAATACATTTATTTGCATTTTGCTGAGAGAGATAAGTATTTGATCCCCTACCAAGCCATTAAGAGTTCTGGCTCCTACCGACCAGTTAGATGTTCCTAATCAACTCGTTACCTGCATTAAAGACAGCTGTCTTAAATAGTCACCTTTATAAAAGACTCCTGTCCACAGACTCAACTAATCAGTCAGACTCTAACCTCTACAACAGGGGTATCAAACTAGCAGCCCTCCAGCTGTTGGGAAACTACAACTCCCATCATGCCCACTGTTATAGATTATACAAATGGATAATGGGAGTTGTAGTTTCCCAACAGCTGGAGGGCCGGCAGTTAGACACCTGTGCTCTACAACATGGTTAATACCAAAGAGCTTTCTAAGGATGTCAAGGACAAGATCATAGACCTGCACAAAGCTGGAATGGGCTTCAAAACCATAAGTAAGACGCTGGGTGAGAAGAAAACAACTGTTGGTGCAATAGTAAGAAAATGGAAGAAATACAAAATGACTTTCAATAGATATCAATCTGGGGCACCATGCAGAATCTCACCTCATGGAGTAGTATCCTTGATCATGAGGAAGGTGAGAGATCAGCCTAATACTACACATGGGTAACTTGATAATGCTCTCAAGGCAGCTGGGACCACAGTCATCAAGAAAACCATTGGTAACACATTACGCCGTAATGGTTTAAAATCCTGCAGTGCCTGCAAGATCCCCCTGCTCATGAAGGCACATGTACAGGCACATCTGAAGTTTGCCAATCAACACCTGGATGATTCTGTGAGTGATTGGGAGAAGGTGCTGTTGTCAGATGAGACAAATATTGAGCCCTTTGGCATTAACTCAACTCGCCAAGTTTGGAGGAAGAGAAATGCGGCCTATGACCCAAAGAACATCGTCCCCACTGTCAAGAATGGAGGTGAAAACATTATGTTTTGAGGCTGTTCCTCTGCTAAGGCCACAGGACTACTTCACCGCATCAATGGGAAAAGGGATGGAGCCATGTACCATACAATCCTGAGTGACAACCTCCTTCCCTCCACCAGGATATTAAAAATGGGTCATGGCTGGGTCTTCCAGCAAGATAATGACCCAAAACTTACACTCAATACAACAAAGGAGTGGCTCAAAAGAGGCAAATTAAGGCCATGGAGTGGCCCAGCCAATCTCCAGACCTTAATCCCATGGAAAACTTATGGAGGGAGTTGAAGCTCCAAGTTGCCAATAGCCTCAAAATCTTAATGATTTAGAGATGATCTGCGAACAGGAGGGGACCAAATTTCCTCCTGTGCCAACCTCATCATCATCTACACAAAATAGTCTGACTGCTGTGCTGGTCAACAAGGGTTTTGTCTACAAGTATTATGTCTTGTTTGCCTGAAGGATCAAATTTCTCTCATCAAAATGCAAATAAATTTATATAATTTATACAATGTGATTTTCTGGGTTTTATTTTGGATATTTTATCTCTCAATGTTAAAATTAACCTTCCCTTAAAATTATAGAATGTTCATGTCTTTGTCAATGGGCAAACTTACACAATCAGCAAGGGATCAAATAATTATTTCCTTCACTGTATTCAGGTGGAAATCCTGGTAGACAATGCTAGCTGTGTGTATTATATCACATACAGGAAACATGTTTTGCATTCGGATGATATGTGCACTATGGACTAGGAAGAAAATTACATATTAATGCAGTTCTATGTTAAAGTTAAAAGAAAAGTGATTATAGGGGTTTTCTGAGATTGCCAGAATGAGCCCTACTGTTGTCACCATTCCAGCACCACCAGAGCTCTATTGTCTCCACTGCTAACTCAGCAGTGACTTCTCATTCATTGCTCATATGACCATCAGCCAATCAGTGGACTGGCCAGTCATGTGCCGGGTGTGTCATCATTAAAGGGGTTTTGCCACGATCTCATTTCATACCTCCTGCATCCAGCTCTTTAGCTCTGTTTTGCTCAGAAGGGGGGGGAGTGATTTTTTTTGATATGATTGCATATCATGTAACCCAGCAGAATGAACATCACCAGGCTTCCTCTCTCTAGCCCAAAAAAAGGGTCTGTTTATTTAAAGCTTTGTGAGTAGCTGAGAGGTAATGTTTTTGCTTCCAGCACAAGGGTCCATTGGTTCAAATCCCAGCAGGAAACCAAACCTTTTTGTTTTGTTTTTTTCCTCTTTATCAATGCACAAAACCTCATTGAGGTTTTTTTTTTATCTATTTGCACTGTTGACTAATTACTAAGGATCACAGAGGATGGGAGTAGAGTGACAGCACCTGGGGTTTTAACACTCAGCAGCTGCCTGAGAGGAGAAGTGATATCTGAGCATGTGTGACCAGGACTGAGGAGCTCTCAGCCCTGGTCGTATCCCTGGGAGACGAGCTGTAAACAATGGATCACTAAAGGAGCAGCTAAAACAAAAACGGTGCAACATTTTAAATAATAATGAATAGTGAAAATGTTTGTTATTTCATTTGCAAGCTTCCCACGTCAATTTTACTTTGTGGCAAAACCCCTTTAACTACTAGTCCAGTAATTGCCTCTTGGACACATGAGCAGAGAACAGTACATCACAGCTGAGCAACCAATGGAAAGCAGTGGAGCAGCTGATGGGTGAGTACTCATCATCTTTTTTTTTTTTTTAAAGCATTTCCAAGCAGTAGGGAGTTTTAAAAAAAATCTTGGAAAATCCCTTTAAGGCTGTTACTGCCATTTACACACAAACTCATTGCTTTTCCATATTGGAATCAGCTGACAATGGTAGGAAATCCAACAAGGTGAGAATTCATGTGATTGTTGTAAGGGACCTGCAATTTTTTTTCTTTATAAGACAACATGTGCAAGTAGATGTAATATCCTGGAGGCTATCAGTTTAAATGTCAGAGGTATAATAGTCTAGTAAGTGAAAACATTCTTATTATTTCTCCTCAAACCCTGAAAGACACTGGGATCCTGTAGACATTGCAGTTCTTCATAAAATGGGCCAAGGAACCAGGGTCCATAATGACTATGTTAAAGGGGTTCTACCACAAAGGCATTTCATGTCTGGTTTGTCCTGCTTCAGCTCTCGGTGTGTTCAAAAGGGGGGAAGTGTGATTTGTTAGAACCAGCAGGCTTGAGATCACCGTGTCTTTCTCCACAGTGTGCTTACTCTAGTCAAACAAAGGTCTATTTATGTAAAGAGATGTGAGTAGCTACAATGTAGCTGAGTGGTTAGCACTTCTGTCTTTCAGTAAAGGGATTCTAGGTTCAAATCCCCGCAGGAACCAAACAGTTTTGGATTTCCTTTTCTCAATGCACATACCTGATTGATTGTCCTTTTATTTGTTTGCACTGTTTGACTAATTACTAAAGAGTACAGAGGACAGGAGTAGAATGACAGAACCTACGGTTGAACACTCTCTCAGCAGTGAGTGTGTGTGATTATTAGCTAGGGAATAGATATACAGTAGCTGCCTGAGAGGAGAGGTGATATCTAAGCATGTGCAGCCAGGACTGAGGAGCTTTCGTCACTGTCTGTATCCCCTGGAAGCTTCCCACATCAATTTTACGCTGTGGTAAAACCCATTTAAAATTAATTGTATAACAGACATATGTGCTTCTCTATGAACTTTGACACCCTGGACATTATTTTTACATTGCGGAAGGCTTCTCTAGACAAAAATGAATTTTTTTGAATGGGTGTCATTACTATTAAAAATATTTTATTTAATAATTTTTAAAAATTGTTTAAATAGATGAAAAAGATAGATAGATAATGAAGACAGACCCCGACCGACCATTAACTGTCATTTCTACTACTAATGGGTTGTATGTAATATGTCGGCAAAAATAGAGCTTGTTGAAGATACAGAGGTGTCTTCCCATCAATCAGGATTCTATCCTGTTGGCCAAAGACAGAGAAAGTTCAAACTTTGAGCTCTGGGACTAGGGGTGCTCTTTGGTTTGAATGGGCACCATGCAATACCTGCAATCTGCTGAAACGAACACAAGCAGTACACGACTATTCCCTGGGGATAACAGCTAGATAAAGTAGTATGACACTTTTAGGGAATGGGTCACCATTTTTTTCTTTCCTAGTAAAAACCAAATAACTACATATTTTTTCTTTGTTGCGGTTTTTATTTCTTTTTTTTTTTAACAAATATTTTATTAGGCAATCACCAAAGTTATGCATACAACATTGAGACATATTGTACATTAGTCAATAAAAAAGAAACAGTTGTTACAAGGTAGATGCCAGGTTTTACATGAACAAAATGAATAACATGAATAGTGCTCCACACCAATAAATTGAATATGTATTACCCTCAACATACGAGGATGCTAATGATATGAGTTTTTTTGCAGTCTATCATGCTTCGCATGTCATGGATGTAGTAGGAGGGCTCATGTTATGGATAAGACGAAACAGATAAACATATAATCTCAAAAACCAACTTATAAACATATATAAAAGGCCAGAGCGAAGTGTTATTCCCCCTACTTAGATGAATCAAACATATTTTGTCTATAATATGGGGGGGGGGGGTTTGAGAATGGACGGGGCGGAAGGGAAGAGGAAAGACAAGGCGGACCCTTAATAAATAACTAACATCACTCTGTCTCCGCTTACATTTGAAAAATTATCTCACCAGTCATGGGCAGGCATCTATTTGTTGTGATTGTAGCTGCAATCTGCCCAGTGTTCCCCCCTGAGCCTCGCGCAAGTACCAACCAGTATTTTGAAATATCTCCACTAGCCTTCTAACTTCACTTGGTGAATAGAAGTTTTCTAGAAACCCTCTCCATTTGCTAAAGAAACTATGAGTCATCGCCTCCTTGTGGCGTTCGGTGTAAATCTGGTCAGCCATTGCGTATTTTTTGGTTTGGTCTATTACCATACTGATTGATAGAACTGCCGTTTCCAGCCACTTAGTCAACAAAGAGTGTTTGGCTACCAGTAGGACAATATGTATGATCGCTGGCAAATTGTGCTCCCTTCGTTGCTCTTCTGACCCTATAGAGGCTTCCTGACTGTGAAGTAGAAAAACTACTGGTAACAAATGGATTTTCCTTTTGCATAATTCCACTTTTGGACACGTCCATAGGCCGTGATAAAGATTGGCTTTTGGTTCATTGCATTTTGGACAGGATGTGATCCTATCTGGGAAGCCCGGTGTAGGGGAAATGTCGAATGCATAAATTGTTGTGTGTACCAACTTGAAATAATTTCCCTCCACTTTCACTGATGACGTGTTTACGTATCGAGTTCCATCCCTAGTCTGTTTCCACTCACTTACCAAACCAACGTCTCACCTATCAAACCCGTCTCCAGGGGTGGTAATAACGTATTTATCCCTCAAAATGGCATATATATCTGAAATAGATTTCCTTTGTAAACCTGTTCCCGCTAAAAGATCAAATTCGTTATTACTCCTTTCTCTTCGTATGTCCCTTAACCTGGATACACAGAAAGATTTGACTTGTAGATATTGTAAGATTTGGGAGCCAGGAACACCAAAATCATGTTGTATTTCCTCAAAGGTTTTGTATCTATTTTCTGTTTGGTGAAATAAATGTGCTCAACAACAGTTAGGAGAAAGTGTATCTAAAATATAACATCCTTGATATCGGAGCCATATGCTCCTAGATGTCTTGGTTCTTTGCCTCGATAACAGTAACCGAGCTTTATTCTCATTACTGGCTATTTTCAGTCCCCCTGATGACGCCACAAGTAAGGTAGAAACATGTTGGGACATTTATTGTAACTGAGATTTTGTATTGTACTCACCAGTATAGGGTTATAATAGGGGCTTGCATAGCAGGGCTAGTCCTGTACAGGGTCGCTCTTTATAGGAGCGGGGGCCCTATTTTTGCTAGGTAGGGACCTATGGTAGATATGTAGGATTGTAATAGGGGCAGTGATATTGTTCCAATACCATATACCTACCGTTTTATGTGCACTTTTGATTATATGTTTTGGGCCATTGTTTGCTCTATAGAGATTTTTTAATCTTATTGAAATAAATGTTATATTTTAAATACACTTTCTCCTAACTGTTGTTGAGCTATTGTTAAGTGTAGGAGTTTACAGACTGACATTTCCTTGTCAGCATTTTCGTGAAATAAATGTGCTATCGAGGAAATTCCCTTCGCTATTCATCCAGCAAACCATTTATGGTCCTTGCCCATGGGAAATTCCACGTGTTCCCAAAGTGGTAGGTATTTGGATATCTGGTGGGCCAACCCAAATCACTTTTCTTAGCTCCCTCCATGTGGCCATGGTGTCCCAAGTATACACTGAGTTTCTGCTACTCCATTTGCGTGTGTTTTTTGCTTTGCGTGCATATACTGTGCAACTTCTCACCCGCCAGAAAATTTATTTTACACTCTAAGACCCAATCAGAATAGTAATTGTTTTGTGAAATCCCATTCTATTGCCTAGTCCAGACATCAATATTATAGCACCGCAAATTGGGGAGATTCCACTCCTAACTTCTGCCTTAGGGTCCTGAATTTTTGTGAGCTATTCTTGGTCCTCTTTCCTCTCCACAAAAAGTTAGATCAACATTTAATTGGAAAGCTTTGACATCAATATGCCTGTTTAATATTGGTATTGTCTGAAGAGGGTATAGAAGCGAGCAAACGATATCATTTTTACTAAAATGAACTCACCCTTAGTAGGGATAAAGCAGGACCCGCCACCCTAGGAGTCTTTTTTTATTTTATTCAAAAATGTGGGTGGTAATTCAATTGATACAAGGAAGTCGGGATCAATGACCAAGTCTTAATCCTGCCCAAATATTGATGAAGTTCTTTCGCACCTTGATACCCAAAGTTTGATACTGTAGAGTCCGTGAGTGACCCTGTCCCAATCCATAGTAATTCGTCATTTATCTCTATTAAATCCGTAACCAGAAAAGGTGCCAAAAGTTCCCAGGAGTCCAGTACTCTATTTAGCTGAGATCCTGTGGATCTTATTAAGAGTAGTTTATCGTCTGCAAATGCTGTTAATTTTAGTTGCAGTTTTTAGTTCTGATTGCATATCTTTTGTAATTCTGTTTTTTTGTATGTGATTGGGGTAGCAGACATCTTGCCTGAACTGCTTGAATAGCATTCACAGATATGCTTCATTGCAGCTACATGGACCATAAAAGCCTGTGAACAGGAGCCGGCTCATTGACTTTTATGGGTGAGTTTTCTAGGTCTGCTCTGTGACCTAGGAAGAATGTCCCGGAAGAGTGAGAGGATGAGCTGTGACCATCACCTACTCTGACTGGTGGATCCTGTGTTATCTATGAATTGCCTACAGACTAACATTGTGTTTCCTGTTCTGGTGATACAATGAAGAGACTGCTGAGAAGTGATCTGGACAGAACAGGAAATATCTGACTATTATTACAGCTTAGTGGCCCGAGGAAAAGCTGCAAGGACATGAAAAAATAAAAAAACACTATATATATTTAATATATAATAAAAATATAAATATATATATATATATATTATATATATATAGTATAAGAAAGTAGTTTATATTTTGTATATATATATATATATATATTATATATATATCTCATTTGCTGATGGCAAATTCCTTTTAAACTTATCAATCCCATATCCTGGATTGGTCCCATACACGTAAGGCTTAGTCCATTGATTACAATCATGTGCTATGTTCTGTTTGTCCTCACATACAAACAGAAAATTTTGGCACATTTCAGTGCCTATGACACATAATGCATCACTGCAAATCAAAAACCACACGCTTTGCTCAGGTTCCCACAATGATTCAGCTCACTCCTGCATCTGCTCTCTACTATAAACCATGTTCCCCAGCAATGAGGTATTGTTTGGCTGCAGGTTCATTTAAGGGAACATCAGGTCATTTACTACCCCATGTTACATTCCTTTTGGACAAGACCCTGTTCTGCGAACATTTTTCAAGTCTCTTTAGAATTGGACTTTGAAAATCTAATGAAAACCAGCACTTGGAAATGAAAATCATCTTACCTTTTTTTTCATTGATTAATACCAGAAGCGGGAGAGCGCACAGCAATATTCGGCCAACCGAGAGGATTGAAAAGACAAGAAGGGAGGGAGAGAGAGGAGACGAGATCAGTGCAGTTCACTATACACAGAATTTTATTTCATGCATAGAAAATACATTAAAAATGGTGGAAGAAATGTAGGAGACTGCTCAGCTTTACATACACTGAGTGAAGAACATCTACAATAAAAATGGTATGGTGCCACCTGAAGTCAATGGCGACAGATGGTGCATCCAAGTAATCCAGGAAGACGTTTAAGCAATGTCCCTGCTATCATTATCAGATATATATGATATACTCTGCACAGTTCACTATATGAAGGGTGTTCGCACAATTGCGTCACAGTGCTTTTTTTTTTTTCCTTAACAGGTTTGGGAACATGGATGGCACCTTTCCCTATGCCCTGTTAGAGCACTCACCTATATAAGCATCAGAAGAGAGCTGCTACAAAGATGGGGTTGGCTATTGGGCACAAAACAACCCTAACAGGGGGATTAAAAAAGGGTGGGGGCAAATAATAGCCCGGGATTTTAACAAAAGAAAAACAACACAAATTTTTTAAAACGGTTTTCCCCACTACAATGATTACATTTTAAATTTTAGGAAACGGTAAAAGAAACTATTAAAACATTTTTCTGTTTCATTTTTTTATTTTGGGGCTGTATGAAATTTTGGCTTTAACCTTAGTATAGAAAATTTCCCCGATTTTAACCCTTTGGACAACAGTTCGGACTCAGGTATCCAATTTGAAAGTGGTTAACGTTCCAGCTGTGTGGCCCAAAATGCCTAGCGAAGTTATAAATTTTGTAGTTCACTACGGGGTTCTGTGCGCCCCACCTCCGCAGGCGCTAGTAATGCGCCCAGAGTGGCGTAGGGGGGGATTTAAAAATGTTAAAGGGGACTGCGCTGTTTGGGCTGAATCGACGCCAGTTTTAGCGGGGCCCCGTTCATACATGTGCCCTTTATTCCCTCTTAGAGCACAAAGTTTCTCTTGGTTCGCCTCTCTCTCTCCCCTTCCTTCTCTTTTTTCTTCTTTTGCTCAAGGCTGCTATCGTCAATCCATCATGGTGGTCCCCCCGAAAGTCTTATTTTAGAATGGACTTTTTTTACCTAACTAAAAAAAAAATTTTTCCCTTACATGAGTCTGCAGTCTTGTTCTTTACTTTATATACCTGCACCAAGCAGTGTAAAAGGAATAGCTAGGTATAGCGGAGCTTATGTGTTGCTATAGAACCAACCTGGAAGTGTGAGAATAAAGCCGCCTGTGGCTCTGTGAAACTGCATGGTGAGAAAACCACTTTAACATTATTTACCAATTTTTATCTACACACTACTGATGTTTAAAGTAATTTCCATTGGTGACATGGGAGATCTCTAGGCAGAAGTCCAGCATATCCTCGGATATGGACTCCGCTGCATTGTTTCGGGTCGTTCAGATCCCGTGTCCCGGGTACCAGATACACTGAGTTCTTGATGTAGCCCCACTGAGATAAGTCACAGGGTGTTAGATCTGGTGATTGTGGAGGTAGGAGTAACATTTGTGAATCTGGAATATGCCGGGTCAGTGGTTGTTCGAGGACGCGCTTAAATCCCGTTCTCTAAGTCTTTGGAAAGCCTGGACTTTTCCCATCAAAACGTGGGGACTTTTTGTTTCCCCCAAATAAAATTCAGTTTTGGGGAATTTACCCAAATTTTTTTCAAAAAGTTTGATGTAGTAAGCCCCCCCGCTTTTTTTTAAAAAACTTTTTTCGTTCATTAATTTTATACACGTGTAAGCACCATTACTTTTGGTATCAAAAATGGGGTTTGGCGCTGCGATTGGTCACTTTGGACAAGTTCGCCAGGTTTGCTCAATTTTTTCACCCCCAATGCCCCATTTTCCCCAAAGATTTATGGGAATACTAAAGTTCTTTTCCACAGAGCCGGCCTTTTTTACTTTAATTTAAAACCTGTATTACGAATGTATTCAAACTGAACCAAGTAATTCCACATTTCCTCCAAAATGGTTGAAGCAGAGAAAATGAGTTGCTGCACTAAACTGTTAACTTCATGGGTTATAGATGCCAGGGGACCCATAGAATTTTCAGATATTCTTAGGGTTGCCAGAAAGGATAACAATTTGAAGGGAATACTTTCCCATTAAAAGATATTTATGGCATCAATAGGATAGGTCATAAATGTCCTAAAGGTGAGATCTGCATCTCAAGAACAGGCTTCACCCTAAACCCAAAGCTCTCTATTGTGCTGAAGTTGCAAAGAATGAAAAGGTGGTCGCACATATGAGTCTCTCTGCATTGATGTCTTTAGAAATCCTGAGTCCAATGTTCACTGTCTCAAAATCCAAAAAAAAGGATGTAAAAAGCAGCACATGAGGGCCCCAACTTTTGTGCAATATAAGGGACCAGCACCGATCTGTAAGTTATTGGATTGGAAAAGGGTACACCGCCGAGGAGAGTAGGAGATCATGCCCGGGGAAGTTGTACACCGAAGCTTTCTGGATTTTCCTTCTCAAAACATATCAGCCGATAGGTTTAAATAAGAGGACACATTTGGTGTTGTACTACTGAATGTATTATGTATGTATATTATATTTAAATATGCTTTTGTAAACTATTTCACTGTGTTTTTGGTTATTTGTTTGGTCACATGTTCTCTTAATCTTGTCTGTGATTGGTTTGACTAACCCTTTATAATTGAGTGTTTTAAGATGTATTGTGTTATGACATGAGGAAGAGCCTGTGAGGCCTGAAACGCGTTGGAGTTCTAGCGTTTGCTGGATCCTTTTATTGTGTAAGGAAACCTTAAAGGGGTTGTCTCATGCAAAAAATTGTTTTTTTTTATTAAAGATCTTTCAAAAACAATCACTTTGCAATATTTCCATTAACGTATCCTATATTCCAAAAATTTCACTCTTTTAGAGCTTCATATCCCCTTAGGTCGTATGCTACAAGGGCCTTTTGATTAAACCTGATAGGCTGCCAGAAAGGTTTTCTAAGTACAGAACCCCGTGGCTTCTACTCAGCCTGTGGAAGCCAGTAAACACCCCCTGAATTCAAATGAAAAAAAAAAAAAAGGATGAAGTAAGATAATCAATGTTTTGAGACAAAACCCCTTAAATTAAATTTTTGGCTTTTACAAACGCTGGGGAAATAGCTATTTTTGTAAAAACCACTATTGAATTGTGTCCTCGCAAGTCCATGCGTCCTCAGCTTTTGGAGAGCTGGGAGGGTTTTTTTTCCTTTATGATCTCTTTTGCATTTATGGCAAAAAAAAAAAGTCTAACGAAATAACCCTTAAGGGAGGGCCCAAAAAACAGATTCCAAAATAAGCTAAAAAAAACTTTGTAATTTCTTCTACATTGAAGACCTTCCCTTTTTTTTTTTTTTTAAAAAAAAAAAATGATAGTGGGAATTAAATGACATGTGTTTTTTCTAATTGTAAGCTACAGAATCAAAAAGAAGAGACTTAGTAAATAAAATACCAAGACCTAGAAATTCATTACCGTGAACAAATCAATACGAAATAATCAATCATTGACACTGTTACTGACATTCACTTTTTGGGGGCCCACGGCAATTTTTTCCCTTTTCCTCGTTTAGTTGAAATTTTTCACAAAATTGTATTGACATTCTGGCTTCTTAATGCCTGAAGCACAATGAACAAACCCCCAGCAAATTGCAAGTGAGGGATGATGGAGACCATCTCTGCACTTAATATGTGCGTTCTGCAAGCACCTATGAGGAATAAGCCATATGCTTGGAGCCTGTTTTCCCCTTTTGTATTTTAATCGCGTGTAAAAATAGAAAACAATATGTTTTGTTTTGATTAGGAGTTACCCTTTTCATATTGATATAAGAAAAAACCCAGTTTAAGTAGGCCAAAGTGTTTGGATTTTTTCTACCTTCTTCCCTGATCATCTCGGAAAATAAAATTGTTGAATTCATTGAAAAATAATTTTTATTTACATGATAAATAACATTTTAAAAAAGTAAAATTGAGATTTTTGGGAATGTTTTAATCAATATAAGGTTTAATTTCAAGTACCTAAAAGTGAAGGTGTGCCGCCAACCAAACAAAACCACCAGGAATCAAGACAACGAAGAAACTTCGGAAAGACAGTCACGTTAGAGGGTCAGATTGATGCAACCCTTCCTTTTAGCAATCAGTGGGAGTCCCAGCACTCCTCAGAAGTATTATTAATATGAAATGTAGACTCCACATTACATAGTGATATGATTGATTTTTCCCAAGTCGGTCCTTGATGGACATAGGAGCATTTTTTTTTTTTTTTAATAATAACCAATGCCAATTTTCTGACGTAAATGTTCTGCAAAAAAATGGCGGTCTGGTTAAGTGCCAAATATGACAAAACCCTCACAATATTTTATGCATGGTCCATAGATCACACAAAAGGGTTCCCACCAATTTCCGGTGCGCTACAGGTTAGGAAGTGGTCCTAGGGGTTTCTCATGGATTGTATTGTTCTGTTGTGCCACATTAATTGGAGGGATTTAGTGAAGACAGACACTAAAATCGGTCAGGGGATCAAAAGATGGAGGGCACCGCTGGGTGTTAGGGCAGGGGTTTCTTCCAAGAAAAAACCCCCTTTGATAACAGCAGATATATAATGAACAGTTTTCCGTTAAATACCATTTCTTCCAAATAGTTGTAGCTACAAAGGTTGAGCAAAAGAAAGAGAATTTCTGCTCCAGACATCCTCATCAAATCCCTTTGGTTGGTGCGTAACACAGACCCATGGAAAGAGTGGCCTTTTCTGGAAAAAAAAAAGGGCCTCTTATATCGTTCACCCACATTTAAATAATGCAGAGTATCATTGAGCATTCAAAGATTTAGAGAAACATATTCATTTTCTGCTTCACAAAACCTTAAATCAGCATCCTGGCATTATCCTGCTCTCTACCTCAACAAAATAGTCTCACTTAATGCTCAATTTCCATCTCTTTTAAGTTACTTAACCCAGATTTCCAGTCTACAAATGACCCTATTAATCTGTTTTCACTGTGTCCAGGAATAGCCTCAGTAACGAGCGTTTTCATGTCTTTGTGTTTCATAACTGCTCTGTCCCCTCCCGAAATTAATTTCTGTGCCAAAGAAAGAGCCCTTTGTGCATGTTAATCATCAGTCCCTGGCATCCAAAAGACCCCTACGTCTAGGAAGTTGTACTTCCCCTCGGGGTGAAGACTTTGCAAGACAAACCCTTCCATTGTATCTTCCTCATCGCACCAGCATCATAAACACAGTGCACTAACTACTTTCATGTTGATGAGCTCAGGGAAAAAATCATCTGAACATCTCTTACTCGTGACCTATATTAATATAAACTGGAAAGAGTCAGAAGCTAAGACATGGACCGTGCACAATAATATGATAACCCCATCAGATACTAGAACATAATATATCCTTATAGCAATAAAGAGATCTCTTTGCTCTATCAATACTGAGATCTACATTTGCTTTAGTTTCTCTCCACTCCCTAAAAAGTGGTTAATGGGCCAAATCCATAAACTCGGCTTTCTGTGAACCAAAAGGTTCATTTGACTACCCTAGCCCAGCCTACAATCCTGACTAACCTAAATTGTGTCTGTCTCTTGCATCAATCTGGTAGTATGTCAGTCCTTGCTTTAAAGGGGTTGTCTCGCTACAATGATTGGGTTTTAATTAAAAGAACTAGAAAAAACAAGCAGCTTTGCAATATATGTTCATTACAAATGTCCTACTGATTTTTAGTTATCCCTGGTAGTAGGAGTGCATCAGCTCCTCAAATCACTATAGCCACTGACCTGTTGATTTTTCTCTCACTGGCTGCCAGTGCTGGTGATGTCATTAACTTCTCAATGCAGGTCTGAGCACAGAGCCCCTGCTGCACAGTATGAGGCCACTTGTGATGCTTCTGTAGGGGAGGGAGAGGGCTCTGGCTTCTGTGTCTGTGTAGCTGTGCTGCCTGGATTAACCCTGTGTGTGCCTGCTCTCTACACAGATTGAGGAGAGCAGAGAGGTGAGGCTGATCTGTGGTCAGTACGGTTGTGACAGCAGTGAAGTGTGTTACTATAATCATGATGTGTCTGTGGAGCTTTGACTATACTAATAGAATAGATCAGGGGGGCATGTGAACGGTTCATATCCCTCCCTGCTCTGCGGTATTAGTGACACATCGTGATTATTGTAACTCACTTCACAGCTGCCCTGTGTCCTGATGGGAGGACAGCACAGAACAGGGTTTGTTTGTTGTTGCTTGAGATGTCCGTGGAGATTTGTATGCTAAGCAGGGGTTATAGGAACCTTTACATCCCCCCCTGCTCTGCTATTAGCATACACAGCTTCACATACCTCTGGCTCCACAGCCACTCATAGATCAGCCCTCTCCCTGCTGTCTCACACAGGGTTAACTCTGGCAGCAAACCCCCTCGCCCTCCCTCTGCTGTATAGAAGTTACTGCAGTCAGAGGAGGAGAGCTGTCTGTGTGCTGAGGGGAGGGGAGAAGGGGGGGTAGAAGAGGCAGGCAAGACGCACGCCCCTGAATTCAAAAATCCTATGGTGCCAGACACACTGAGGTAGGCTGAAAGCCTGTAGTGAGACAACTCCTTTAATGCAGAAGGTGTACAAATGACCGGACACTCATGATGGGAGGGGGACGTCCTGTGCAGGAAGATTTTGATAACGAACGTATTGCCTATGGAATGAACCTTTACAGCAGGAAATGAAGCATATGCATGTTTGATTAAACAGCACAAAACAATAGGTAATTTTGCTTCTCCTCCTACACTTAACAGACTGCTTGTCCCGTATCGCTAATTCTAACTTAAAGACCATTCAGCTGCTGCTTAATTACAAACAATTTAGCTGAGCAGACATACATCAGATTTTCAATTATGGTACAGAGACTTCCCAAAGATGTGATTTTACACCTAGAATACAGATTGGAGCATGCCGCCAAACATGAAGCATTTAGCTTATTTGCTCAACTCTATTAAGATTGTTATTTTAATGGCAAAATAATACTCGCTTGATCAATTAAATCCAGAGAGAGGAATCATCTTTTACAAATATGTATCTGTGAGGATGTAAGCAGTATCTGTGACTGGCGTACACTAATGCTGGAGTGATGGAGCAGACTCGTCTAGTTTAATGTGGCACCGCAGTATCCAGCATCTCCATCCGAAACTGCCAAGGCTGGTCACAAGCATTGGTTACATGTTATTAGGCTACATTCACACGGCTTAAAATGGGACGTATTTCAGTCTGTAATTACGTGCCGTAGTGTGCGAATTAGGATGGAAAACGTCCCAGTTTATTACGGTAATCCACAGTTCTCATAGAGAACTATGGATTACGTCTCCTCTCCCTGCTCAGCGAGTCCGCTGAGGGGGGAGATAAGTGACATGTTAATTACCAGCGGCGTATTGAAAGTCTACGGGCCGGCGAGGTGCCGCCCCCCGCTCCCACCCCCATCCACACGGCGTAATTGAGGGGCCCCGCAAATAAGCCGTGTGATCAGTAAGATCATTTAGACCTTACCAGTCCCTCATCAGAACACCCCTGGACTAGAGGTTTAGGTCACTGCTGGTGTCTAGTGGAACAGTACAGAAGTGTATTGGCAGGATATAATGTACCTAAATGTATCCCTCCATTTGTACAAATGTCTCTCCACATGCACATATATATCAGGCGTAGTACATAAATGTATCCCTATATGTAAATAAATGTATTCCTCCACTTATATAACTGTGCTCCTCCTTATACAGTACATAAATGTATTCCTCCACATATACAAATATATCAGGCCTACAACATAAACATATCCCTGTATGTGCATAAATGTATTCCTCCACTTATATAACTGTGCCCCCCATATACAGTATATAAATGTATCCCTCCTAAGAACAGTACTGTAAGTGGTGCCTGTGTTTGCACCATGCATCATTCATGGAAAATGCCATGGAAATGACTAAAGTCCCTACTGCTGAAATTCCTCATTATCTGAATCACACCAGATGAAAAAGGAAGCCATCCCATAAACGTTGGAGAACTGCTAATTAAATAATTCTCTAGTATACAGGTGTTAGGCTATGTGTCCTCTGCAATGAAAAACAATCTTACTTTAACCGCGGTTTAACAGCCGAAAATACGATCTTTCAGGAAGCCCATAGACTTTAATAGAAAAAAACGACCTGTAGTCTACACAGGTCGTTTTTTCTCTGCTTGTCTTCTGGCACCGGCGTACTATACAATATGTGTAATGCACCGCCGCTTTGAGTTATTTCGTTGTCTTTCCATACAATCAACTGTATGGGCCGACGACAAAAAACAAGAACCGACCGAAAACATGACAACTACTGCGGCCGTGCATCAGAAAAAAAACGGTCTATTTTTGGCCGGTTTTTGTCCAATGCAGTGTAGCCTTAGGGCTTGTTCACATTGAGTATACACTCCGTGTTACAAGTGCTTTTAGGATCCGTCTTGGGGTCCGCACTGTCGGTCCTCAAGACGGATCTAAACAATTAGCAGTGAGATTATCACCGCTCGCTATGACGAACACGCAGCGGAGTTCACATGAGGCATCGCCGCTGCGTGTTTCAAAAGCGCAGCTCAGCTCCGTCTTGAAAAGAATTTCATGTCAATTCTTTTCAAGATGGAGCTGAGCTGTGCTTTTGAAACACGCAGCGGCGATGCCTCATGTGAACTCCGCTGCGTGTTCGTCATAGCGAGCGGTGATAATCTCACTGCTAATTGTTTAGATCCGTCTTGAGGACCGACAGTGCGGACCCCAAGACGGATCCTAAAAGCACTTGTAACACGGAGTGTATACTCAATGTGAACAAGCCCTTAGACCACGTTTACACGGCACACAATTTGGTCTATTTTGTGGCACCCAGGGAGGCGGCTTTTCTCCACGATTTGCGGATTCAAGCCCTCCCTCTTCGCACCGACATGTTCATGTTCTGCCTGAAAACCATGCGGAAGAAAGAACATGCTCTATGTTTTTCGGACCGCTGGCGGTCTAAAAAACCGTCCGGCGGAAATTTTTCCATTAAACTCCATGTAAAAGGTTGGCAGGCGGTTTACAGACGGCTTTCAAAACCGAAAACCGTCTAAAACCCTGTGCCATGGGGCCCTTAGAGTGCTATTACTGTATTGTGTTAAATCTTTCTCGTACTACCTACCAAGACAATATGCTGTCATCTACAATATCCTGTAATATGACTAATGTATTTGTGTGACTTTAACCCAAGAACCTGACATTTTAACTTCTATCATGACCAAGACCGTCTGCCTAGAAATCACATTTTTATGCATTGGACTCTCTGCTAGTAAAGAACAATACATGATGCAGACAGTGGTGATTGCTCTTTTGGAGAAGGGTATCAGAGCACAGCAGATCCTACTGTCAAATCCGTTCCCCCTACGGAGTGAAATTTATCCTGAAACTAGGCCACTGTACAAGTGTCCATTAAGCTGCTTAATATAGGCAGAGAGTCTGCTAAGTACCCCAATGGGCTCATAAGCCTTCCAACGGACTGACAAAGCATGCTGTTCATTTTCTTTTTATAAAAGGACTCATTAAAATGCATCCTATATATCTGCTGATGCCCAAGAACTTTTGTTGCAGCTTTAATGTACGAACGCTGTAAATAGGACAGACCTCGGCTTATTGCTCCCAAATATACATTTGTTGAATCTATGAAGCTGAGTTATATTTTAGGAAAATATGACCACAAATGACAAACTGCAGTTTTAGGCCCCTTGGATGGGAGCACTGGATGGAGAAAAAACCACGGTGACATTTAGGGAGACATTTATGAAAGGATTTTTCGCCCTTTTCTGACGTACAATGTGCGGTGTACGATGTTTGGCGCATGAAATGCACATGTTTGGTGCATTGTTCGACCCGACACTTTTTAATGCACCAAACATGTGGGGGCATTCTCAGGGCGTCATGAAGACGTGTCACACCACAAACTATTAGACACAAATATGAATGAGGGTTGGCGAAACTAGGCGCATTACTGCTCGGACAGGCAGGCCTATTTCAATGTGGTCTGCCTGAGCCTGAGGAGTCGAAGTGGAGCTAGATTTGCCTTTAGAGCAAAAAATGTCCATTATTTCTCAACAACCACCAGTACAATAATAAAAAGTAATTTATGATAATTATCAAACTATATAAAATTAAATAAATTAAAAAAATGATCATATAAAATTTATATAAAAATATATAATATCCCCAAAATATTAAAATATATCCTGTTAAATGTATTTAAAATTAACAGATTCTAAATTTAAATAACCCACTGACCTCAACTTTTCTGAATTATGTTAAAAATAATTTGTTCAGATTTTTATTATTTACTACATTAAATGAAATAAAAAAAATTATCAGATGGTGATCAGTGTTGAAATTTGTTTTTGCTGCTCTCACCCTTTATTCTACATACAGCAAGAGCCAGCAGGATCACTGCCAGTTTCTATTCACTGACATGTTATTCTAATGACTTTTCTTTTATTTTTAGTCTGTCTATAGCCTTTACACATGTTTGGCGCATTAATAGTGCGCCAAAGGTCTGTATTGCGCCAGAGACACAGGTGATTTGCGTTGAACTTTAGCCACATGAGCGCACAAAAAACACTTTCATAGATTCAGGAGCATCTTACACTAAAAACCAGATGAGAAAATTCACTTCATCCCATCTATTATCATACGTGTTCACACGACAGTAATTGCGGGAAGTATTTCGCCCGCAATTACGCCGTGTGTACGGCGGCGGGGTGGGGGGACCGGCAGCCCACAGGCCCAATAGACATGCATTATTCTCGGCGCGTATACGTCGTGAATAATTGACACATCACAATACGGCGAGCGGGGAGAGGAGAGAACTGTGGATTACCATAATGACTGGGACGTATTTCAGCCCATAATTCGGGCAGTACGGCGCGAATTACGGGCTGAAATACGACCCAGAATAAGCCGTGTGA
The DNA here is from genome assembly GCA_025379985.1 of Phyllomedusa bahiana. Taxonomy (NCBI): domain Eukaryota; kingdom Metazoa; phylum Chordata; class Amphibia; order Anura; family Hylidae; genus Phyllomedusa; species Phyllomedusa bahiana. The sequence goes on from JAODAL010000100.1 coordinate 396,488, forward strand.
ACATAGCCATTCACACGGCAAGGGACCAATACCCGTCGGTATTTGTGCTGGTTTGCGGCCGTGTGGGAGAGGTGGGGTGCAGCTTTTTCCGCAATGAGCGGAGAAAAACCCTGCTCCTTCACATTGACTTGCACAGATTCCGTCCGAAAACCAGACAGAAGAATCTGCAAGTACAATGTGTTGTGGGCGGCCCACGGGCGGTTTTCCATAGAGCCCCATTGTACTAATTTTCGGACGGTTTTTCAGACGGTCTGCAAAACCGCAAACTGTCTGAAAACCAGCCGAAAACCCGTGCCGTGGGGACATGCCCTTAGGCTTTCATTTTCAGAACAGGCAGAGGTCCCAGAAGTCAGATCCTTACCAATCACAATGTTAGCCATACATGAGCAAATTGTAATGATAAAGGGGCTTTCTCAATAGAATGATTAGCTTCTGAACATGCATAGAAAGGTAAATGAAGATCTTTACCAAAGACACTGCTGTTTAGATTTTGCTTTTTTCAGGAGATAAAGAAGATTTTATCTATTGCTAGTGTACACAAGTTTCTCTCGGTTACTGACCCCCTCTCCCTGCTCACTCTCTTATCTAATTGCTCCACAAGCTGCCATGGTGAGTCACTCCTTGTTGAATCTTATCTCTAGCACAGGAGCTTGTTTTCCTAAATGAATGACAAGTCTAAACCCTTAGAGCTCTGTATCTTTGTGCACTACAGATTATAAACTACTTGCACTTATATCACTATAACAGGAATAGCTGGGAATAGCAGAGCTGATATGCAAATCATTGCTATAGAACCTCTCACAGCCTGACCAGGAAGGAGCTTGAGGCTGGCTGTGGCTCTGTGGAACAGCAACCCATGGCTTGGTTCACATCTGTGCTGGAGGTTCCATTCAGAACCTCAGTTTCAGCGGTGAAAACAAGCACCAAGGGATCCATTTCACAACAGGCACCCACGGTGCCCGAGGGACCCTATTGATTACAATAGGTCTGTTGGGTTTACACTTCCCACTTATATTTTTCAATAACTTTTTTGGGTGAAAAAAGACACTTAAAAACTGCCTGCTTTTGTTAAGGCTTTCATGCTCTTTTATATAGTTTTTCTAGCATTTTTTGTGTCTACTAGCATTTGCGTTTTTTAATGCATTTCTCCCATCAGAAAGCACATGCACGAATATGTAATTTGCAATATAAATAAAACGCTACCAAAAACACGCATAAAAAGTGTAACACACATATAGACATGCTTTTTTTTGGTGCAGTAAAAAAAAAAAAAGTTGGCTCTCTTTGAAGAGAAAAACAACAGAAATGACATGAAGACAACTGTAGTCCAAGCTGTGCTATCAATAACAATGACTGGAAAAAAAAACACACACCAAAAGTGCAAAACAAATCTACAAAAAAAAAAAAAAAAAAACAACAACATGCGTGTTTCCGACTGAATTCTAGGTAACATCTGGCCCCTGCAGATTTTGCAAAAAAAAAAAAAACACTTGAAGCAACACAACGAAAAAAACACAGGCTTGGGGAAAATAGCAACATGTGAATCCACTGTAGGGATCCCCTTCATCTTTACATGATGGAATCCATAGATACGAAGGTATCTAATAAGCTACAACTTATGATAAATATCTAATAATACAAGTGGTAATAATCAGAGCCGTCTTAACAGAATTATGGGCCCCTGGGCGTAGCAATGCAGTGGGCCCTGCCATGACATCGCACTTGGCCATGCCTTAAGCCCCCCCCAAGCACACTCATATTAGCCTGCCACTTATGTCTGGACACCGACAGCCTGCAGCCTGCAAGACTAATTGGTAGGGCAGGGAGCCTTTGGTTCCCTTCTCCACCATGGTTTTTAACTGTTTGCACATTCTAAAAACACAAAAACAGTTCAATAAGCAAAGCAGAGCAAGGAATCCAGGGTATGTTTCTTGTATTCCTGAGACATACATACACTACTTGGGGCCCCTATACTCGTGGGGCCCCCGGGCAACTGCCTAGTGTGCACAATGGAAAAGATGGCTGTAGTAATAATCAGTGAGTCTCAGCTAACAGTCACACAGACCGACATCCAAATCCTTGCTGCTAGCCCGTCTGAGGTGTGATATATACTTCTATATGGAGAAGAGACCTGTGAACACATGGTGGGGCAGAGTTCTGAAATGTTACATTCAATTCAGAACATTTTTTAAACAATGGGATTTGTCCCAGGAAAAGGTTTAATTTGTTTTGTTACCCAAAGTTCTGTTCATTAATATAAGGAATGCAAGCTGCCAAATAACTTCTTGGCACATCCCTCATCTGGAGGGGTTATGTGGGCTGGATTGTTTTTGCAGAAACTGGCATTGGCACTTATGCTGCCTCTGATTATGCCTCTTCTTTTTTGTATTGCTCGCTCTATTGGCCATTACAAATTAACCCCTTAAAGGGGTTGTCTCACTACAAGGATTGCTTTTTATGTTAAAGATCTTGCAAAAACAAGTCACTTTGCAATATATGTCCATTAACAGTGTCCTACCTATTCCTAGATATCCCCTCTTGCACTGGCTGCATCAGCTTCTCAGGTCTCTGTAGCTACAGACCTGTTTAATCTAACCTGATAGACTGCCAGTACTGGTAGCTATAGCTACAGACCTGGCTTCTACTGCAGCCTAGTGGAAGCCAGTAAACACGCCCCTGAATTCAAAGTGAAACCAAGAAAACAGGACTGAGGTAAGATGAATCAATATAGTGAGACAACCCCTTTAACAACTAAGCCATTTTTGGCTATAGAACCAAGAGAATATTCGGCTTTTTGCATTCTGTCAGCCATTTCTTTCTTATGATGAAGGCGACGCAGCTATTTTAGGCCTTGTCTCCTTTGTTTTTTTCATGCTGATTTTAGCCTCCTGTGACCTGACATGGTGACAATAATTTACACCAGAAATTGTGGCACATGGACAGCCACCAACTGCGACAAATTTATTTAAAAAATGTGCACCTCTTACTAAATGCCTAGTGGAGTCATGTCAAAGATGGGTGTATGAAATGCCTAGGTAAATCTGCCTCTAGTAGTATTCTAACCAAGTAGAGCGGTTGTTTCACTAAAGGGGTCGTCCTTTCTTGAAACAAAGTATTGTCTTCTGGTTAAGGAACTTGGGGCGACATCTCTAAATTCGCATGCCCCATTTTTGTGACTTGGCACCAACACACCCGTAATATAGTCCCCGGCGCCGCCGCTATCCGCCGCCGCCGCCGATCGTTAGGGTCCTAAGCCGCTACCAGTCGCTAAGCTATCGGCTTAGGACCTTGGCGATGGCAGCGGTGGCGGGACTAACTGTCTGTGCGTCCGCCGAACGCATACCAGTTAGATGCTTTGGCGGAGCAGAAGCTCCGACAGAGTATCGGCCCGCAGGCAGGATGCGGCTCTGTGCGCGCCTGTGCGTGCGCGCCGGAGTCAGCGTCATAACAGAGTGAGCGCGGCCGGGTGACATCACCCTGTGAGGAAAAAGACCGGGAGCAGCGACAGGGAGCGAGGTCAGGTGAGTGCTGTCAGTTTATTACTTTTAATTGTCTCTATTCATGCTGGGGGCCTATAATCTAGTTATAAATGTGCAGGGGGGGACTATTATCTACTTCTATATGTGCAGGGGGGGCCTATTATCTACTTGTATATATGTGCAGGGGGGGCCTATTATCTACTTGTATACGTGCAGGGAGGAGCTATAATCTATATATACATGTGCTGTGGGGCCTTTAAGCTATCTATATACCTGCTGGGGGACATATAACCTACCCATGTGTGCTGGGGGACCTAAACCTGCCTATATACCTGCTGGGGGATCCGTAACCTGCCTATATACCTGCTGGGGGATCCGTAACCTGCCCATATACCTGCTGGGGGATCCGTAACCTGCCCCTATACCTGCTGGGGGACCCGTAACCTGCCCAACGCTGGGATCAGATAACCTGCTGGGGGACCCGTAACCTGCCCTATACCTGCTGGGGGACCCGTAACTGCCCATATACCTGCTGGGGGACCCGTAACCTGCCCATATACCTGCTGGGGGACCCTAACCTGCCCATATACCTGCTGGGGGACATGTAAAGTATATAACCACCTACTGGAGGGACATATAATTACTGGGGGACCCTTTTACCTCACTGGGGATCCCAGAACTGCCCCTAACCTGCGGGGGACCCGTAACCTGCCCCTATACCTGCTGGGGGACCCGTAACCTGCCCCTATACCTGCTGGGGGACCCATAACCTGCCCATATACCTGCTGGGGGACATGTAAAGTAAATAACCACCTACTGGAGGACATATAACTTACTGGGGGACCCTTTTACCTTCACTGGGGGGACACATAATTTACTGCGTGTGAAGTCGCTAACAGACGTTAAGCCAGTTGTTAAGGTCTCAAGACAAGTCAGTTGATAAGAGTTAGCAATCGACTCCGCGGACTCCAGTCGGTTGTTAAGCCAGTTGTTAAGGCCTCAAGTCGATTGATAAGACCTTAGCAATCGACTCCGGGGACTACCGTAATATATAGATATAGAAGAGTGTATAATACGACAATATGATTGAAAGTGTTATGCGGCAAACATGCAGCAACATTGGCGGATAGAGTGTTATGCGGCAAACTTTGAATGGCAGTTTCGCACCAAACTTTGGCGCATTAAAACATGTTGTCAGATGTACATTGCGGCAAGTTTGGCCACACACCTGTTCATACATCTAATGAACCGGCAATATACGGCAAAAAAATTGCGAAGGCAAATTCATAGATGTCGCCCTGGATTTTTAGGACTTGCTGTGAAATATGGTTTTTTATTGGACTTTATATATCCTGTTTAAAACGTAAACCATTGCTCCCTTCCGTGACATCGTGTTAGTTGATCACATAATCCTGCAGCCAATTGCAGGCCTCACTGAGCTCCTCCCATTCATCATGTGAATACTGAGGCTAGTGATTGGCTGCAGCATCCCGTGATTGATTAATGTGACATCATCAACAAGAGGCACTGGGAATAGTGGCAGCACTGGAATAGAGTGCGTTTCAAAGGTGGGTTAACTTTTTTCAATTTCCGCCTCTCCCTGACCAGCAGATATTTTTTTTTACAAGAATGGACATCCCCTTTAACACACAGGTTTTAAACAAGATGCATAAACAATAAAAAATAACTAGTTCTGTCTGTTGTTGTAATATACAACAAGCATCTAACCTCAAAAATGTACAGCAAACTACTCAATAGAGGCCAAAAAAGTATCATTCTGGTCCTTACTCGGGCAGTATATGCCAAAGTTTACATGTGTATGCTAAATGGAACAATACAGTGTGGTGCCTTATAGAGCAGTATACATACCTCCCAAGTGTCCCTATTTTGGAGGGACAGTCCCTATTTTTACCCATGTCCCTCTGTCCCTCTTAGCTCTATTAATGTCCCTCTTTTTTGGGGGGGAAATAGATTTGTGTCAATAAACTGATTATCTTACTTTAAAAAGTATCTGATTGCTTCCTCACTGTATATTATATATCAACTTACTTAATATTTCATCATTGGATACAATGCAATCCAGAAAATGTGTCCTTTTTTGGCTGTCTAAAAAGTTGACATGTATGTGTTTGGGCGTGGTTATAGGCAAGTCCTGGTGTGATGTCACATTTTTGGGGGTGGTTGGAGGCATGGCCTAATGTGTCCCTCTTTGCGATCTCTAAAAGTTGGGAGGTATGAGTATACAGTAGAAAAAAAAACATATACTGAGTGCGTGGTCAGTGACATCTATCATAGGTATATGTTAGGGAGTCCTCAGACGGAATCTACAAGACAGTGTGAAAAGAGCTCAGAATGATTCAAAAGAGACCCGGGTAGACATATCGAATGGTATCATGACTTGTAAGATCATGACTGCATTGCTATTCACTTCTAAGAATACAGGTTTTTGCAGAAATTTCTCTAGTTTGGGATTGTCTCTGTAGCATTTGTATGGATTTCGGGATAAAAACATTCAGGTGAGTAAGAAAATCACATGATTTTTGGTTACAAATCTGCACCAACTGAACATACCTTCAAACCAATGGTCTGTATGAGCAATGACCTGAGAGACACTGGAATGGGGATGGATATTTATGGATAATTATAGGGATTATGTCCTCGGCACTCACGGTTCTTAGAGGGTGCACACCAAAAAGATACATGTAGAAAGAAAAGTAGGTTGCACTCTAATGATTGAATTTTTTTTTTATATTTTTATATTTTCTGTGAAAATGTAATCATTCCAAAATGACAAATGTAAAAAAGCCGACTTCATATATGGTAATCCATATCAACACGTATTTTATCAAAGATTCTAATAACAAGACGTTTCGATCAAGATTAGATCTTTCTCAATAGAATCTCCATTCTTTAAATATCACTCATTTTTCTATGTTGTAAAGTCGGCACATGCGATGGTCCGTTAAGGATATACCATAGAAAAATGAGTGATATTAAAAGAATGGAGATTCTATTGAGAAAGATCTAATCTTGATCGAAACGTCTTGTTATTAGAATCTTTGATAAAATATGTGTTGATATGGATCACCATATATGAAGTCGGCTTTTTTACCTTTGTCATTTTGGAATGATTACATTTTAGCAGAAAATAAAAATATAAAAAAATGTTTCAATCATTGGAGTGCAACCTACTTTTCTTTTACATTTATGGATAATTGTGATGAAGGGCAAACACCTTTTTACCTTCTTTTCCACTTTCCCAACAAAGAGTCTTTCTATTCAAAGGGGCCTAATTCCATCTACTGAGATTCAATGTTGTTGCAGAATAAAACATGGAGAAAGGGGTGAATAGTTTATTACCAACTACTGATGCAAACTGCTTTGCACTCCCATTTTGATAACTTTTAGCTATGTAAATCCTCTTTTAATATCCTAATCCATGAAAAAAGGAAAGCGAGGATCTGTAAGTTCAACAAGATGTACTGCCATGACTTTTCCCATCTAAACTAATAAAAAGGAATGTCCTTAATCATTTCAATTTTCAGCATCAAAGGACCAACATGACTTAATGTAGAAATAGAATCTCTTAATTTAGCTCCAGCCGGCATAAAACCGGAGGTGCGAGATGTAGTTCTTTGTTATGAGGGGATGACTCATCTCGTCAGCATCATCTTTTATGTCTAACACAATTCGTTTCCATTGATAGGATGGAGGGTGGTATACCAAATGCAACATTGTCAATCCATTTCCAGTCTCGCCTCATACTGTCTGCGTGTCTAGAAGCAAAGCACAACAGAGCTTTTATCCGCACGCCTTCTACTCCATTTTATTTGGTAGTTCATCTGTACTTTCATCTGTTCAATGCAACCTACATTCAACCATTACAAAACTAGCTGAATTCTACAATTATAACCTTCCATGCTGCCAATTAAAGAAGCAGACATGCGGACATATGCACAAATACTACCACGCCATCCTAGTGGAGCATTTGCCCACTGTACCAGTGAAGCATGCACCATATTCCTCAACATGCTGCATGTCTTGTTCCGGAATATGGTGCAGATTTAAAGGTTGTTTTTTTTTAGACTTTATAGACATTATAGAAAAATAACCATATATTTAAATTCTCACAAGTCTGTGCAGAAAATCGAATAATGTATTTTTAGGCTATGTTCACACGGCTTAAAATGGGACGTATTTCAGTCCATACTGCGCGAATTACGGCTGGAATACGTCCCAGTCATTACGGAAATCCACTGTTCACATAGAGAATTATGGATTACGTCTTCTCTCCCCGCTCAGCGAATCCGCCGCATGTCATTTACTAGCGGCGTATATGTGCCGCTAGTAATGATAGTCTATGGGCCGGCGAGGTGCTGCCCGCCCCCCCCCCCCCCACCCCCCCGCTCTCGCCCCGCCTCCGTCCACACGGCGTAATTGCGTCCCTCAAATAAGCCATGTGAACAAAGCCTTATTCACATAAAGTGCAACACACATCAGTGCAACTATTAGTCAAAAAGTAACCTGTATGTTATAGTGCAATTTGTGGATAATCCAGATAGTAGGACAATGTTGCAGCCCTTTGTGCACCTTCCATTGGTCATATCTGGAAAGTGAATATCATCCATAAGTATGTGCTTGATGAACGGTCAAGGAAACTGAAATCTCAGTAGATGATGTCATCACCCCTAAGAGGTTAATACACTGGTGGACATGTTAATCACCATCATTTTTATGTATTTAGACACTTTACTTGTTTTGTTGCTTACTGGAAAGCAAAAAATATGTGTTACCAGAAAGGCATGATTTGATGGGCAACATCACGTTCCAAAAAATTTCCTCAAACTTTTGATGCAATTAATGGTGTGAGCTAAGTCCACAAATTTAAGATTTAAGATGTACCATACAGCAAGAACCATTGTGATAAGTGTGGTGCTTTTTGAGACTGTCTAGTCGAAATTGACACTAAAGAGGGCATGTAAGAAAAAAGTCTCGGTGTAAGACTTTCCTTGTTGCCCATAGCAACCAATCACAGCTCCCCTTTCATTTTTTCAGAGCACCATATGAAATGAAAGAGCAGCGCTGAATGGTTGCTATGGGCAACAAAGAAAGTCTTACACCGAGACAATTTTCATACATGAGGTTATAGATATTAGACCCGATTAACTGGACAGTAGCATCAAAGCTTATGGATGTTATCTATTCATAGATCACAACAAAAATCAGTTAAAAGTATCGAAAGGTTAGGATGATTTTCTGTGCTGTGATATCATGCTGCATTATCTGTAGTCTATGTTTGCTAAGCCTATACATTGACGCTGATATACTTCAAAGTCCACAAAGTAGCAAGTTGGACCCAAGCTCTGAACATTTCATACATAGCCTAAGTAATGGGGCCTTATCCTGCTTGTGTAGGTATTTCAATATACAACTAATTATGGTTTTCTTCTATTGGCCCTATAGGGCTTGTTGTATTAATATCAGTGTTTGACTGGGGATCCTTGCGTCACCAGAGCAAATTATTCTGATGGTCCACCCTCCATCTATACAGAACAGGCCCATATACCCATTAAAGAGGTTTTGCCACCATGTAATGTTGACGTGGGATGCTCCAAAATGGGTATTTAATCACTTTTCTAAATATATGTGATAACAAAAAGTGAAGACTCTGAGAGCTACATCAGTGCTCAGTCCCCCTTAGGCTATGTTCACACGGCTTATTTGCGGGGCGCAATTACGCAGTGTGGGCGGGGCGGGAGCGGGGGGCCGGCACCTCACTGGCCCATAGACTATCATTACTAGCGGCGCGTATACGCCGCTAGTAAATGACCTGTCACTTATCTCCCCCCGGCGGATTCGCCGAACGGGGAGAGGAGACGTTATCCATAGTTCTCTATGAGAACTTTGGATTACCGTAATGACTGGGACGTATTCCAGCCGTAATTCGCGTAGTACGGACTGAAATACGTCCCATTTCAAGCCGTGTGAACATAGCCTTAGTTACCTGAAAGTTTACATTAGACACGACCAGAGGAGCTGACAGGAGCTGGTCTGGCTGTGCTTGCGTGTTTGCACTTCTTATCTGATGACAGGGAAAATGAATGAGCTTTCAAGGGACTGTGGAGAAAGTGCAGTGTATGAGTCTGTCTGCTGTATAGAGAATCCACTGTTGTAATGTTATTATTTGAGTAAACTTTTGAGATGCTCCCTTCTTCCTCACTCTCTGCTCACTCCCTCCCTCTCACCACTGCAGTTCTTGACTCAGCATGATTTGTTTATATTCTCCCCTGAGCTGATAAGGAGGTAAGGAACTCACTTTGTGGCAAAACCCCTTTAATATACTTTGGTGTTATTACTGTACGCTCAGAATTGTACCATTAATAAGGTCTAATATGTTACTTGTAAATCAATGTGTAAGAAATAGTCCGTAGCAGAAAGTGCTTGGTTTCAAAGTCATGTCCAAATAGGGTTGTCTGTTATTGTTTCAGATCTTGGGCCCACCAAGCAGTTATCCGTAGATCAAGGACCTTGACGATACACGAAAGGAATGTTTTGTACAAAATCACATGCAAAATATAGTGTTCACTGAGCAAAACGTAGTGGGAAAAGCTTAGTCGAACCTGAGAGCCTCGGCCGACTTAGTCACACCTTAAATAAAGAAACCTCTTCTTGGAACAGAGAAACCAAAGTAATTAATACCATGAACAGCAGTTGTTTTCCTTCTCTTTCCATAATGAAGCTTCTTTCATCTTAACAGAACTCAGCAGTAGATAAAGGGCTGTCAATCATCTTCTAGGCAGAAATTCACGCACCAGCAAGATAAACCATATTTGGTTCTGTCAAGGAAGCCATGATGAAGTCAACTAACCTAGCTTCATGCTATACTACTGGTGTATGGTGTAGTATTAACCGTACATATATTATATTGATTTCATACTTAGTATATACCCAATATACCCAATGAACACAATATGTCATGCACGCGTCTCTAATCTCTCAACTGTTCCTGATTCTCAGGCTGTGAAATGGGCATGATCATGTCAAAACATGGTCATCAAGTTCAAGGCACTGTTAGGGTCAATTAGGGTGATTGACAGATAATTGGGATAAATAGGTTGTGTTCAATAGGATTAATTCCTAAATGACAATCTGGAGGCTGAGCAAGCATGAAGGGCTGGATACATGTAGGACAGTGGGAAACATAATGAAAAACCCTTTGATATTATCATAAAAAAGATAACATATTATTTTTTTCAAGAAAAACAGATCCATGTCTGGAAGGTGGGAGGTGTTCCTGAGATTTGTCTTTGGCAGTAACATCCCAGATAATAATTGAGACCCCAGAGAGGAGAGTTGGAGGAGACTTGGAGGCGGGATGATCTGTGGTTGTAACTAATGGTTTCCCAAGTGGGCGAGGTTCAGAATTGCCACCATCTGTCTTACGTTATGCACAGACTGACATATACCTGCAGAAAAGTCACAAATTCTAGGTTCTGTCCTCTATTTTATATGTATGCTCCCAGGGAACATAACTGGCAATGGACCTTATGCATAAAAACGCCTTACTAAAAAGGAATTGTTTAACTGGGACAAGTCTGGTCTATGTGTCCTACTACGGCATAAAGGTGTCACAAAAGGGGATCTCCTGCTTGGACCTCTCTGGTAAACCGGACACATCCTTGTATTAATAGCCAGCATCTAATTCTACATTTTGCCTGTTGTGGTCTTTTAGGGTCTTGCTACATCTTCTCGTAACTAAAGAAGACCCCTGACATCTCCCGGCAGTTCTGTTTTAGTAAATTATTGTGTCCCCTGTGAAATAACAATTCTGGAGCATCTTCCCTTATATCTCTGTGTTGTGCTGTTCCTCTGTTATTACTGAATCTGTCACATTGGTTTTACCAGTATTTGCAGTGATTGGACAATGTCACACTGTGTAGGGACACACCTCCTTGTGGTAACACCCAGCTGACAGATTCGGTAATACAATTTTACAAGGAATAACAGAGGAAAAGCACAACACACAAGGATTTACTAAAACAGACCTGTCAGGAAATGTGACACAGCTCCTCTTTAAATAATGTGGACGCGCTGGTGATAGGCTCCTGACTTCCTGTCACTAATCCTATTGAGGAACATTACAACAAGCTTATTCTCAAGCTAAAAGGGCACCATCCTAGCACATGTAAATGGAATATATGTTAGTGTTACTTTAAGCAGAAACGTCCGCAAATACGTCCCGAAATATGTTTCAAATACGTGTCACAAAGTGTGACGCGTATTTCGCGTCGTAAATCCATGCCCCATGCTTTACTATGGGGATTTACGTCACGAAATACGACTCAATAAGTGACAGGAGACTAAATTTTACGATCGTATTTATATGGCGAAAATACGTTGCAGAAATACACCTCGTGTGAGCGACGAGGCGTATTTTACATTGGAATCAATGCTAATCTAATTGGACATTATTTGAAACGTATTTCGGGACGTATTTGCGGACGTAATTACGTCCGCAAATACGCCTCGAAATAAGCCGTGTGAACATCACCATACAGATATGCAAAGCATATTCCAGTATACAGGTAATGAATAATAAGTGTGTTATCTGGGTGCATTTTGATGGTATGGCTATAGGCGGTCAGCTGCGGATATGAATAATGCTCCTGAGCTTACACTGCAGATATTTAAGAGTCGGTCGTCCCATTGCTTGGAATCATTCTACCATCGAATCATTGCAGTCAATTCTGCTGACAATCTCTCCCTCCACCCAACTGCTGCAGAAGTCCATGACCCCATCTTGCAAGTCATTTCCTTGTGAAAATAAATCTAATGACTGTACTGTACCAGAAATTACAATTATCTTTATTGTCTATTCTGGCAGGCATAAATAAGAGAAGGGGCATGATGAACAAACACGCCTTGGCCTGTCCCATCATTTCAACATTTGCCGACGGCATTTTATACAAAGAGAGGAATGACTTAGCAGACTTTCAAAAATAAAACACAAATGTCATCTCTAATTTAAAGCCCAAGACTGGATAGTGACGGTGTAGATGCAGCAGAACTGAGTCTGTCAATGTAGCCAGCTGAATGTGTCATCTGGTCCACTGTATTATCTGTGGACTCTACAGGTATACCTCCTGGATAACCTTATGCTGAATGTCCCCCCATTTTCTTTTCTGCAATCTAAACGTGTCTAAATTTCAGATAAGGCTCAGTTTTTCATGCAGAGCTTGAAATCCTCTGTTAAAGGGGTTTTGCCACCATGTAATGTTGACGTGGGAACCTCCAAAATGGGCATTTGATCACTTTTCTAAATATATGTGATTACAAAAAGTGAAGACTCTGAGAGCTACAGCATTTCTCAATCCCCCTTAGTTACCTGAACGCTTCCACTAGACACGACCAGAGGGACCAGAGGAGCTGACAGGCCGCGCTTGCGTGAAACACTTCTTATCTGATGACAGGCAAAATGAATGAGCTTTTAAGGCACCGGGTAGAAAGTGCAGACTATGAGTCTGTGTCTTGCTGCATTGAGAATCCATTGTTGTACTGTTTATTATTTCACTTAAGGTTTGAGACGCTCCCTTATTCCTCACTCCTTACTCACCCCCTCCCTCTCAGCCCCGCAGCTTTTATGACTCAGCGTGATTTGTTGACATTCTCCCTGTGCTGATAAGGAGAGGTAAGTAACTGGCGTCCTGGCAAATCCCCTTTAAGACACATATTTAAATTATAAAATTCTGACTGTCTGCTGCTATCACTAAAAAGAGTTTGTTGGTCACTTAAAGTTGTTGCCTCACTAAAAGGTTTGCTTTTTATGTTAAAGATCTTACAAAAACAAGTCACTTTGCAATATGTGTCCATTAACAGTGTCCTACCTATTCCTAGATATCCCCTCTTGTATGGGCTGCATCAGCTCCTCAGGTCGCTATAACTACAGACCTGTTTGATCTCTCCTGATAGGCTGCCAGCACTGGTTGCTATAGCTACAGACCTGGCTTCTACTGCAGCCTAGTAGAAGCCAGTACACACGCCCCTAAATTCAAAGTGAAACCAAGAAAACAGGACTGAGGTAAGATGAATCAATGTAGTGAGACAACCCCTTTAATTACTATATTTACTATTTTGCCATAGGCAAACTTAAACTCTATCAGTTCTCTATCTATAAAACACTAAAACATAACTTTTATTATGTATAATCATGTATATTATGTATTATCAAGTCTGGTGGAACACCACCTATTAACAGGAAAACCTTATATTTACAGTAATTTACTAACTCCAGTAAGGGATCCAAGACATCCTACTTGGGCAGTCATCCCTAATCTAATGGACATAAAACATATAAGGTTTCCTTGTGATACCCTCTGCAGCGGGTGACACTTGTAGACAGAGGTGAGAAATCACTATTTAAAACGTCACTTCTGTCTACAAGTTTTATTCGCTGCAGAGGGTATCAGAAGGAAACCTTATATGTTTTATGTCCATTAGATTAGGGATGACTGCCCAAGTAGGATGTCTTGGATCCCTTACTGGAGTTAGTAAATTACTGTAAATATAAGGTTTTCCTGTTAATAGGTGGTGTTCCACCAGACTTCATAATAGAAAAGGAGTTATTCCTTCAGCAGTAGAAAGGGATAAATGGAGAGGTTAGAAATCAGGTTTTAAATAGTGTATATACAGGTTTACTGTTATAAATAATAAAAGTTATTGATTAGTGTTTAATAGATAGAGAACTGATAGAGTTTAAAGTGGATTTGACACGATCTCATTTCATACCTCCTGCATCCAGCTCTTCAGCTCTATGTGCTCAGAAGGGGGCCTGTGTGATTTGTTTGAATTGCAGATCATGTGATCCAGCAGGATGACATCACCAGACCTTTCGTCTCTCTAGTGAAAGAAAGGTCTGTTTATGTGTAGAACTGTAAGTAACTACATTGTGGCTCAGAGGTAGAACTTTTGCTTCCAGGCACAAAGGTCCTCGGTTCAAATCCCTGCAGGAACCAAACATGTGGATTTTTTTTCTCTTTATCAATGCACAGACCTGATTGAGGTTTCTTTTTTTTATTTATTTGCACTGTTTGACTAATTACTAAGGAGCACAGAGGACAGGAGTAGAATGACTGCACCTGGGGTTTGAACACTCAGTAGCTGTTTAAGAGGAGAAGTGACATCTGAGCATGTGCGACCAGGACTGAGGAGCTCACAGCCCTGGTCGTATCCCCGGGAGACGAGCTGTAAACAATGGATCACTAAGGGAGCAGCTAAAACAAAAACGGTGCAGAATTTTTAATAATGATGAATGGTGAAAATGTTTATTATTTAATTTCCAAATTTCCCACGTCAAATTTACTTTGTGGCAAAACCCCTTTAAGTTTTCTTATAGCAAAATAGTAAATATAGTGATCAAAAGTCACTCTTTGTTCTCTTGCGAGATTCCCATTTTTTGGGACTATTTAACCCCTTTAATTGGCTCAGAATGGTGTAAAATAATGAAATAAACTATAATCACTGAACTGATCCCTGCCGCTCTTATCGACAGAGATATGTGACAACTGCAGCCAATCATTAAACTCTGTGGTCAGGTTCCAATAAAGACCGGTGTAGACCACCAGAGCATTGGTGCAGAAGAGGCAGAGGATTTACATTTGTTGTAGCTACTTTAATTGCTTTAAAGGGGTTTTTCTCATCATGTTGTTTCGCAGAGTTGCAGGCAGATTCACACTGCCTAGTCAGCCTGTGGTTGGTTCTATTTCAGTGATTAGCATATTTAGCTCCTCTATAACTAGCTGAGTGTTACAATGACACAAGTGCAAAAGATTTAAGCTGTAGTAAACAAAGCTACAGAGCTCCATGGAGTTAAAACAAGTGCTCATCAAAGGTAAACAATATAATTTTGTTAGAGATAAAGACTATTCTGTCCGAAAATGGTTCCATCACTCTCTGTTCTCTGTCTAATCAGGGAGGGAGATATGGCTAGTAACCTAGAGACACCCAGGTGCACTCAGAGCAGATACAATCTCTCTTATCTCCTGACCAGGGCAAAACCAATAGAGCAATGTATCAAGTAAAAGTCTTCATTTATTTTTCCCTACATGTTAAAAGCTAATCACTGTAGTGAAAAACCGCAAATCCTCTATATTTTCCATTTCCCTATCCTTGGATATGATAAACTATCTGTGGATCCTTGGTTGCGCGTAGTTTGTCTATTTTGCTCTTTTTCTGTCCTAAATTGCTCATCATGGCCATGGCTACACAACCGTGAACAGACAGGAACTACTCATCAACTCTTCTTCACTAATGTTCTGTTCACATCTGCAGTTTCCATCGGGAGTTCTGGTATTTGTGATAGCGAGAATACTGTAGTCTGCAGCTATTCTTACTGTCAAAAATACCTTAACCCAGACAGAAACCTGACGGGCAGCATTATAAGTCAAAGGGATTTGTCAGGATTTGCTTGGATCTGCTCTGGTATAGCTGTAACGGCTTCATTATAAATAGATGCCATATATTTATACATATGATGAGTTAAGACGGCGGTCTGCCAAAAAAAGAGATGTGGCAGAGACAATTTTGTGGGCATCTGGCGGTAGCAGAGGAACCTCCCTCTTTGTCTGAGCAGCAGAGGACCTTTCCAAAACATGAAGCTCACTCTTAAAGGGAATCTGTCGCCAATTTTTTTTTTTTTTACTTATTAAATCAAGCCCCTGATCCATATTCTTTTCCTCTCAGCCGTTTTTATTTCCTGATTGTAGATTTCTCTATTCGGCCGTCTATATATGATTGTGGGGAAGACATTCTTGCTTGCACTGCTTTAACAGCAGTCAGAGAGATGCTTTACAGCAGCTTCATGCACATAGGATTCCTAAGACAGTTTCTGTCCCATAGACTTGTATAGGAGAGTTTTCACTGTGAAGGGAGGGGAGAGGGGGAGCTGTGACATCTCCTCTTGTGACTGGTGGATTCTGTGTTATCTGTACACAATGGTGTCTCCTTTCAGTTTGACCCTCCTTTTACTGATAATGAGCAGACACTGAAAATCTCCCTCTACAGAACAGGAAGTGTCAGAATATTATTAGGCTTAGTTGCCAAAGTGAAAACTGCAGGACTTAATTATTATTACAAAAATACTGAAAGTGATATGGAAAATTAAAAAAAAAAATAACCAAAAATTCCTAAAAAATGTGTTTAACATAAAAATGTGAGTTAAACAATAAGTAATTTTTTGATGACACATTCCCTTTAAGGATGAGATACACCCATGGAGTACATAGACAGCCAATGTGATGCTGCGGCTAGATGTGGAGGACATGATTCCCGATACTTGACAATTTGAGTCCTTCTACATCTGTCCAGCACACTGGTTACTCAGAAAGGGTTAAACCGCCAGGAAAGGTTATTAGCGGCTCAGTTCATCGGACAGAGCTTCATTAAGCTCATTAACAGAATGTTCTCTGGGTGAAGCAGAGTTAAGAGACAGCCTGTAAGGTCATTGGGAGTTACTGACAGCTGCACCCAGGAAACTTTTCACCTAGTTGTGAGGAGATAACAAGCAGAGAACTTATAATGATGTTACCCATGTGCACAGGGAGGGAGAGCATCACACATTTTCTAGGCATTACATATGCAGCCCTAAAATAAATCAACACGTCTATTGCTTAATTCACGCTTACATCATTACTGAGTGCAGGATGCATCTGATTGTTAGGTGTACATATGTACATTATAGGTAACTACAGCAATGCTTGTCCAAGATGTTATAGATTAAGAATGTCTTCTATGGGCATTCTGAGTCCATACAGGGAAGGTCCAGTGTCCTGGACTATACGTCGTGGTCGAGGTCTGCTATGAAGAGCCTCTCAAGAGTCTTGCATCTTGACTTACGTCATGATTGACAGTTGTTGAGCCACCACCACTAATAGCCATTACAGTGGCAAGAACTTGTCATAAAGTAGCTATGTAAAACAAATGCAAATATTTTTACATGAATTGATATGTTGAACCATTTTTTAGAATTTGTTGTTGTCTATTTATTTTCTTCATTTTCCATATACTATTACTATTATTTAATATTAATTTTAAATTTTTTTTCTTTTTTTTTATATAATTTCTTTAAAGGGGTTTTGCCACGATGTAATGCTGACGTGGGATCCTCTAAAATGGGTATTTAATCACTTTTTTAAATATATGTGATTAAAAATATTGCAGCCTGAGAGAGCTACAGGCTGCCTTACTGGCCCTTAGTTACTTCAAAGCTTCTATTAGATACGACCTGACAGGAGCTGCTGGCCGGGCTTGCGCAGAGAACACTTCTTATCTGATGAGACTGAGCTGCAGAAGCTTTCAAGGCACCGGGTAGAGAATAGTTGTATACAGAATCCACTAGTTGTAGTGTGATTATCTGAGTAGATCCCTGCTTTATCTGATGACAGAGAATATTGAAGAAGCTTTCAAGCTGCTGTGGAGAAAAGCTGTTGTCTTTTGTATACAGAATCCACTAGTTGTAGTTTGATTATTTCAGTGAGCATTTCACACGATCCCTTATGCAGCTCTGTGCTCTGGCAGTCTGTCTCTCTCTCTCTCTTTTAGGTCAGCGTGGCTTGTTTACATTTGCTTCTTAGCAGATAAGGCACGTCCTGGCAAAACCCCTTTAAGTCCTGAAGTTTTCACTTTGGCCACTAAGCCTAATAATAGTCTGACACTTCCTGTTCTGTACAGAAAGATTCTCAGTGTCTGCTCATTATCAGCACAAAGAGGCTCAAACTGAAAGGAGACACCAGTGTGAATAGATAACACAGGATCCGCCAATCCCAAGAGGAGATAGTCACAGTTCACCCTTTCACCTCCCTGTACAGTGATTTATTCCCAGATCACAGAGCATGACTAGAAAACTGTGGACTGAGTCAGTCTTAAGTCTTCTATGTGCATGAAGCTACTGTAAAGCATCTCTCTGACTGCTGTTAAAGCAGTGCAAACAAGGCCTAGTGGCCAAAGTGAAAACTGCAAGACTTATTACAAATTATTACAAAATATTGAAAGTGATATGAAAAATTAAAAACAAACAACCACAAATTCCTAAAAAATGGGACTTACAATGACACATTTTTTGATGACACATTCCCTTTAATTAACCTGCAACAATTTCTTTTCACATCCAAAAGTAGGGATACAAACTTTAAAATGAATTGCAATTAGTAGTGTATCTGTAGGTACTTGTCCATATGTGGGACTTTGTCCTCAGTGTCTAATTTCACACCCTTTAGGAGGAGAGGCAGCTCGACCAACCACTATTGCACATACCTGTGCGATGCAACGTTTCAAGGGCGTACACCACCCTCTTTGTGAAGCATGGATATAATAGGAGATGAAGAAACTCCTTAAGTGGACTTACTAAAAAATGCAACTGATACCTGCTAGTATAATATGAGTCTGCACACACTGGTGGTCAGCACTGGTTGGACAATGTCAGACAGTGCAGGGACACACCTTTAATTAGTAACACCCATCTGACAGATTAAGAAATACATTTCTACGAGGAATAATTAAGGTAGAGCACAACACAGAGATATAAGAGAAGATGCTCCAGAATTATTTCATCAGGAAATCAAGTATTGTCCAATCAGAGCTGTCATTCAGTGTGTGCTGGGATACAACCCTATTGAAAAAAAGGAATGGTAACGCCCATCTGACAGATTCAGTAATACATTTCCAACAGGAATAACAGGGAAGCATCACAACCAAGAGTTATATGAGAAGAGGCTCCAGAACTGTTATTTCACAGGGAACACACATATAACAGTCTGCCATTGTCCAATCAGTGCTGACAGTCAGTGTGTGCAGGGACACGCCCCTTTGAAATCTGGAATGGTAACACCCATCTGACAGATTCAGTAATACATTTCCAACAGGAATAACAGGGACGCATCACAACCAAGAGTTATATGAGAAGATGCTCCACAATTGTTATTTTACAGGGAACACACAATAACAGTCTGCCATTGTCCAATCAGTGCTGACAGTCAGTGTGTGCAGGGACACGCCCCTTTGAAATCTGGAATGGTAACACCCATCTGACAGATTTAGTAATACATTTGTAAGGGGAATAACAGAGAAACAGCACAACATAGTTATAGAAGTTGATTCACAATTGGCTTTTCACAGGGAACATTAGTATTTACTAAAACAGACATGTCAGGAGATATTATAAACTTTTTTATAAAAAATGTAAGTCCTTCTGTTAAATGGGTTGTCTCACTACAAAGATTAGCTTTCAACATGTAGAGACAGTGAAATCAAGATTTTTTCCAAGTACTTTCCTCTTTTGACATTACCTTAGTCAGAAGATAAGAGAGATTTTATCTGTTCTGAGTGTACACAGGTTTCTCTGGTTACCGTCCTGCTCTCCCTTCCTGATTAGATAGAGCATGAAGTGACCTCACTATAATGGACAGCATCTTGAAAACAAAGAGTATTATCTCTAACAAATAAAGGAGATGAATTAATTTTGATTGTTTAACCCTTTAATCCCTCCAAAGAAAAAAAATATGACTCTTAATTTTTCCGTCCTCGCCTTCCAAAAGCAATAATGTTTTGATTTTTCCACCTACATAGATATATGAGGGATTTTTTTTTGTGGGACAAGATGTACTTTCCAGTGGTGTTATTTATATTACTATAGAATGTACTGGGAAACCGCAAAAAAATTCTAAGTGAGGCAAAATGTGAAAAAAACGTACTTGCGCCATGTTTGCGAGAGTTTTGTTTTTGCGGTGTTCAAACTTCGGTAAAAATGATGTGTTATCTATATTCTACCGGTTGATATGCATCCGCCAATACCAAACATGTACGGTTTCCCTTATGTTTTAGTGGCGTAAAAAAATTCCAAACATTTTCTATTTTTGAAATTTGCGCCGTTGCGGCGTTTTGTGCGACCTTTTTTGTACTAACACCTACGGACGTGAGTGAGGGGCATTTTTTGCGGGCTGAAGTGCACTTTTTATTGCTAGCGGTTTGGAATGCATGTGACTTTTTTGATCACTTTTATTCCAATTTTTATAGGACATGAAATGACCAAAAAACGCAATTTTGACGTTTGGATTTATTTTTTCTTCTATGGTGTTCAGCGTACAAGATACATGATGTTATATTTTATGGGACTTTTTCGGATGCAGCGATACCAAATATGTGTAACTTTTTTATTATTCTATTTCTTTTATTTGTAAAATGGCAAAAGGGGGATGATTTGAACTTTTAATATTTGTTTAGTTTTTTATACTTTATTTATTTTTTTTATTTAACTCTGAGTCCCCCTAGGGCACTTCACCACTAGGGGGTGCGATTATTTATACAGCCTATTGCATTGCATAGACAATGCATTAGGGTGTACCACGATGGCGGTTTCCCCACTTCCTGCCTGGGGCCGGAAATGGGGCAAACCAAAACATGGCAACAATGGAAGCCTTCACAAGGCTTCCCGCTGCCATATTCAGCCATCGGACCCCTGCAGTTACGCTGCAGGGGGCTCCGATCGGAGTGAAGAATGGTGCGCGGCACCGTTTTTCATTCATTTAGAATGTGGGTTAAACAGCTGGGTGTTAGCGGCAATTAGCCGCTAACACCTGACGGCTATGTAGTGGGATCACGCTGCAATCCCGCTGCACAACTCCTTAGCGCCACCAGGACGTACCCATATGTCCAGGTGGGTTACCCCTTTAAGGACCCTCACTCTTTGGGAAGAGTGGAGAGTGATAATAAAGAGTGTCTCTGACTCTGGAGGACCTGCCCTGTCCTGCATTATATAGGCAACCCATTAATTTGAGTATGCTCTGGGTAATATCTAATGGTGGTGCTACAGGGACATTGTACCCTTACTGCCAAATCAACCAATTTTCAAATATTCTTCTAACAGGTAGGGATTGTCCAAAGTGTAAACACCAACTGCAACAGATGTCAGATGTGGGCCTCAAAAGTGTATCACCCACCATCAGCCCCTTAAAAATGGTTGTCCAAAATTGATGTCCTCTTACAAAAAAATCCTCAAGATTAATATCCTTAATAGGCACAAGGTAAAGAAAACAAGTGATGACGCCTGTTAAGACCTCTTAAGATGTGAGTTTATTACATGCATTAGCCAAACAACACAGAGAACATTTCTGTCATAAACATATATAGCAATTAAATGATGAAAGGGCCACAACCAAGATGGTGCAGCGATGCGCCTGTGCTAAACTAATTTCCCCCCACTATTCCCAGAATATACATTTCAGTGCATCCTTCCTCCATCATTGTGTAATTCTCATGAGATAGCAGCTTTCTGTGCTTTGATAATGTAAGATAAGATCCAATTAAAATCTATCTGACACTGGAAACAGCTGGTTTAATGTTACCCATTAGATATAGCTGTAATGTGACATTGTGCCTGTCTCCAGGCGGCACTCTCCCAGTTCAATGGCAAATAATCACCAATGGCGCGCATCACCTGCTATTTTTTAAGAAAAGAGACAATAGACTGATCTTATGTCAACTTAACCCCTTAAGGCTGCTCCCTATTGTGGTCTCCAGAACATGGCGATTGTTTTGTTCCTTTATTATGGTAGTCTCAAAGCTGTAACTATTCCGTCGACAGAGCCACGTGAGGCCTTGTTGCTGCAGGATGACTTTTAATTTTATAACCATTTTAAGCTACATATAACTTTTATTAAGAGAATGTTCCTACTAGCACCTTTCAGCACTGTGGGTCGGCTCATAGCTAGCGACCAGCCGACTGTAAGGATACGGAGGGCGGCATTTGCAGCTGTCCTCCCCATTCATTTCCATTGGATTTCCAGTAATAGCCAACCACAATGCATTACGGGAAAGGAGCTGAGAAGCTCAAGTTTATTGGATGTAACAAATCCTCAATTTGCTTCTGACTCACTGAATCTTTAAGAAGCAAAAGGGATATTAGCCAAGCTAATACCACTCATCTGCATACAGCTGTTTCGGGGGGTGTGCCCCTCATCAGTGCAGAGCAGAGTGTACTGGCTGGCTGAGTGCGAGGCAATGAGGGGCTCAGAAAAGGGAATAGCTTTCCTTGGGGAGAAAACCCACATAACTGGGGGTTTTTTGGTGACCTTTTTGGCCCCCCACTAGCATCTGCATATCCATGGGTTATGGGAAAGGAGTGGAACCCAAAAGCTCCTCTATTGAATGTAACAAATTCTCTTTTTCTTCTGACTTATAAAATTTTTAAAAAAGCAAAAGGGATGTTACCCAAAGCTAGTATCACTCATCTGATACAGCTTTTTTGGGGTTTCCCCCTCATAAAGCAGAGAAGTGTTGGCTGGCTGAGGAAAGGCAATGAGAGTCTCAAAAAGGGAACATCTTTCCTTGGGAGGCACCTTAAATGTGTGGAGTTTTGAGACTGCATTTTTGCCCTTCACTAAGCATCTGCATATCACAAAGCAATATGGGAAAGGAGCTGACGTGTTTGAGCTTCTCAGCTCCTTACCCATAATGCCTTGTGATATGCAGATCCTTAGTGAAGGGCAAAAAGGCAATCTCAAAACTCCACACGCCTATATGGTGCTCTCCCCAAGGAGAGATATTCCCCTTTTTGAGCCAATAATAGACACAGACTTGGCAATATTCGGAACACGAATGAATGGGGAGGACGCTGAAAGTACAGCCCTCTGCATTCTCTGAGATGAGTTAGCTCATAGCTAGTTATGATCTACAGTGCTGAAAAGCGCTAGTAAGGACATCTTTAATTCTGTTTGGGATAATTGCAAAAAATAAAAATAAAAAACAGCAGTGCCTCCATTTATACAGAATTTTATGCTCGGCTAATTTTACACAATAAAAACCCTTATTTATGTTCCATTTATTGGTCAACGTGTTCTGAGAAACTCGTAACTTTTTTCTTCTTTAAGCCTTGTTGAAAGCGTTATCTTTGGGTCTTAAGTGAGCTTTAGTCATGTTGTGGATGGGAACAAAGGTTATATATGTGTGATCCTTTGTGTCTCCATTTTAATGTATAAGTTAGTATAACACCTCATATGTCTTTATATTATGGCACGTAAAAGCTGCCAGTATAACGCTAAACTCGCTAAAGTGTTAACAAAATGGCCGCCACATAATATACTTATAAAGATAACTGCCGTATAATCCAAGATGGCGCCTCCTCTGAGGTAACACCCCATGTTCGGACATTCCTGAGCTATAGGGAGTATGCCTCAGCCAAGGATGTAACCAATAACGACTAACAGCTAGATCCATGTGATACTTTCTTAGCTTGCTAACCTCAAAAATAAAAAACCTTTCCATTTTGGAAAAAAAAAACAGAAAAGTTAAAAAACAGCAACGAGGGGGTTTGATTTTCTTTCTCGGTGCAAACCCTTTTTTATCCTAAGAAAAATTTTTAAAACCCCCCAAGGGTTTTAGAGCCTCTTTGAGGTTTTTCCCCTTTTAAATTTCGCCAAACGGGGGGCCCTGGGTTTGAACTGATTTAAAAAAACCAAACCGGAATTTTTAAAACAGCTCCCACCACCGGGCTCGGGCCAAATACATGAGTACATTTGAAATTTTTTGCAAAAAATTTTTTCCATTTTGTTTTTAAAGGGGACAAAAACAGCAATTCTGTTTCTTTCTGTGTTTGTAAATACTTGTGTTTCCTGTGAAATAAAAAATTCTGCCGCAACTTCCTTTTATCCCCTGGTTTCTGTTTCAATTCCCCTGTTATTCGTGCTGGGATTTGTAATTTGTGGGAAACGGGAAAATGGGTGTTACCATTCCTGGCCCAGTTTGCCCCTGATTGGGCAATGTCAGACTGTTTAAAATTTTTGGCCCTTTTGGTGAAATAACAATTCGGAGCAAACTTCTCTATAAATCTGTGTTGGGGTTGCCCCAAACCCCCCCCCCAAATTTTGGGGAAAAACCCAAACCCGAAAAACATTCACTTAACATTTCTACAAAGGGAATTTAAAAAAGGGAACCCAAAAAAAACAGAAAATCAAAGGATTGTTTTTTTCATTTTAATACTTAAAACATGAGAAATTGGGGCCCCAGAACCACTTAAAAACTTCCCAACCAAAAGTTATTCAAGGATTTGGGGTGTGCCTCAGAGAAAAGGGGTTTCCCCCTCATGTAACAAACTGTTTTTTGGTTCACAGTATACTGCGTGCTAGCTGAAATAAAATACCCTTGAAGAAAAATTTTTTAAACCGTAAGAATTAAAACCCTTTTCTCTGAAATGATAAATACCGCTGGGAAGTTTTTTTTTTCTGATAAAAAGGCACCAAACCGCCTAAATGCATTTAACAGATGGTTGTTGCATCCACCTCTAGAGGGAGCTTATGAGCTTATTGTATACTGTTTATTCATTGACCTCAATAATAAAACAGTATGCAGTGAGCTTCTAAACTCCCCCTAGTGCTAATTGATGATAGTTTGTTATTTTTTTTTACTCTCTGGGCCACATGTATGAAACGGTTTTGGTCTAAAACTCACTGTTTTTCCCCATACGTTTCTATGCGGAAAAAAGTGAGTTTTAGACCAAAACCGTTTCATACATGTGGTCCTATGTCTATGTAGGGGAAAAGTTATTAAGTCAAAAGGTTAAGCCTAAAAAACATGGGGCTTTATGTACGAAAACTGTCTAGCAGTAAAACTGTCTTTGTTACCCATAGCAACTGATCAGAGCTTAGCTTTTATTTCATACAGCGCTCTAAAAAAAATAAAAGCTAAGCGCTGATCGGTTGCTATGGGAACAAAGACAGTCTTACTGCAATACAGTTTTCGTACATAAGGCCCATGATGTTAAAATGTGAAAATTTGTTTTGAAATATAGCTGAATACTTCATACCACAAATAATGTAACATATCCTAGACGACAACCCCCTTGAAATGAGAGGCCAATAATCTGCATTACAAACTATTAAATTAGTTTGCCTGGATCAAAACATTGTAAAAATTCAGAAAAATGTTTTCAAATGTGTAATAAGTAAATATAATATATATATAAATATATATAAATATATACATATATATAAAATATATTATAAAAACAAAAGCGCTAGTATAAATAATAAAATATATTATATAATATATATATAGACACACACACCAACCACTCTTTCGATGTTACCATCAAAGTATTATGCTAAGTAACAACCCACATGAAAGCAAAGCAGCAGACCGCACACTGCCGCAAAGGGATTTATTGCAGACAATACAGAGAAATAAATTAAAAGCTGTATATTTTGGTGACTGTAGCTCAATATGTCACAGGCTTCAAAAATCTTGGTGTTTGATCTTTTAACCTACCCACCTAGACATCATGCACAGCACAGTTGCCTGTTTTATCTGTGCTCTCCTGGGAAACAGACAGAGGCCTGGCCTGAATCCTATTAGCTGGAGATGACAACATGATGTATAACATAACACTCTAATTCTAAAGCACAACTCCATAATGAATTAGACATGCCCCGTATGGGACCCACTTAGCCAGAGTAGAGGGAAAACAGCAGGCGCGTACACGGAGGGAGATGCGGGTAAGAAAAGAATTGAAAAAAAGTAAAAGTGACAGAAATGCTAAACATGTAATCTATTGACCACGTCCACCCTTAAACTCCAAATCTATTTTAATTAAGAAAACCATTTGAAAGAAACATTTTATAGTTCCACATAATAATGGCGCGTTCACACGGCACAGGACAAATACCAGCCGGTTTGCCGGCCGGTATTTGTCCTGTTTTGCGCCCGTCGCCACTGCCGCGGGGGGTGGGGGGTGGGAAGGGGAGCGGCTTTTCCCCCCGCGAGGAGCGGAGAACAGCCCTCCCCCCCCCCATTGTGGTGTTCATATTCCGTCCGCAACCCGGAGGTAAGACGGTGCTTGCTCATTGTTTTGCCGCCGGACCGCCGGCGCCAAAACCCCCCGGGCGGAAAACCCTGCAGTGGGGACTGCTGCACGGTTTTTCCCCCATAGAGCAAAATTGGCTCATTTTCGGCCTTTTTTTCTGGCGGTATTAAAAACCGAAAACCGGCTGAAAAAACGGCCGAAAACCCGGGGCAGTGGGACATGGCCTAACAGATTTTTATTTTATGTACTGAAAAAACCAACAGCCTTAAACGGCTTGTCCAGAATTCCTCTAAAAAGGTCAAAGGCCAGAGCTCTTCTAAAATAAAAAAAACTGCATTCACCCCTGCTGCTCCACGGTTTCCCACTGGACCTCCACCAATGATGTCACGTCCATGGATCACATCATGTTGGAACCAATCACTGGCTTTCTACATGCAGGTACAGACTACTAAGGCCATTAATTGGTTGTAGCATCATGTCACATCACCAGTGGGGGACTGGCTGGAACACTGGAGAAGCAGCGGTGGCTTCGAGGTAAAGCTCTTATTTGAGGATAGTTGGACAACCCCTTAAAGTTTAGTTTTTTTTGTTTTTTTTCCCCAGTACATGAAATAAAAACTTTGAATATGTAGAAACATAAAAATGTCTCTATAGTGTACACGATGGGCCGCATGTATGAAAACTGTGTTTGTTGCCCATAGCAACCAGAGTTCCCCTTTCATGTCATATAGTGCTCTGAAAAAATGAAATTGGCTCTGTGATTGGTTGCTATGGGCAACAAAGAAAGTCTTAGACCAATACAGTTTTCATACATGTCCCCCTATGCTACTTGCAGCCCTTGGAACATCCATAGTGTAATTCAAATACAACCTGAAAGGTAGAAATGCGAATAATTACCTCTTAAACGCAGTGCAATCAGCATCAGGCACTGTATTTTAATACATTGTGTGCAAAGAGCATGAGTTTTATTCATTCAATGAAGGATGAGTCTTGTTGCAAAGCAACAATAGAATATAATATAATAGCACATGCACAATTTAGCCTCTGTTCAGCCTTGACATGCACACAGAGGAAATCTCCCAATGCATGTGTTTCTAGGAAAGTCCAAGCATAAGCCATGGTGGAATACATTACAATGCTCCCGCAATACACAATTAATGAATTGGTTCTGGGGCGACCATTGTATGTTGAAATCACAATTGCATAGAAAACTGCTAATTGGCTCAGAAGCCCCAAAATGTCACCAACATAATGCAAAACAAAGACTAAAGAAAAGGATGCAGATAGCGAATCCAGATGAAATAAGTCCCTCCATAGAACATCAGAGAGAGCTGCTGGAAGCTGGAAATCAGTTCTATGTTGAGGACAGGAGCTTCTTTGTACTTTAAACCCAATGGGCTAATTTTCCAAATCTGTCTTAGGCTATGTTCACACAGCTTATTTTTGGACGTATCTTGCCCCATGTTTCGTGCCTTACTGCGCTAAATACAGGGCGAGATACGTCCCAGTCATTACGGTAATCCACAGTTCTCATAGAGAACTATGGATTACGTCTCCTCTCCCTGCTCGCACAATATGGCAGGTGGGGAGAAGTGACAAGTCAATTAAATAGCGCAATATGCGCCGCTAGTAACGAATGTCTATGGGCCGGCGGGCTGTCGGCTGCCCCGCCCCCGTACATACGGCATAACTGCGGGGCAAAATACGTACACGCAATTAAGCCATGTGAACATAGCCTTAGGGTGCGTTCACACAGTGGATTTGGAAGCTGACTCTGGGGGTGAATTCAGCGTTGAATTTGCCTTAGAATCACTATCCAATGTGACGGTAAGTCAATTAACATTACACCCTATGTAAAATCAGCGCCATTACTTGAGTATTTTCGGCACATGCCATAAGCACCGACAATGCTAAAGTATACACTCACCGGCCACTTTATTAGGTACACCATGCTAGTAACGGGTTGGACCCCCTTTTGCCTTCAGAACGGCCTCAATTCTTCGTGGGATAGGGTTCCACAAGGTGTTGCAACATGCTCAATTTGGTACCAAGGGCCCAAAGAGTGCCAAGAAAATATTCCCCACACCATGACACCACCACCACCAGCCTGAACCGTTGAAACAAGCAGGAAAGGATCCATGCTTTCATGTTGTTGACGCCAAATTCTGACCCTACCACAGAAAATCGAGACTCATCAGACCAGGGAACGTTTTTCCAATCTTCTACTGTCCAATTTCGATGAGCTTGGGCAAATTGGAGCCTCAGTTTCCTGTTCTTAGCTGAAAGGAGTGGCACCCGGTGTGGTCTTCTGCTGCTGTAGCCCCATTCTGCCTCCCAAAATTCGCCGTACTGTGCGTTCAGAGATGCTCTCTGCCTACCTTGGTTGTAACGGGGGCTATTTGATCACTGTTGCCTTTCTATCACTCGAACCATCCCGCCCATCTCCTTTGACCTCTGGCCCCAGCAAGGCATTTCCGCCCACAAGACTGCCGCTCACTGGATGTTTTTCTTTTTCGGACCATTCTCTTAAACCCTAGAGATGGTTGTGCGTGAAAAATCCCCAGGAGATCAGCAGTTTCTGAAATACCAGACCAGCCCTTCTGGCACCCCAAAAACCATGCCACGTTCAAAAGGCCACTCAAATCACCTTTCTTCCCCATAAATGATGCTCGTTTGAACTGCAGAGGAAATTTTCTTGACCATGTCCTTTCATGCCTAAAATGCACTGAGTTGCCGCCATGTGATTGGCTGATTAGAAATTAAGTGTTAATGAGCAGTTGGACAGGTGTACCTAATAAAGTGGCCGGTGAGCGTAGAGCAGAAATTCTGCTATGGACGGTCAGTGTTGTTTCCCCATCTGATTTCCGTGTTTGGAAACATGGAATTTCATACAAAGAAATAAAGCTTTTTTTCGGCGCTGAATGTCTTTGTTGCTGATAGCAACCAATCAGAGCGCAGCTTTCATTATTCCAGAAAAGTATAAGAAATGAAAGCTGAGCTGTGACTGGTTGCTACGGGCAACAAGTACAGCTTTAGGGTATGTTCACACGGCTTATTTGGACGCTATATGAACGCTGATTTTTCAACGCCCAGAACAACATCAAAACCCCTGAAACACACTTTTTCAGAAGAGGTTTTAGATGCGTTTCTGGCGCATTTTTGACACGTTTTTGGACGAGGTTTTCAACACTGTTTTTGTCCATACAAATTAATAGCCAGGGCAAGAAACGCATCGAAAAACACTTCCAAGACGCGTCTAAAAACGCAACGAGGTTTTGAAGCTTTCCATCGATTGCGATGGGGATTTTCAGCGCTGGAAATGCTTCAAGAATTGACATCCCGCTTCCAAAGAAATGCCTAAAACGCGTGTCGTGTGTGAACTACAAGGCTGTTTTACATAGCAATCAATGCAAAGGATCTGGGGGTGTTTTGGAGGCTTTTTTGATACTGTTTTGGGAACGGAAACGCTCCGAAAACAGTGTCAAAATCAGCCGTGTGAACACACCCTTAGGATATGTTCACATGGCTTATATGAACGCTGTTTGGACGCTGATTTTTCAGCACCCAAAACAGCATCAAAACCTCGCCTGAAAGACGCTTCTTCGAAAAGTATTTTAGAAGCCTTTCTCAGCGTGTTTTTTATGTGTTTTTGGATGAAGTTTTCAACACTGTTGTCACCCATACAAGCCAGGCAAGAACGGCGCCGAAAAACGCTCAAACAACGTGTCAAAAATATGTCGAGAAACGCGTCTAAAAACATGTTGAGATTTTGGCCGAGGTTTTGAAGCTTTCCATTGATTCCTATGGGGATTTTCAGCACCCAAAACTACTTCCAAAGACGCGCCTAAAACACGCATAAAAACCTCATCATGTGTGAACTACAACGCTGTTTTACATAGGAATCAATGAAAAGGATCTGGGGGCGTTTTGGAGGCTTTTTTTATGCCGTTTTGGGAGCAGAAACGCTCCGAAAACCACTCAGAAAACAGCGTCAAATACTCTTAGACGGTTTTAATAAGTGAGGCCCAATGTACCAGAAAAAAAGAAAATGTGGCCTTCACCTGGAGCTCAAATGACCACGTGTAAGGAGCAGTATAGGACATGCACCGCCAATCACTGCATGTACTTTACTAATACAGAAGTTTTACCTGTAAAATGTTCATTCTATGGGGAGTCTGTTTTCAAGATACAATGGGCCTCATTTATCCAAACTGTCTTTGCTGCCCATGGCAACCATCCCAAACTCGGCTTTAATTTTTCAAGAACAGTTTGGAAAATGAAAGCTGAGCTCTGATTGGTTAATATGAGTAACAAAGACCGTTTTACTGTCAGTTTTGATAAATGAAACCCAATGTTCCAGGGAAATACGGAAAATACTGTATCCTGAGGCCACTGTGACTTGGGGGAGCACTCTATACATAGTCCCAAGTGAATGAATACTCCATAACAACAGAGCGTCTTAAAGGGGTTTTGCTCTGTGTGCTCAGAAGGGGGCGTGTGTGATTTGTTTGAATTGAATACCATGTGACCCAGCAGGATGACATCGCCTGGCCTTTCCTCTTTGTAGTCAAAGAAAGGCCTGTTTATGTAAAGCATTGTGAGTAGCTGAGAAGTAAAGCTTTTTGCCTCCAAGCACAAGGGTCCTAGGTTCAAATCCCTGCAGGAACCAAACCTGTGTTTTTCTTTTTTCTCTTTATCAATGCACAGATCTCACTGTGGTTTCATTTTTATTTATTTGCACTGTTTGACTTATTACTAAGGAGGACAGAAGTAGAATGACAGCACCTGGGGTTTGAACACTCAGTAGCTGCCTGAGAGTAGAGGTGGTTTCTGAGCATGTCTGACCAGGACTGAGGAGCTCTCAGCCCTGGTCGTATCCCCTGGAGATGAGCTGTAAACAATGGATCACTAAAGGAGCAGCTTAAACTATAATGGTGCAGAATTTTTAATAATAATGAATGGTGAAAATGTTATTTCATTTGCAAGCTTCCCACTTCAATTTTACTTTGTGGCAAAACCCCTTTAAGTTTTCAGAAAATTTCTCCATTGCATTCCATGTCCTGCTAGCAGCATCTTCATATATATATATAATATATATATAAAATATATATAATATATATATATATATATATATATCTATATATATATATCTCTATATATCTATAGAGAGAGAGAGAGAGAGAAGATATCGATATATATAGATATATATAATATAATATAAAATATATAGATATATAGATATAGATATACATATCTTGTGTGAGTGAAATGTTGAAGCTGTCATTGTAAAATCCCACACTGACAGTGATTAATGACCAGCAGGATGATTTTATTAATCATCAATCTGCCCAGAAATAATCAAGAAGTCTATATATTTTGTTAACAATTTTCTCCGGTCCTGTGTTTTCCTTGGAAATTGGCTGTGGCATCTGTTCTTCCTGTGTTTTGCAACCTCTGTGATTTTATTCCAACTGTTCCTTACCCTGCTGCTGACCTTGAGCAGGTGTGCGAGTTATTGAAAAACCAAAGGGGTCAACTGAGCAGGCGCAAGTGGTAGTGAGTGTGCCGCACTAGCGTGCCCCTCCTCCGCAGATACGCATCTGGTTCCATCTAACTTCTCCGCATTCCTCGATAATATAATAACATTAAAATGCAAACAGAGAGAGGTCTCCTAAGGTTGTCAAGAAAAAGACTTTCTGCTCTGACTCTTTGTTCCCTTTTGTCTTTTACTCGGCATTGAGAAAATGAAGGTATCAGGAATCCACATCATTAAACACTACAGTAATACAAGACAGACACACAATGCATTTTCCAGCGTGCGCAGAGCATTAGAATAAGATGAAGTCTAAGCTTTGATTTGCATATTGTACCCCATCTATTCTCTCTCCAAGGTGACAGAAGAACATGGAAAAGTAAGGCTACATTCGATGTCTCTGTTGGAAGTCTCAGCAGATTTGATGGAAAAAAACGTTCCACCACCACGACCAAAATCATGATGGAACCTGACGGACACTAATATGAATCAGTGAGATCCATTGGACATCAGCGGTATCAATAGTACACAGGATCTAGCAGGGCACTATGGACTGCGTTATAAACAGAAGGCACAACAGCAGTGTGGGCAAGCATTAGCAACATACATCCAAGTAGTTCATTTTATTCCTGTTTATATAGCACATTCATTGGTCTACATTTCATTGTTCAAGTCCGAATTGGGTCATTTAGTTTTAAAACCTTTCAGGCACATATATTTCAGATCCCTATATACTCCTGGGTGGCAATCTTCCTCCCATACCAATCGCAGGTGAACGTGTCGTGGATGTATAGTCCCATAGGGCCTTTTCATGTGTACAACCATGCCCACATGCAGTAAATTCTGTCATGATTTTATAGAAACCTGTCACGATAAACAAGTGATGTGATCCACCAGCAGCAGGTTATAGAGCAGGAGGAGCTGAGCAGATTGATATATAGCTTTGTACTAAATAATTCAGTACAATTTGAAATCTATTCATTTATATCTCTGCTTATTCTAGGTGAAGGAGTCCAGTAGGCGGTGTTATCAATGATTGACAGCTGTGTGTATGCATACTCATACATAAAAGGCTGTCAATCACTGATAAAACCGCCTATTTGACTCCTTAACCCAGAAAAAATTCTGCTGAATTTTTACCTCCCAAATGATATATAATTTTTTTCAGCTCTTACTAATCTATAACCTGCTGCTGGTGGATCAGATCACATGCTCAACATGACAGGCTCCCTTTAAGTACAGATCCCACACTTAAAGGGGTTGTCCAGTTTGAAAACCCATTATAATGACCTCTAGTAGAGAATTGTGAGATCATAGAGAGCAGTCCTGTGTCAAGGATCCTTATCTTGTTACCAGAGTAGAGAGTGGCTATAAAGACTGACTGTCCCTGTGGAGGACCAGTCCTGCCCTGCAACAGACAGATAGTATGTAATTATTAATTCCCCCTTTGGGGGTGCTGCAAGCAGAATGAATACTTCCTACTTGGTTTTGTTATAGATTACTGCTGACTCCTGGATGACCCAATAGGGGGACACTTTGTGATCTGTGCATTGTCAAGGGACCTAACAAGTAGGAATTGTCTAAAGCAGGGAACCCCTTTAAATTCTTACAGCATCTGCTAACCTTCCACTGGCAATCCACATAAACGGGATATTTTGTACATAATTTATATGGTTGGAAAAATATCTGTGAATACATTTCGCTCTAAAAAGCCGAGGATTATCTTCACTAAAACTCAATGAGGCTAATCTCCATGCAGATCCACTGGTCAATTTGCACCAGAAATCCAAATGTAAACTCGAGACTTCTACTGCAGATTGCCTAAAAATCCTCTGCAAATTTGCTTATGTCAAATTCATGTCATGTAAACTTGACCTAGAAGTATCTATGTTGTGGAATAGATGCAAATAGGAGAATACTTTGTAAGATAACAAGGATGTTCCATCTCTCATTTTCACCACTGCCTAAAGCCCCATTATCCATCTAAGGAAGCAGAATAAAGATCTAAGAGAACATTTTCTTGATTGCTTTCTTACAAGGCCGCTTTTCATGGATGAGTAGAACCCATCTTTCTATATTTTGGAGATCACAAGGCATTATGGGAAAGGAGATGAGAAGCTCTAGCGCCCTCTTTTGGATGTAACAAATCTTCAATTTGCTTTTGACCCACTGGATCTTTGGAAAGCAAGAAGGGATATTTAGCCAAGCCAGCATCACTCATCTGTATACAGCCGTTTCGGGGTTTTGCCCCTCGTCAGTACACAGCACAGCGATGCTAGCTTGGCTGAGTGGGAGGCAATGAGTAGCTCAGAAAGGAAAGATCTCTCCTTAGGGAGAGCCCCTATATAGATTCAAAATTGCCTTTTTGCACTTCACGAATCATCTGCATTTCACAAGGCATTATGGGAAAGGAGCTGAGAAGCTCTAGCGCCCTCTTTTGGATGTAACAAATCCTCAATTTGCTTTTGAACCACTGGATCTTTGGAAAGCAAGAAGGGATAATTAGCCAAGCCAGCATCACTCATCTTTATATGTATATCGTATACAGCCGTTTCGGGGTTTTGCCCCTCATCAGTGCAGAGCAGAGCGATGCTAGCTTGGTTGAGTGGGAGGCAATAAGTAGCTCAGAAAGGGAAGATCTCTCCTTAGGGAGAGCGCCTATATAAGATCTCTCCCTAAGGAGAGATCTTCCCTTTCTGAGCTACTCATTGCCTCCCACTGAGACAAGCTAGCATCACTCTGCTCTTTACTGACAAGGGGCAAAATCCCGAAACGGCTGTATACAGATGAGTGCTGCTGGCTTGGCTAAATATCCCTTCTTGCTTTCCAAAGACCCAGTGGGTCAAAAACAAATTGAGGATTTGTTACTTCCAAAAGAGGGCGCTAGAGCTTCTCAATTACTTTCCCATAATGCCTTGTGATATGCAGATGCTTCATGGAGTGCAAAAAGGCAATTTTGAATCGCCACACGCCTATGTAGGCGATCTCCCTAAGGAGAGATCTTCCCTTTCTATATTTTGGAGGGGCAGAAGATCATCTGTGGACAACTGAAGACCTGTAGAAATCTTGTGGTAAGCCTAAAACCCCAGAACTCATAATTTGTGAAAATCTGATAGCAGATTGTACGAAAATTGAAATGGTTGAGTTTAATACTGCAAGGAAACCAGTAATCAAGGAATACGCTGGCACCAAGAAAACCAAAATAATGGGACTGAACCTGTTTCATACAGTTTTTCATACAGTTTTATGGCGCTTTTAGGTACAGTCGGTTACTAAGCAGTTTTCCAGAAATAAGCACAAGCGTGATTATTAATAATAAACTGATGCTTTGTCTTCAAAACTGGATCACGCAAACAGGGATTTCTTGAGAGGCATGGTTATGTAATAAATCATTACCGTGCTGCGCTAATTAATCGTCTACCGTCTAATGGAAATAATGCATTATAGACTGGCTTACGTTAATAGGCTCTGGATGCACCTTTTACAGCAAATGGTTTTTAAAGGGCATACACATCCAGGAAAGTTATCTCAATTAAATTAACAGAGTTTTTAAATCCCATGGGAAAAAAATATATTTCTAACATCTAAAACGGCTCTTACTAAAGGCCATTCTTTGACATTAATGCAGACAATGTAATGTGGTCAGGATGTAGTGCAATACAAAGGGTAATCTGATAATTGCATCTACAGAGATGCTAGGTAATGAGGGGATTAATATACTATAGTATATAAAATATACACTACTACAAAAAGTTAGGGAAATTTGGCTTTTGGTTAAAATTTCAGGATGAACATAACATTTCTTGACATTTTTTTAAAATGTACTAAAGGAGATTATCTCCTAATTTTAGAATGTCCAACTGTTCAATGTTTCAGTACTTTTTGCACAACTTGCTGATCTCCGGGGCTTAAAGGGGTTGTCTCACTACAAGGATTGCTTTTTATGTTAAAGATCTTGCAAAAACAAGTCACTTTGTAATATGTGTCCATTAACAGTGTCCTACCTATTCCTAGATATCCCCTCTTGTATGGGCTGCATCTCCTCAGGTCACTATAGCTACAGACCTGTTTGATCTCTCCTGACAGACTGCCAGCACTGGTTGCTATAGCTACAGACCTGGCTTCTACTGCAATCAGCAATTCAATAAGGTCCAATGCTCAGTCTACAGTCATTATATCACATAAACATGTTAACCAAAAAAGAATACAATGACAAAAAAGTCATAGGAAAATATATATTGACAATCTTTATTAATTCAATAATAAATATTAAAAAACTAATATGTCACAAATAGTACAAATTTAAGGCTAAAAACAATTAAAAATAATGCCCATATCAAACAAGCCATACAAATCACACCATTCCTGAATATAGAAAGTAATCTAAGGTGTATAACCTATAATATTTAACATTAGTAATTAAAGTGTCTTATATTAGAGATCAAGTGATTAAATAGTATATAGACACATCAAGATAGCTATCCCATTTCCTTGGCAGTGCATCTCCTCCATTCCTGTATACACTTGGTAATGTATTGTGTGTGAGAGGTGTGGCATTATTGTATGCCCATCTTGATGTGTCTATATACTATTTAATCACTTGATCTCTAATATAAGACACTTTAATTACTAATGTTAAATATTATAGGTTATACACCTTAGATGACTTTCTATATTCAGGAATGGTGTGATTTGTATGCCTTGTTTGATATGGGCATTCTTTTTAATTGGTTTTAGCCTTAAATTTGTACTATTTGTGACATATTAGTTTTTAATATTTATTATTGAATTAATAAAGATTGTCAACATATATTCTCCTATGACTTTTTTGTCATTGTATTCTTTTTTGGTTAACTGGCTTCTACTGCAGCCTAGTAGAAGCCAGTAAACACACCCCTGAATTCAAAGGGAAACCAAGAAAACAGGACTGAGGTAAGATGAATCCATGTAATGAGACAACCCCTTTAATGGCAAAATTCACAACAGGTGTTTGATCCTTGCATCGCCCAATAAATTCAATGTCTCAATTTTCAATTGGAATTTAAACAGTCCTCATCATGCTGTTCACATTTTTACATCAAGATTCCAAGACAACACCTTACAATTGATCAACAGTACACTGCCATTGCGAGGCTTCAAGCAGGATGTTGTCAGACAGAATGTGCCACGAGCTTAAGTGCCGAGTGATCAGCAGGTTATAACAGATATAGAGAGACTGGAAAAGTCACAGAAGGTAAAAGAAGTGGACGTCCAATGATTATAACTGTGTTGTAAACAATGCCCTGCGAAACTGGAAGATGAATGCCACACAACTCCAGGCACGTTTAAGTGAGGTGAGAGGTACCCAAGTGTCGCGTCCAGCATCTACGCTGGACAAGGGACCAGTTGTCCTCAATGATGCTCAGTGATGAAAGTTGATTCACTGAGTAGAAATTATGGCCGCCAACAATGCTGGAGAAGTGAAGGAGAGTGCTATGCATCGGCAAGGTCAAGTAAAAGTCAGGTACCCTTGCCGGTTGTCTGACACGCACACCACACTGATGCAAACAGTTACGAATAGTCTGACATGATACATAGTTGCCTCTCACCTCCATGAATGGTGTCCGGGGTTTATTGCCATTCATCATCCGGTTCTACAGAGTATTGTTTACAATGAAGCGGTCATCAATGTGTGATGTAGTCAAAGGATGTCCATTTCTTTGCCTTCTGTGACTCTTTCAGTATCTCTGTATCTCTGTTGCAAAATGCTGATGACGCTCTATGACACTCCATGATCAGTGGCCACTTCCATCTGAGAGCATCCTGCTTGAAGTCTCACAATGGCAAGGTACTGTGGATCAATTGTAAGGAGTTGTCTTAGTCTCATGATGCCAAAATGTGAACAGCATGATGAGGAGGACTGTTTAAATCCCAAATCAAAATTGATCCACTGAATTTATTGGGTGATTCAGGCATCCAACACCTGTTGTAAATTTTGCCATTAAGCTCTTAGCTACAACTCAGCAAACTGTGTAAAAAGTACTGAAACATTGTACAGTTAGGCATGTGCATTCTAAAGTTAAGAGATTGTCTTAATTTTTTTTTTTAAAGAAATTGGCAAACAAATGATTATCCCTAGTGATAAATTAACCCTAAATAATAATGTATACAACTCAAGCTGAAGCTCAAGGTCTCACAGACAGAAAATCATTGGAGACTGTAGATCAAAGCCCACAGGGACTATATTGTCTTGTCTAGCTACTACTTCTTCCTTATAAAGCAACATATGGATATTATAAACCAACATCTCGTATAATTTAACCAAAGGTTCAGCAAGACACATAAAAAAAAAT
This sequence comes from Phyllomedusa bahiana, assembly GCA_025379985.1. Classification (NCBI taxonomy): domain Eukaryota; kingdom Metazoa; phylum Chordata; class Amphibia; order Anura; family Hylidae; genus Phyllomedusa; species Phyllomedusa bahiana. The sequence goes on from JAODAL010000100.1 coordinate 434,675, forward strand.
ATATGACACACAACAGCATCTTAGTGTCCCAAGCATTGTTCCTTGAACATGAGGCACATTTACTAATACTGCATAATATGTATCTTTTGTAAACCTAGATTACACGGAGTAAAAATGTGCCAGATTTATCACAATGACTCATGCTGTGTGATAAATAACCTTTGTTTAACTTCATACCACATTTTAGCTTTATGGCAAAATTTCTGGTGCAAATGTAACATGTTACTCCATCCTTCCTTTCCACGAAGCAATACCCCTTTCTGTAAAGCCATGCTCTTTCCATTATTCAAAACTGTCTAAAACACAATAAATATGGTGGAAGACATGTACTGCAATATTTAGGCAGAAAATACACAAGAATTCTGGAGCTATTGCCGTAGCAAATGTTCCTCAATGTGTATTTTGTATCTCCAAAATTACATGGTATTCTAGGTATTCAAAAATAGTGATCCCAAAATGGTGAGGCCTCCACTGTCGTGGACCTCGGCCAATGTTAAGGGAGATGTCGCCATGTTCTGGCTGGTGATGCCCCAGTAGATAAGATTCCCTTCAGCAGTAGACATACTATTTGTGCAACCAGTGAGGATGGATAGGGGTCCAGTATGTGAGGGGACCGTTGTCTCATTAAAGCAGCTCTTTACTTTGCTTTAGACTACATTGAAATGCCCTAGCTAATGAAATGTATGAATCACAATTACTGATAAGTTACTGATAAGTTGATGAGATATTGGATAATACCGGAAACCCCTACTGTCTATGTCTGCCACCAGTTCTCTTGTTCCAAGAAAAGCTCTGGCTATTAAAGTTGTCCTGTTCTTAGATAAGCTTTATTAAATTTGCTGCAATAAGCTTACATGACATAGAGTAAGTATTATGAACAGGTTTCATTGCAATTAAAAGAACCCAAACATAACATTCACCGACCATCTAATAGTTGCCTCGGCAGCCATACTGCCAAGCCTTCAGCCACATCTTTCTCTACTTAATATCAGATCATACAGTAGAGTATGTCAGGAGGGACCCTTTAAGTTCATAGACATTAAAGGGGTTTTGCCAGGAAGTGAGTTCCTTACCTCCTTATCAGCTAAGGGGAGAATATAAACAAATCATGCTGAGTTATGAACTCTGCAGGGGTGAGAGGGAGGGGGTGAGCAGAGAGTGAGGAAGAAGGGAGCGTCTCAAAAGTTTACTCAAATAATAACATTACAACAGTGGATTCTCTATACAGCAGACAGACTCATACACTGCACTTTCTCCCCAGCCCCTTGAAAGCTCACTCATGTTCCCTGTCATCAGATAAGAAGTGCAAATACGCAAGCACAGCCAAACCAGCTCCTGTCAGCTCCTTGTCATGTCTAATGTAAACTTTCAGGTAACTAAGGGGGACTGAGCAATGCTGTAGCTCTCACAGGCTTCACTTTTTGTAATCACATATATTTAGAAAAGTGATTAAATACCCATTTTGGAGGATCCCACGTCAACATTACATCGTGGCAAAACCCCTTTAATATAAGATCATAAAGTAGAGTATTTCGGGAGGGACCCTTTAAGTTCATAGACATTAATATATAGTCAGTTTTTACAATTCTATCTCATTGACGGCTATCAGCATATTTCTAGATCTAAACAGACAATATCCAGCAGCCAATGACATGTTGGGTTTCTTTCAGACTACAGTGAACCTTACTCTAAAGTTTAGTTTACCATCTGGACACTAACCAATTATACTTTTTTTTTTATTATTTTAAAGCATGAATAAGTGGTCAAAAAGTCCTTCTAAAAAGGAAAAATGATTCCTTATACAGGAATTTCAAAATACAATTTTTTCTTTCTCAAATAGAAACATGACCTTCAGGCCAATAAATGACCTTGAGAAAACATCTAATTGGCTTTTAACATCCTAAGAATTTACTTATTTAACACTTTAAATTCTACACATGGATCTAAGTTCCAGCAATTGTTTCTTATATTTTATGACACGAAACATGTGATGCTGTTCTTTAAGTTTACCATTTTATTACGACAGGCTTTGCAATTTCCAAGCTTCCCTTTAGATAATAAATCTGTATTAACTGCTGCTGTCATCTAGATGAATGGGGATCATTAAGTGGCATCACCACAGGCTTAAGCCAAAGAACACCATAAAGGCCTAACATTTTCTTTCCGTTTTGTCTTTTAAAGAAAAAAAAGACAGCAAGAAAGACATTCTAACGTATTGGACTAAAGAAATGGTTAAATTAGGCCAAATTAAAAGTGGTGAAGAAATTAAGGGGTTAACGATAAGTTGGAAAGTGTACCCTTTAAATAATAATCCGGGGAGGAATTTAGCTTGATCAAAGCCAAACATTATGCTCAATGGGCACTAGAGCGGTGGACACCATAGGTGCTCTAAATAATCCTACCTAATATGTCAAACCAAAGTCATTTTCTCCAATCATGATTTCCCTTATTTCAACCCAATTTCTAAAAGGCATAATAGAAGTACGGTAACCTATGAAAGCTGTTGCAAAGAAATCAAAGCAGCTGGCGGTTACCATAGCACTTTAGATTATGCTAATTAATTATAGGTTAATCAAATATTGATTCCCTGAATAAAACTGCAACTGGATCGATTTGATGCAAATCACTGCTTTACTTTAAAAAGGGTCTGTGGCCATTGCTTTTATTTTTGTTATAGTAAATCTTTGTGTTCTCTGTGACATAACAGTTCAGGAGCACCTTCCCTTATAACTCTAAATTGTGTTGTTTCTCTGTTATTCCTTCTGGTAATTTATTGCTGAATGTGTCAGCTGGGTGTTACCAATTGGGAATGAGGCCTGCACAGTCTGACATTGACCAATCAGTACTGGCATAGACAGTATGTGTAGGGATACACCCCTTTCAAAACTGGAATGGAAACACCCATTTGACAGGTCTAATAATAGATTGCCAAGAGGAAAAGCCAAGAAAAAGCACAGCCAAGAGTTATAAAGGGAGATGTTCCAGAATTGTAATTTTACAAGAAACACAAGAACTTACTACAACATTTTATGTCATGAAGAGTCACTGTTTTTCTTTAAAATTGTTTACAGGCTAACCTCAGAATAGGCCATCAATTAATGACTGGTTGGTGTCCAACCTTGAGACGCTATGGTCATCAGACCTAAAGGGCCTGATAGTAATGTGTCCTGTCTTTGTTTATTGATCACTGGAAAAATAGACGTAAAACTTGACCTTTAATAGTCTAGTAAAATACGGGCTAAAAATAATCCATAAAATCCAAAAGAAAAAGAAACAATGTCCCCATATTGTTTGATAGGTGGTCTGCAGCATTGGGTTTAATAGAGTTACTTCGGCCCCCACACCTTTTATATTTGTATTTAAAGTGGTTGTCTCACTACACTGATTCATCTTACCTCTGTCCTGTTTTCTTGGTTTCACTTCGAATTCAGGGGCGTGTTTATTGGCTTCCACTAGGCTGCAGTAGAAGCCAGGTCTGTAGCTATAGCAACCAGTGCTGGCAGCCTATCAAGAGAGATCAAAATGGTCTGTAGCTATAGCAACCTGAGGAGCCGATGGAGCCCAAACAATAAGGAATATCTAGGACACTGTTAATGGGCATATATTGTAAAGTGACTTGTTTTTGCAAGATCTTTAACATAAAAAGCAATCCTTGTAGTGAGACAACCCCTTTAATGTGTCTGTTTAGTGTAAGCCTTTTTTTGGATCTTATGGATTATTGCTAGTCTGTATTTTACTAGACTACTAAAGATTAAGTTTTATGCCTATTTTTCCAGTGATTAATTTTTGATTCTAGAGAGTACATCATACTGAGTTGGCGATAGCTTTACTTATCTTGTGATTTGTCTGTCTTTGTTTATCCATGCACAGCAACATAAATACCAGTATGGCCACATTCACAGCTGACCCTGCAGCACCAGGAACCCTGTTCCGTTCATTGAGGACACCAGTGATTACTCTAAAGCAGTGTTTCTCAACTCCAGTCCTCAGGACCCACCAACAGGCCAAGTTTTCAGGATTTCCTCAGTATTGCACAGGTGATATCATTATTGTCAGTGCATTCTGTGGGAGATCCTGAAAACATGACCTGTTGGTGGGTCCTGAGGACTGGAGTTGAGAAACACTGTCCTAAGGCCATGTCCCCACTGCACGGGTTTTCGGCCGGTTTTTCAGCCGGTTTGCGGTTTTTCAGACCGCCTGAAAAACCGGCCGAAAATTAGCACAATTGTGCTCTATGGAAAACCCGTGCAGCAGTCCCCCCTGCACGGGTTTTCCGCCCGGCGGTTTTGTTGCCGGTGGTCCGGCGGCAAAACATAGAACATGCACAATCTTCCGTCCGGTTTCCAGACGGAATATGTGCATGTCTATGGGAGGGGGGAGGGTTATTCTCCGCTCATCGCAGAGAAAAGCCGACCCCCCCGCGGCCATGGGGACAGCCGCAAAACAGGACAAAGCCCGGCCGGCAAACCGGCCGGTATTTGTCCACTGCCGTGTGAACGGCCCCTAAAGGTAAGCCATCAATTGAACAGGCGAAAAAAATTCTTTTGAACAGCAGCGTCCATATTGTCAAAGAATCTATGTCTCATTCAGTCATTGAAAAATGACTGATACATCTGGAAAAAATCAGGAGGTAATATAAACTCTATCGAAGCAAAGGCTGATGACAAAGTTTTCCTATGTATCGCTCTGCACCCATGCAATATTACAACAGAAAGGAACCGCACATTGATTTCAATGCACAAACCATAAGAGGACTCTAGAGACTGCAAATTAAGTCAAACCAGCTGAGATCGTCCCCATGGCTTCTGTAAAAATTGCTGCTTTCATTGACTGCGTTCAGGACTAGTCCGTAATGAACAACATCCTGGAGTAAACAACCCTGGCGCCATCCAAATCTGGTGTAATACACAAAGGTCCAACAGCTCCCAGAAACCCACTATTATAATAGAGCAGCGGTGTATATATGACTAATCTCTGACAACAGCCCAATGAATCTCTACCTACTATTACTGGTAATAACCCTTAATCCACCAGAAACAAAGACTGTGGGCAGAATTTTTCCATCTCATTTGAACTGTAGAAACAAAGGCACTGATTAGTATTTTATTATGCCCCTAAGAAGGATACAATGTAACCGCAACAAAAGCTAAAGCGGACGGTAAAATCTGCAAACTGAGTGAATACATAAATATTTCAAACTAATGTAATTAAAGGAATAGATGGGATCTCTTAATCAGCAATTATGTATAAAAATCACCTAGAAATCACAATGGTTTTCTTTCATTTCATTTTTTATGTACTAGTCAACCTTGCTATGGGTTGATTTGTTAAAACATGCGGCCACAGTCCAGAGTACAAAAAAAAAAAAAAGCCAGGACCCTCTTGTGACAGAATCTGGAGGAACTTGGTATTTTGTAGATACAATAGTTAAAGTCTATATCAGTCTATGTTCACAAAGTACAATTATGTATAAAGAAGATCCCGAACAGACGAGGAAAAGAGAAAAGAATTCTTGAAAATACTTTTTTTTTTCTGCATTCAATGCTGGTTTCAGGGGAAAAACACTGAAATTAGGGTGCACCTCCGCAAGGTATGTGTGACAACTACAGAAACAGTCATTTTGCCTCACACAATTATTTACTGAATTTTGATTACATAAAAAGTAAAGTAAGGCTATGTTCACACGGCTATGATTGGGGCGCATTTCGCTGCGTATTTCACGGCGTACTGTGCTCAAATAAGAGCGAAATGTGCCCCAGTCATTACAGTAATCCATAGTTCTCATAGAGAGCTATGGATTACGCGTCCTCTCCCCGCTCATACAATACGCCGCACGGGGAGATAAGTGACATGTCAATTATTCATGACGCCTACGCGCCACGAGTAATGGCAGTCTATGGGGCCGGCAGGCTACCGCCCCTCCCCCCCTCCGATCGACACGAGCTTCCGAACACCCGGTGTAAATGCGGGGCGTACTGTACGCCCTGCAATTAGCCGTGTGAACTTAGCCTGAAGCTCAAAATGTGTTTTCTTACAAGGGTTGTATATTAGAAAACATGGTCATTTTATTTCAGAAATAAAAAAAAAAAAAAACGCTTTTCATATAGATTTGCTGTTTACAGTATTGCCACTTAAGGATCTGTGGTCTACATGAGATGTCTCTTTTATTAAAAAGTTCACATTGGCCATGAAATAACAATTCTGGAGCATCTTCTCTTATAACGGTGTTGTGCTGTTCCTCTGTTATTCCTTCTAAAAATGAATTACTGAATCAGTCAGATTGGCATTATCTTTCGGGCGCGTTCACACGGCACAGGACAGATACTGGCCGGTTTGCCGGCCGGTATTTGTCCTGTTTTGCGCCCGTCCCCACGGCCGCAGGGGGGATGGCTTTTCTCCGCGATGAGCTGAGAAGAGCCCTCCCATTGAGAAGCACAGATTCCGTCCGAAAACCGCTTCTACAATGTTTTGACGCCGGAATTGTGCTCATTTTCGGCCGTTTTTTCAGGCGGTCTGAAAAACCGCAAACCGGCTGAAAAACCGTCCGAAAACCCGTGCCGTGGGGACATGCCAGTTTCCAGAGGGGCGTGTCTCTGCACACACTGCCTGTCAGAACTGATTGGACAAGTCGTACTGTGCACTGACACTCCCCCCAATTGGTAACACCCAGCTGACAGATTCAGTAATAAATTTCCAGAAGAACAGCACAACACAGAGTTGGAAGATGCTCCAGAATTGCCATATTACAGGGTACACCAGTATTTATTAAAACAGACACAACAGACACCGCCACAGGTCCTCTTAACACACTTGAATGCTGCCCCCAGGGAGAAGTTGCATCCGTCCATGCCCCACACCGGATCGGCAATAGAGCATGACTGGACAACCACTATAAAGAAATATTCCTCACAAAAATGATACACTTTGTAATGCCCAGGAAAGTAACTTCTCAACCTTTTTTTGTCAAAAATACAGTCAAAATACAGGCTATCAGTCAATGAATCTTATCTTATGTGGAACTGCCCTTAATATAGTCTGTTTTTGTATATAATATGGGCTTTTGTGTGTATAACATTATCGTACTGTTTGAAATAACATTTCCAGTCTAACTATAACATACACATTAGCACATACACACTGAGGAATTCTCATTAGCAATATCCATTTTATTTTAAACTACACTGAGACTGACTTGCTTGCAATTAGGTACAAACAAGCATATGTTGCAACGGTTCAATGCTAACTTGTAACCAAACAGAAAAAAAAAATCCCTCATCTAAACCAAATCTATTATATTATATTCAAGTCCATGGATGCATCTCCTTTACTTATTAGCATTCAGATTAAAAGGAAGCGTATTTACCAATGGATGAATGGATAAACAGATTTTATATATACATATATATGTATACACATATGTGTGTGTGTATATATATATATATATATATCATACACACAGTCTATTTGGACAAATACCGGTTGGTCTATCCGACCAGTATTTTTCTGGTTTGTGGGGGGGCGGCTTTTCTCCGTAATGAGCGGAGAAGAGCCCTCCCTCTTCCCATGCACATATTCCGTCCGAAAAGTGGTCGGAAGAATGTGCATGCACAATGTTTTTGGGGCGGCCCGCGGTTTGAGCCCCGGGAGCCCCGTTGTGCATGTTTGCGGCCAGTTTATCAGACCGTCTGCAAACCCGCAAACCGTCTGAAAAACTGTCCGCAAACCCGTGGCTTGGGGACAAGCCCTTATAGTTAGATTGGGAATGTTATTTCAAAGAGTACTATAATTTTATACATGCAAAAGCCCATATTATATGCAGTACAAAAAAAGACTATATTAAGGGCAGTTCCACATAGGATAATGTTCATTGCCCGATACTCTGTATTGTGACTCCTACAAAGAACACTAAAAAAAAGGTTGAGAAGTTACCTAGGCTTTAGAAAGTGTATCATTTTTTGCGAGAGAGAGAGAGAGATATTCAAAATAAGATTTGCTTGCAAGCACAATGTCAGGCAAATAAGAAGATAGAGATAGATGATAGACAGCAGACAGACAAACAGTGAGATAGATAGATAGATAGATAGATAGATAGATAGATAGATAGATAGATAGATATAGACCAATATAGCAATATATATTCAAAATAGGATTTGCTTGTAAGCACAATGCCAGGTATAAGCTTAAAGCCGGGAAAGCTAATCAATCAAGTAACATTTTCCCTGTGGAAGACTAGGCAGCCTTGTCTTTAGGGCTGGGTGAGCATATTGCTCCCCATCTGCCTTTCAGGAATTTTAGAAGTATCAAATTGGTTTTCCAGCTCTTGTTCTCAGACAACAGACCTCGCATCTGTCACCTCTCCCAACTGCCAGTTGTGACTAAACGTCTTGCTTGAACATGGTAGCAGAGCTCAGATCCCTCTCAGAGCAGACACAGCTCGCAGGGGGGTTATTAAAATTTTTGTTGTGTCCAGACGGATGCAGCTTAGCCTTCATGGTCCTGTCTGGAGTGGAGGGAGGATTCTCAGTCATCTATGACCAGTCGCTGATTCCATCAGCTAATCTTTGCAAATAAAATGAGTCTGGTCCACATTAACCTGTTGTTTGCCAGCTCTGCAAGTACAAAAGCAGAATCCTGTAAACTGTACAACGTAATGCTGCGTTACACAGACACACAGATATACACAATATAATAAATGCTGTCAATGCACAGTAGAAAACGAACACTGTTATACAATGCAGTCTGCACATGACCTTTTATATAGGATAGGTCTGTCTACAAATACCCTCCATGATATGTTCTTGACTCTCTAATTTTCCGTATGCTCCTATAGGTTTTTGTGTAGTGTTTATAAGTGACTGACCTACCAATATATAAGAGGGTCCTCAATGGGCTTAGGCTCTAAAATAGTAATGAAAAAACACAAAAAATTGTACCCAAATTCATCTTCAAATGAGGTTGTCTTCTACTAGAACTCTAGGCTCATTACTATTTTAGAAAGAACCTATTCCCGTTAGTATCAATTACATCAGGCAATTACTCCATCACACCAAACAAAAAAACACAAAAAATGGAGTGCACGTGATAATTATGTGAAAAATAAAATATAACTATATATCATATATCAAAAATATTAGGTGCTACCAGGTAGAAGCAGAGGATAAACTCACCCTAATATATCCCTGGCAATGTTTGCACCAATTAGATAAGCGGAGCACTCGCCCCAAAAGGGGTGACCCCACAAAGATGCGTTGACTCTTCCTACATACCCCTATCTTATGTTGCATGATGACTACATAAGGGTAAGATAGGGGTCTGTAGGGAGAGTCAACGCATCTTTGTGGGTCGCCCCTTTTGGGGCGAGTGCTCCGCTTATCTAACTGGTGAAAACATTTCCAGGGATATATTAGGGTGAGTTTATCCTCTGCTTCTACCTGGTAGCACCTAATATTTTTGATATATGTGAGAGTTATAATATTTAATACATATATCTAATTGGAGTTCATTGAGTAATAAGTCGTATAGTATTTTAAAATTGTGAAGTAATATTATATTTTATATTCCACATAATTATCACATGCACTCCATTTTTTGTGTTTTTTTTGTTTAGTGTGATGGAGTAATTGCCTGATGTAATTGATACTAACGGGAATAGGTTCTTTCTAAAATAGTAATGAGCCTAGAGTTCTAGTAGAAGACAACCTCATTTGAAGATGAATTTGGGTACAATTATTTGCAACTACTGCTGTTTCTCACAGGTTCATTCCCAAATATCCTGTTGGATCTTATTGCTATGTCCTGTGTGTTGAAGGTTAATAATGACATTTATGATACATGAATTCTTTACAGCTGGAGGGTGGGCAATCAGAATTATTGCCATTGGGAATTTTAAGGTACCCAATTCTGAGGCTGAGTACAGAAATGTTTGAAATCATGGACCAAACCTACTCACCATAGCCATTAATTTAGCTGTTAATGAGTTGGAACACTAGACACTGATTGAAGGGATCTTATCAATTAATGCAGATAAAATACATAACTGTGGACTAACTTATACAATGGTCAATTCCCTGAGTCAGAAGATGACAAATTGACTAGATCTTGTAAACAAGACATGCACCTGTATATCAAAGCATCCACAGAAATGACCAAGTGCCACTTAACTATTGGCCTTAGAAGCATCACCAAAAATATAGAAAATTCTGTCTTGTTACCTTTGCTTTAAATGGGTGTGACTGGTTGAATAAAACTATAGTTGAATGGGGGCCATGGTGAGAAACAAGAGAAAATGTGATACTATTCTCCTAGTTCCTCGCTTGCTCCTTTTCACTTCTGGGTTTTTCGTTCCGAGACTCAGGAAAGGTTGGCACTCCATTTGCTGACTAAGGAGGTCGAGGTCCCAGAAGTGAAAAGGAGTGGATCACCAGAGGAGCTCCAGAGCAGCAGGGGACCAGGAAGTAAGTATTACTTTATTTTCCCACTCTGACCCCATTAAACGATAACCCCTTTAAGGGTGTTATTTTTAAAAGACTGTGGTTTTAGTATTGTTAATTCTTCTTGCCACTTCTGTGCCTGTAGCTTAGCACCAATTATGCTTTGAGTTAATACCTGCCAACAAGCCTGTTGCTACCGAAGCAGAACCTGAAAAACCAATTTAAAGACTGCAGATGTTGGGCAATTTATTATTAGCAACCAGTTTGTTTAATATTACATTTGCTCCTATGTCTATATATTGCAGTTAAATACTTGTTATGGTGCCCCCTGGTGTTATCTTGGTTTCATCTGAGACCATATACCAAATATGTACAGTGTCGGTGGTGACACATGCTCAGTAGATCTGCCCCAATCCACAGATCCTCATTCGGGTGATTCCCTCTATTGCGTAGACCTGCCAATAGGAATCAATGCACTAGAAGCAGCTTCTTCTTACCAGCCATGGACAACCTAAGAAATTAATCTATAGAGCAGAAGGGGGCATCATGATAATAAGTGAGTCATCAAAAGTTTTTTTCCATTTGAAAATGTATGGCTTGCTTAAAGGGGTTTTGCCAAAAAGTGAGTTCCTTCCCTAACAGGCTGATACTCCCCTCTTGAGGCTTGAAAAAAGTGGCGTTGTGTTTCTGTGTTTCTGATGTCATCACTCCACCTCCCATGCACGTTCCTGATACTCAGTCTCTGTAGTTGAGCAAACATCGTTTTGCTAATCCACAGAGGAGAACTGTATTGTGCACAAGCTATATGCTTTTTAATTTTCCATCTTTTTTGCTCAGGAGAGAAGATAAGCTCAGCAGGCAGCCTTCTTTCATTCCTTTATGAACGAATGGTTGCAGGAGGAGGGGGAGGGGGGCTGAGCAGGGAGCGTCTGCATGTTTACTCAGATAATTACATTACAACCAGTAGATTCTCTATACAAGAGACACAGAATCTTTCTCCCCAGTCCCTTCAAAGCTCATTCATGTTCCCTGTCATCAGATAAGAAGTGCAAACAGCGCAAGTGTGGCCAGATCAGCTCCTGGTCGTGTCTAATGTAAACAGTCAGGAAACCAAGGGCATCTTAGTCAGGCTGTAGCTCTCAGAGGCTTCACTTTTTTTGATGACATATATTTAGAAAAGTGATTAAATACCCATTTTGGAGGATCCCACGTCAACATTAGATCGTGGCAAAACCCCTTTACGGTAACAGAGAGATGTAATATTAAACCATGGAGCAGACCTTTTAAGCTCAAAGCTGTGTTGACACTGACAGCAGGTAATGGGGATGAACCTTGGTGGCAATCACACCCTGTCATTCTGCAATTTGCTTTATGAATAATAATAATAATAATAAAATTAATTATTTTTACCATTGTCTTTATCCATTTGATGGCATTTTGCTCTTTTTTTAAGTCCTGCATTTTGATAATAAGAGCAGTGCTAGCTGTCAGAACGCAGAACGTGCGTTATTGCTATTCACAGCACGTATAGTTCTTGCACTGTCAACAAAATTTTCTTCTGGGAATAAAATAAAAGCATGATTTCTTTGTTTTCTAGCTTGAATATTCAATCCCATTAGCAGCTTCACTCAAGCTTTCTTAATACCTTCAGTCAGCCAAAGGCAGAGCAACCCACTGAAGATTACAGCAGAAATAGAGAGAACATAGAACTTCAATAGCATACAAAAATGGTTGAATAGGCAAATGCATTAGCTTTAAATTCAATGGAATCCTTATTCTCTCTCAGGCAATTACAGATACAAGATTAACATAAGCAAATTGCTATAATTTAGTTTAATCATTTCAAGTAAACAGCCAAGGCTCTCATAAGGTGGGGTAAAAGGCATTATCTAGTTTGACTCTACTATCTTTCCTCCAATGGTTTACCTTTCCATTTGGTAGAACCCAACAGAAGGTCCATCTACTAGATGACTAGGGCTTGGTTCACACGTCACCTTAAACCAAGCGTCAAAAATATCCAAGACTGACACTCACATTTCTACTGCAGATAATCCACAGTCAATCTTCAAAAGGACTAGGACCTTCTTCTCTGTTCTCGTCTTATCAGCTCCTCACATAACCATCTCCAAGACTTCTCCCGTGCTTCCCCCACGTTCTGGAACTCACTGCCTCAACATATCAGACTCCCCTCCACCTTCACCAGGTTCAAAAGCAACCTGAAAACTCACCTCTTCAGGATTGCCTATAACCTGCAATAACCTAGCAGCCACTGTGCTACCCCAAAAATATGTCTGCCCCTCACCTTCTGTCTCTCTCCTCCTCCACTATAGATTGTAAACTCTCGCGGGCAGGCCCCTCAATCCCTCTGTGCCAGTCTTAAGTCATTCACTGTTATCATTGTACTTGTTTGACATATGTTATGTATGTAACCTCCCTTTTTGAATGTACAGCGCCCCGGAATCAATGGTGCTTTAAAATAAATAATAATAATAATAATAGTCCTATTGGCATTCAATGGGCCTCACTTTGTATTTTCAATCCAAAATAATAGCCAGCCACTTATTACCACAACAGATTTTTGTTGTTGCGTAGACGAAAATCTGTGTGAAAATTTTCTGAAACATCTATTCTCTATATAAATGAACTGTAGTACACCAAAACTAGGCGCATTATACAACAGGCACGACACATTTGAATGCACCTAAAATTGGTTCATCAAATATGCTAGCAATGATATGCTATGCACCTAAATTATGCTATGAGCCTAGATTAGGTGCATCAATTATACTATGCAAGATATACCACACGCTAGATTTTTGACAGGTTCTTTCATTCAGGCGCACTGTACACTCAGTTAAAGCGCATTATAACTAGCATGGAGCGTCTTTTTCTGGCATGCCGTCTTTAAAGGGGTTGTCTCACTACATTGATTCATCTTTCCTCAGTCCTGTTTTCTTGGTTTCACTTTGACTTCAGGGGCGTGTTTACCGGTTTCCACTAGGCTGTAGTAGAAGCCAGGTCTGTAGCGATAGCAACCAGTGCTGGCAGCTTATCAGGATAGATCAAACAGGTCTGTAACTATAGTGACCTAGGGCCGATGCAGCCCCCAAAGGGGGAAAGATA